>OX596381.1:52828529-53377520 GCA_951394425.1 Tipula unca | reverse complement strand
TTAAGCATTTCAAATGGTTTTTCAAAACATAGCCTTTTAAAATTTAAACAAACAATATTTAAAGTTTCTTTTTTAATAAAATAAACTTGAAAATGTTTGTCAAAATGGCCTATTAAGTATTCCATCAACATTAAATACATTTCATTTTGATGCTTTAAAATATGTAATATTTTGTATAATTTTTCATTAATATATAAAAAATAATTTGACTTAAAACTAGTGTTTTTGTAATTAAATATTTTAAATATATTTATAGGTTCATTTTCACTAAATGGAATGTTTATACTTTCTTTAAAATAATCTAAACTACTTATTATTTCTTTTCTTATATTTTTAGAAGAATCAATGTTTGATTCATTATTTAATACTGAGTTCGCAAATTTTAATGAAAATTGTTTAGCTACAGAATATTCCAAATTAATTCTTGAACAAGACACTTTTGTATATTCTTTAAGAGATTTATTTTTACTTTCATGTCTCATGCACCAAACTGCTTTTAAAGGACCAACTTGCTTTATTATTGAAGGATAATGGGTAACAAAATGATGCTTAGGTCTTAAGTGTTGATCTTTAAAACAATTCAAATACATCGAGTATTGCTCTTTGATTATTTCTCTTAAGCAAAAAATTTCCAAATCAGTGAAGGAATCTTTTAATATGTAATTTGTCATTTGCCTCAATTTAATAATATATTTCCAAATTAAATTTTCATTTTCTACATATTCGCCGACAAGAAGGCAAAAGTGATGCAATAAAGAATAAGTTTCTCTAGCAGAAAAGTGTAAATTCTGATTTTTTAAATGATCTGGTTTAATATTTCCGGAAGGTTTATTTCGAGTTTCAATTTGGCCGTAATTAAAAGTATTTATTCGATTATTTAACAACGGCTTACTACAAATTTCAAATACATTTTTTAGGCTTTCCTTATCCGTTTCATTATTAATAATTGGTTTGATTATTTCAAATAAATTAGTAAACAGTTGATTTAATAGCTTATTGGTTATGTTTTTTAAAATTTCTTCAATAATTTTTGTAGTTAAATGAGCATTACTATAAAGATCAGCTACAATTAATAATGACTGTTCATGTAAATTTCCTATAAATTTTTTAACCAAATTCATATTTATATTATTTTCATTACTTTGTGAGTTTAAAAATGCTGCATTGACAGTACTATCATTGGAAATTATTTTATTATGTTTATAAACAATATTATTTTCTGTTAATTTAGAATTATGAGTATCGTTTTTTTCTGTATTTATCAGAACTACGTTATTTTTATGTATTCTATGATGCTTTTTAAATGATGAAAAAGTACAAAATGAGCTTAAGCAATCATTTTCCAAACATATTAACTTTTGATTATTTTTAAGGAAATGATGAAATTTAAAATGATTAATTAAAAGGTCTATATCGACAAAAATGTTTTTACACACAAAACATTTAACCATTTTGAAATTAATTTGTATTAAATAAAGCTTTAAAATTAGTAAAGTCTGTCGGAGATTCAATTTTATAAAAAAAATCTTGAATAAAATTTAAAAATGCAGAATTTTCAAATGGGTATGAAATATTTAGCACAAAAAATAATTTAAAAAAAATATCAAAAGCCATTAAAAAGTTATCAAAATGAAATAAAATTGAATCTGCCGATACCAAAAATTGTAAAGAATTTTCTTCTCCGACTACAATTATTACAGGTTGAAGCGTAATTTTCTTTTTAACACATACACATTTCCTTTTGTTTATTTCTGTTTGTATGTCCGTAATACTATGCACAAAAAGTAAAAAGGAATCCCATCCGTCACTAATGCTGACTTTCCATAAAATCCCATCGACTTTTTTCCTGGCGGTAGGTTTTATTATTGTATTAAACAATTTTATGTACTGCAATCTGCGGTATTCTAAAAATGAAAATAAAAAGTTTCTATGCTTGAAAATTTATAGATACAATTTTAATTGATTAATAAAAATGTTTGGGCTTTAGATTATTATTTATTAATTTAAAAACGTTGGAAGTTTTCTAATAAACATAATAAAAATAAATACTAAGCAAACCTAAAAAAAATGTTATTAACCCAACTAAGCCAATAAAAAACAAAATATTATTACAATTTTAATTATTTAGTTGAGTGTTTATTAAACTGAGTGCTTAAATTGTTAAATATGAAAATATGTACCTGTATTTGGCGATAATTTTTTTAAAATTTCCTTCCCAGGTCCATATTTGGTATTTTTAATAAATATATTTTCCAGGTGTGGTTCAATTTTTTCAAAATGAATCAAGAAAATATTACTCTTCCCAGGAAATTTCATTTCGAAATCGATTTCAATCTAAAATTATTATAGATTTAAAATTTTTAATTATATATTTAAAACTTATGAATTTCAAATGTATTGAAAAAATTAAACTTACTAATCTGGCTCCATCAGCATGGCCAAAAAGTGGCCATTTATCCAGTATTTTGCACAGGGAATTCGAGTTTTTTGCAACTTCTGTGGTTCGAGCATCAAAAGTTTTTTTCCACTTTTCTTCTACTGTGGTCCATGATGCAGTATGATAATACAGCCAGTCAATATCATCTTTCAATAGTTCGGTGTTGGTTTCTGACGATGATTCAATTTCATCCAAATGCGTATCTATATAATAATATTAGTTATAAATCTATGTATATTAAAAATATAGAAAATTATTAAATAATTTTAGCTACCTAATGGGTATGTTTTGATTCTTATCGTATTAGTGAATATACCGCTTTTTTTATAGACTTTGGATAAAGTTCTGTATTTGGTATATAGTTTACCTCGAGTATATGGTTCCTTAACGAAATAATACTTCTAGTAAAATAAAAAAAAATTAAAAAAAAAATAAAATCAATCAAATTAATACGAAATACTTTTAATTCGCCTTTAAAAGTTTCAGAAATTTGGCCCGCTATTTTATCCAAAATGACTAAGGTCATGGAAGTGTTATGTTCTAAGTGGACTTTTACTATAGATGAAGCTAAAAATTCCCTTTCTTCCGCAGTAAAAGTATTTTTCTTTTCAAAGTTTTCTAAAATTTTTTTCCCAACATTTGATGTTAAAAACACATCCATATTCTATAAATTTAAATTAAAAAAATTATTAATCATTTTTAAGTAAATGTAATAAATCTAGTATTTAATAATGAACTTACAAAGACATAACTTCCGTTAGTATTGATAGAACTGAAGCAAACGCTAGAACCAATATCCTGACTGATATTAGTATCAACCACTTTGCTCTGACAACAGCATGTAAACGAATTTAATGGTGGAAGGTCCTAAAAACGTACAGAATATATAATTTACTATTTATATTAATAATTGTTTTATGCGTATGTATTTACATTCATTTTCCTATAGTCATTTAATAGGGCGCGGAATTGTCCTCTTACACCAATCAATGATCCAAATAAATCGGTTATATCTTTTTCTGTTAAATATTTTAAGTTATTTAACTTAACCCCACTTTCTATTTTAGAAAATAGAAGTTAAAAAATTTATAAATCACATAATTTACTATTTAAAAAAATATTGTTTATAAAATTATTTACCTTTCAATAAAAAAAAATATCCTTCCATTTCTGAATGTGCGAGCAGATTGTAGAATTCCTTATCATCAATTGAAAGTTCTTCGACAGAAATAGCCTCCACTGGTAAGTTTTCTATATTAATTGACCCAGAATCTAATTTAATTTTAAAATAGCAAAGTTTTTATTTAGCATTAAATGAAGAAGATTAAATCAATAGAATAGTATAAATAACTAATGAAAAAAAATTACCAAATGCATTTATGGAAGTATTAGCATCTATACTCATTTTATAATATGAAAAAATTAATAAATTTAAATGAAAAGCACCAAATAATATATCACTTACACCATAATAACAAATTTTTCAAAAACCGAAATAAATTTAAAAATTGTAAAAGTTGTTATTTAAGTGTAAAAGTCATATAAAAATATATAAAATAGAAAAGATTATAGCAGCACTCAGTTGTTTAATTTAAGTTAGTGTTAGTAAATAATATTTACAAAAATCACCAAGGCAAATTGATGTTTTAATTATCTATAATAAATAATAAACAATCAATACTAAAATAGAATTAAAAATAAATACACAATATCACCAAAACTAAAAGCATTTAACAGCAACATAATAAATAAATATATTTATGATTTTTTATAATTTATGATTTGATATGATAAAATATAGTGTTAATTATTATTACTAAATATTACAGGACTATTCCAAACTAAATAATTATATATATATATATATATATATATATATATATATATATATATATATATATATATATATATATATATATATATATATATACTTATATATATATATATATATATATATATATATATATATATATATATATATATATATATATATATATATACATATATATATATATACATATATATATATATATATATATATATATATATATATATATATATATATATATATATATATATATATATATATATTCAAGGAGGAGCTCCTTATGCGCTGTATACCCCCAATAATTCACATTAGTTTGCACAATATTAACAAATTTTTTTTTTACATTCACCTAACATAACCTGTAAAACCACGAGGTTTTTGAAAAATTTGCTTTCTATAATATTTACAGCACAATAAACAATTTTGAAACTTACGTGAATATTATTAAATGTTCAATTTATATTCTTCAACACGGTTTAACACAAAATAATATTGTATCACTTCTCACTTATTTTAACTTAATAATTGTATGATTTTGATATTTTTTTTTTTTTGCTACACTAGTTCACGCAGTGTTCACAATTAAGAAGATAAACGCCGACTAAATAATAAATTATAATTATTGGTTAATTCACTAATATATATTCCCAAAAGGAATAATTTTATACGTTTATTCTTAATCGGAATACTATCTTCCTAAGCTCCGCTTGATATATTCGCAAGAGGAATAATTTTAGAAGAAGAATTTTGTTGTTGGTTCATAATAAGAATAATATTTCTTATGCACAGATTAATCTATTCCTGATCGGAATAATTCTTTCGTTGTGCAGAAATAGGAATAATACATCCTTAGTACTGCTAATACATTCATAATAAGAATAATTTTGCATCAGATTTGATTAAATGTGTTGTAATATAACGGTAAACTGTATAATATTACTGTACTTAATCACAAATTCTAGGCCAAGATACATTTGAAATATAGCTTCCTTTAGAAAATCTATTTGAGAAGCTTTAAAAAATTTGGTACTATTTGTAATGATTAATATGAGTTAGGGTACAAATGGAAATGTTATAGTACTTTACACATACTTTACACGTACTTTTGCATGTAATTTTATGAAAATGCGCTTGCTTTAATTATGCGAATGAATTTGGTATTCTGAAGAATGAAGTTGAAACCTAATCACAAAATTAAATTCATGTGCCTAGATACAAGTACATTGAAATTGAAACAAACGCATTTTTATTTTCATACTACAACAAATAGTGCATGGACATTTCATAGTGTAAAAGCACTATTAAATGATAATGGTAATGTTAATATATGAATTACTCGTCTTTACCTTTAGTCAAAGTAGTTTCGGAATTTCTAGTCGCAAAATCGAAAGTTCTTAAAACAATATTTCTTTTGTTACCTTAATAACTTTGTTTGCCGAACGACATAACTATAATAACGCTTTGCAAAATAACTGTACCAACGCGTGGTTATGCTTTAAGCACGCGGGCAGCATCTTCCGGGTTGGAGGGTTCTCTGACCACCACGCCAGTTGACCACCGTACAATAAAATTAACCTTAACATTATTAATTCCTGAAACAAAAAAAACAAAGGGGCCATCGTCACTAGTCTCTCACCCGCCAATTTTAAGTCAACTAGCCAGCCATCACCGCACTCTGATGACGAGGAAATTCATTCATATTCCATTAAACTTACCACCCAAAAAAAAAATTCTTTATCGGTAGAGCTTTTATAAAATTTAGTTAAAGGAAAAAAATTTAAATAAATGCACTAATTTTAAGAGAGAATATATTTTGTACTTACTCGTATCTATAAATTTATCATATGATGTTCTTCTGTCGGTTATTGACCCATTGTAGTTGATAGGGATATTCCATTGAAACTTTGACGTCACCAATGTACTGCTACGGAATTTCTTCTTCTGGGTTGATTACACGCAGTTTCTGTAACCTTTTTTTTTTTGGAATTTATAACTGCTGTCGATGCACGTCACGAATTATGTTAAGTTTGCGCTATGAATTTTTTGTTTACGATAATTCAAACACAATTAAGTGTTAATTTATTTATTAAAAAAAAAATATTAATTAAGTTTAGATTTCTATTTTTTATTTTGATTTTAATTCACATAAGTTTATCACAATATAAACATGTGTATCTTGTATAACGTTGATGGTTATAAACATTGTAGATTCTTTTATATTTTGGACTTTTGGATAAACACCAAATTGATATACGAGTATAGACAATGTAGTTGATTGTTTCTTTATTATAATTTTTACATATAATGTTTTAATTATAATTACATATTATAATGTTTTTTATTATATATATTTTTTTTAATAACAAAAATTTTATATAACTTTATAAATTTTTTCAGTATAAGCTTCGCACCAAAAAAAAATAATTTCTAGTTTATCCATATCCACATTGGTTTTTTTTTTAAATTTTTAATTTTTTATTTCAACTATACATATTTTTCCTCATATTTTTAATATAGCCCGCGACTTTGATAAATTTGAATATCTTAAAAACTACATTTTCTTTATATTTATTAATTTTATTCTCTTAAAGAATAATTAATAATTTAAAATTACAAAACTTCAGAAGGTGTATTTATTCATAAAAGGAATAATATTAAAGAGTAAAGTATCCATTGATCACAATATGGATTAAATTAAAGTTAAGCGCAAAACTACAAATTATTCTTAAGTATGGATTAATATCAACAAAAAAATTTCTCTCCGTGTACAGCAGGGTTTTTCGTCAAATTCAGAATCATTTGCTCCACCTTTTTCAAGCGTGTATTGCTTTTAGCACCGTTCCAAATTCTTGGAGCAGAAGTAGAGTTCTTTTTTCCCGAAAGCTGGTAAGTCCGATTATACGGATCCCAAGTCCTTTCGGCCTATTAGTCTATCCTCAACTTTTCTTAAGCTCTGGAAAGAATTGTCGATAGATTCATTAGAGATCATTTTCTAATCACCTCCACACTCAGTAACATGCAACATGCTTATAGAGTCGGTAAGTTCTGTGAAACCGCCCTACATGTACTTGTAACAGGATTGTAAAATCCCTTTATAATAAGGAGTTTCTTGTGGGTACTTTCCTGGATATTGCGGGAACTTTCGATAGCACTTCGTTTGCTACGATCACTACTGCCTGTACCAATTTTGGTATTGATCGCACCATTATCTTATGGATTGAATCCAAGCTCAAGTCTCGCACTGTGGAGGCGGAGCTGGATGGGGTGTTAGTTTCTGTTAAGGTTACCAAAGGCTGTCTTCAGGAAGGTGTGCTCTCACCTCTGCTGTGGCTTTTGGTCATTGACGAATTACTTGTAAAGCTGCAGCAATCTCGCTACATTGCACAGAGCTACTCTGATGATCTTGTTTTGACAGTCTCAGGCAAACATCTCAGTGTTTTATCCGACCTAACTCAGCATGCTTTAACTATTGTGGAGGCGTGGTGTGTTGAGAAGGGTCTTCACATCAATCCTTCTAAAACTGATTTAATTGTCTTTACAAGGAAGAGGAATACTCTTAAATTTTCTGTTCCCTCCCTTTTTGGGAGAATGATCACAAAATGACCTTGGTGTTGTCCTGGATAGTAAACTTTCCTGGAAGATTCACCTGGACTACAAGCTTCAAAAAGCTACTGCCATTTTTTGGATATGTAGGAGAGTTTTTGGGAAATCCCGGGGCTTAAGCCCTAGGATGCTTTCTTTTATCTATAAATCACTGATCCTACCGCTACTATCGTACGCCTATATTGTGTGGTGGCCAGTAGTTGACCTGAGGGCTTCTGTAGTCAAGCTTAATGGTCTACAAAATCTTACTTGCAGTGCCATAACTGGGACTATGTCCTCGACTCCACTTCTTGCTATGGAAACCATTCTTTCCTTGCCTCAGTTACGCACCTTTATTTTAGGAACAGCCTGTTCTGCAGGTTCTCGTCTGAGGTGCATTGGGGCATGGAATTTCTTCGGTTCTATCGTGGGACATCGACCAATTTTTAGTAATTATTCTTCATGTTTACTAGAAATCGATATGGTTAATGACAGACTACTACCCGAATTCCATTTCTCAAATCTTTTCTCGGTGGCTTATCCTTCGAAAGATTTGTGGAGTTTGCAAGTTTTTCTTAATAAATTAGATGAGTCTATTGTCATTCTGTTGGCTCTCTTTCTAACCTCAGTGAATGCTTTGGAATCTACTGTCTTGGGACGGATCTGAGACTTTTCGGTAGCCTTGGTTCGCATTGTATTGTTTTTCAGGCGGAACTAATAGCGCTGACACGTAGTGTTATTGAGGCTTGTAATTTTGCTGTTAAAAACAAAAGTTTTCTACTGCGTACAGATAGTAAATCTGTACTAACTCTTTAAAAAATCCCTTGACTGTTTCGAAACTCGTCAAGGAATGCAAACAAGTCATAAACCTTCTTTGTTCTAAAAATAAAGTTACGGTCATGTGGGTACCGGCTCATTGTGACATCGTAAGCAAACAGATCGCGGGTTGTCTAGCCAAAGCTGGCTCCCAATTAACTTTAATTGGTCCCGAACCAGCGGCTCCTACATCTTTCAACTATGGGAAGAAAGTTATAAAGGATTACGCTTTGAAAGACCTAAGGTCTCAGTGGCTTGCGACGTTTAGTTGTCGTAAGGTGAAGTACTTCATTAAGGAGCCCAATTTGAGGTCCACGAAGTATGCTTTATCTTTAAAAAAGAGCCAGTTAGAATCTTGGTAGCGGATCTTACGGAACATGGCCGTTTTAAAGATCATCTACATCGTATGTGTTTAGCTCATGATGTTATTTGCGAGGACTGCCTTGATGTGGATGACGACTCCCATCACTTCGTGAGCAGTTGTCCTGCGTTCAGTTCTATACGAGTCAGGTATTCAACTTTAAGTCTTTGAATTTAGATCAGTTGTCCTCTCTGCCGTGGTCTAAACTTGTTCAGTTTGCGAAGGCAGCAGTGCGCGTTTGCGAATTGGGATAGAATCCTAGGTTTGCACCATGGGCCTTTGTGGCATTGAGTGCGGAATCCTCGTGGGTTCCAGCCAATTTTAATAATAACAATAATAATTCCCTCCCGCTTGTGAGTAATTTCGGTTCTATATGGGATCATCAATTGTTATACGATGATATGATTTCTATAACAAGCGCGGTTGACTACGTCTATTAAATATTTTAACCATGTTCAAAGTGTTTTCATAAATAAATAAATTAAGACATGTTTTATACTTTTTTGTTTATTTTTAATTCCAATTATTTTTTTTTGATCTTTTTTTTTTTTTGAGAAAAATATTTTCCAACATTCCATAGATTTTTATTTAGTTAGTTTTTTTTTGTTTGTTATATTTAATTTAAATTAATGTTTATAATCACTACAAGCTATTATAATATAATATATATTTTTCATTGTGTAAATTAAATTATTTTAATATTATATTATTTATATTGTATGTATGTATATAATAAAATTTTTCAATTTTTTAGTTGTTTGTAATAATAAATACGAAAAATACTTAATTTTATTAAAACTATTTTCATTTTTCTTTTGTTTGTGGTTGATTTTAACTAAATTTTATTAATTTTCGAAAAAAACTCTTTAAAAAAAAAAACGATTATTATTTATTTTTTTTGGAGTACGGTTATTTATAATTAAAATTAATTTTATTTACAAAATAAAAAAATGCCTTTTTATTATTATTTTTATTTCTTTCAATAAAATAAAAACTAATAAAAATTAAATTTTAAATATGTTACACTAAAAATCCTTTTTTCATGTACCTTAAAAATTACAATTAAAATTTGTAAATTTATCATTATTTTGCTTTTGTATTTTTATTAAATTAATTCGTTGATTAAAAATAATATTTTTTTTATTATTTATTCTTTCTTTTGAGAATTATATCGATTGTTGTTTGTCATTATCTCAATTATTCTTAGATTTTAAATTTTGTAATTAAAATTTTTTTGAAAAAACAAATTGTTTTATTTTTGTGCAATAAATTCACATAAATGAACTAAACTGGCCATATTGTGTATGTATGTATGTATGAGGGAAGGGGAAAGCAAAATTTTCAGAGATCCAATAAAACAAAATTATTTACACAAATTATTTTTTTTAGTAATTTATAATGATTTTTTTTTAAATTTATATTTTGGAACTTTAGATACCAACTCTAATCAGATTAATTTATTTTCTAAATATATAAATAAATTTGTTTAACTTTTATGTTGTGTTTTGTTGATAATAAATAAAAACAATAGAATAAACACTTATTTAAAAACTTGAATAGATAGAAACAATAATATAATATTGTATGATCATAATTGCCAAGTTTGAAATTAAGGTTTCACACCTATATCATCCTCGAGCCAGAGTTTACAAAATCCGTTAAATTTTGTTTTAAATCAGGGATGATGAGAAAAAAATTAAAATAAATTAAAATTTTTTTCATTAATATTATTTTATTTTTTATAATAATAACTATAAATTACCTAATTACATAATTTTTTTTCTCTTTATTTAAAATTAATCAATCATAAAATATTTTTTAATTAATCCAACTATAATATATAAAAAAAGAAATATAAAACTAATAAAAATCATCACATTTGAAAGAAAGAAATTTTAATTATAAATTACCACTAAAAAAATTGTAATTGTAAAAAGTCCTTTTTGTATTTCTGTTATAAAAATGTTTTTTTCACTTTTCTCTGATTCCTCCTTTATTAAATTAATCTTCTAGGTTTGAAAATGATTATAAATTAAAAATTGTATTACGCCCAGTATTTTCAATGGTATTCAACAAAAGTTAAATTTTTAATTCGAGTTTAACCGATGGCGAATCTCTTGTTAAATATTTAATCTTGATTTAAATAGCATTGAAAAAAATGGCTACTTAATTGCACACTTAATTGTAAGATAGTTTGTATGTTTGTTTTTTTAATAGTTGTGTAATTCGAGTAAGAGGAAGAAAGGTAGAAATATGTTTGCGAGTCGAATCGCATTGATTTTCTTGAATCACATCTCGATTTGAAACTCATTTTTTTGAAAATGATGATTTTTTTTTTTTAATTTTATGATTTGACACAATATTACACCATCACCAAGGTTTTTCATTCCTTTTGGTGATTATGATGATGTGATGGACCTTGATGATGATTATTGTTATTATTGTGATGATGATGATTACCGTTATGTGTGGAATTATCAGCTTTTGAATCACGTGGCAAAACGAATACATTTCCGTCTGCGGCTAATTGTAAACTATAATGTGCCGATGAATAGGGATTACCATCTGGATCGCGTAAATACTGTAATGAGAACAAAATAATCAAATTAGTAACGAAGAATATATTAAAACTAGACCAAAGATGATTAATTACCTGAAATACATGTCTATAGAGTGCAGAAAATTTATCCATAATACTTTTCTTTTCTGCTAAAGCTGCCTCTCGATCACTTAACAGTCTTTCTTTACGCCGTCTCACTTCTTTCACTTCATCGGCCAATGTTAAAATTTGATCTAATTTACGTTTTCGACAATTTTGCGCGGCAACCTTATTTTTACCACGGCGCCTTATATCACGAATCAAAGATAACTGTACTTCAGTTAAATCATATTTTGACAATCGTTCATTAAATTCATCCATTGGTAAATTAATAATATCATGAACTGTCATTGGGATCTGCGATAACGAGAACTTTATGAGAGTTTAAGGTTAAAATGATCTAAATTCTATATAATACCAACCTTGTGTTCGCGTGCCTTTTTCTCATCTCGAGTTAAATGTTCATCTTCGGATTTTTTTAATTTTTTATCCCGTGGCTGAGGCCTTGGTGTAGCACCGCTACCTTGTGGCAATGTGTATGAATGATTATGACTAACAAGATCTTGCATTTGACGAGAGTGCCGCGTAAAATCAGACGAACATGAATATTTTAATTCTGATTCATTTAATTGTTTCACTGGACCAACTGCCCCCTCCAAATTATGTGGTATTAATGGTGGCTGTTGCATTGAATA
Source organism: Tipula unca (assembly GCA_951394425.1). Lineage (NCBI taxonomy): Eukaryota > Metazoa > Arthropoda > Insecta > Diptera > Tipulidae > Tipula > Tipula unca. The sequence goes on along the minus strand of OX596381.1, from coordinate 53,365,202 downwards.
TGGATCATATTCGTATTTTATTGAATGTGGCACTTGCTGTTCGGCTTGTTGTGCTATTGCAGGTGTAGGCTGTTGCTGTTGTTGTGTTATTGGAGGTATTGTACTTTGCTCTTGGAAATATCGTTTGCCAAACATTTGATGTTTTTTCTGTGCAACGGGGGGTTGTCGTGTGGCATCACTCAATCGACTATGATAGCTATAATCGAATGGGCCATATTTACTTTGATGGTATTCCTGAGCCGAATCACTACCAGTATCACCCCATTCACCATCCGACAATGATGGCACTCTTTCAGATCCCATTGAACTAACTGCACTATCGCTTGATGCATCTAATCTATCACCATGCGATCCACCAAGCTGACCTAACTGTCCTAAATTTGTATGCATTGATGATGATGATAGTAATCCATTACTACCACCACTAGCACTACCCAAAACCGATGAATTATTACTTGTTGAGTTTTGTTCAAGTAATCGCATGGTATACATGCCTAATTAAATAAATAAAAATAATAAAATTTGCATAAATACAATTATTTAGTTTTAAACATAAACAAAATTAGTAAATATATTTTAAATTTTGTTAATATTATAATATATTTACCTAAACTCAAGCAATTTAAAAGCATTGTGATATTTTGTTAGTATATTAAGTCTAAATAAATAACTTTATGATTTGCTATATTAGTCAATACCTAATTATATTTTTTAAATAATATTCGATAGAATTTTAATTGTAACGCTAAAAATAAAACAATAAAACAATGTTTATGGTTAAAATTAAAGTAGAAGTACATAAAAATGAGATTATGATGCAAGTCATTCAAAATATGGAATTGAATATTTTAAAATGATAGACAATTAAAATTTGGCAGATTTTTTTATTGCAAGTCAGAATCTATTTGCGTGCTAACTTTGATATCGATAATAATAAAACCAACTAAGATAATGTTAATTTTAAATAAGTCAAATGTTAGTGATATATAGAATCTCTATTTTAAGTTAAATAATTAAACGATATCGTTCACGGGCATTTATTTTCAATCCTTCCTATATATATGTATATATATATATATATATATATATATATATATATATATATATATATATATATATATATATATGTATATATATATATATATATATATATATATATATATATATATATATATATATATATATATATATATATTATATATATATATATATATATATATATATATATATATATATATATATATATATATATATATATATATATATACCTATTACCTAAATTGTTTACTAATATTTATGTTCTAACAGCAAATGTTGTATTGAAAATGACGAAAATAAAAACTTATGCGCCATACAATTCTAAAAAAAAAATTTAGCAATAATTATTTTCACGCAACTCACCATAACGAATCTTATATAAATAGAAACGTAAATTTAAAGTAAAAGTAAATATACAGTTACACTCTAAAATTGAGAATATATAGGTTATTATTTTTATAAGTAAATCATAAAATCATATCAAACAAAATCATAATTAGTAGGACTCTTGTTGTAAATCTAATTTTAAGGTACGAGCATGATTTACAAAACAGAAGCGGAATAAAATTCATTGTTCCGCCTGCACATTACCATTGACGAATATTTTTTAAGAATAATACATACTATCGTCTTATATATCGTCGCCTATAATAATTAAAGAATACACGTGATACTATGAATAAAAAACTCCTTTTGTACCATTTTGTAATTATATATTACACAAAGTGAAATATTCTATGTACAAAAAAGAATTCGTCATTACATTTATCAATAATTCGTAATTTCTTGTAGTATGATGTAATAATTTCGTTTTAAATAAATGAACATTTTGAAATTCAAAACAATAATAAAATAAATTTGTAATGTTGTTTACAAAATGTATAGAATTCATTGCTACATACTATTACTAGTAGAATTAATAACAAATATGTGATAAACCCGCGTAATATCACGTACTTAATACTTATGTATGTATATAAAATTGGTTCTATTGATTATTGAATTTCTTATCATTATAGAGAAATTTTATGTGTACATAACAGCATTGTCATTATACTTACATATAAATAGATATAATATTATGTAATATGGTTTTAGAGGTAATTAACTATATTACGTTTCTTAAATAGGGCACAATAAATTTCTTTATGGTCTAGCCGTAGCGTTATTATTAATATTTGAACAACATAATTAAAATAAATATTAAGGCAAATAATTATTTCTGAGATAATTTTTAAATTGGTCAAGGCTATAATTCCGTATTTTCAAACTTGTCTAATTTAACTATTGATTTTAACCGTACTGGGGTCATTTGTCCTAGAATTCTGTACACTACCTTATCATTATACAAAATGTTGATAAGAGAAATGTATAGCTAGAATTTATTTAACAAAAAACGATTTATTTTTATAATTGTATATTTATTCGCTTTGTGTGTACTATATTTAGTTAATTATAGAGTAACTATTCAAATTGGCCGAAAAGTCTTTTTGATATGTGTGCAAAATTTAGTAAACATTTTTGACTAATCTAGTAATTTTATATTTTGTGATAATGAAAGTCACATTTAAAATTGATAAGACACAAAAAGAAGTATTTTATTTTATCAACTTGATTATATTTGGTTAAAAGTGATGACAATCGTACTTAGTTGGAAACAAATTGTTTTATATGTGTAACCGGATACTTGAAAAATGACTTGCATACCGCCGAAAAATTTCATGTATAATATGACATTGCACAATATATACCTTTTTGGTTATGGCGTTTTATCCATGTATATAATTAATCGAGCACTAATCACAAAAAATAATCGTTTTACAATGTAACAGAGAGCTTTTACAAATATTTTTTGAAACACTTTTCAACAATTTTGTTAAAACTTTTAAATAACATATGTATATATAATCACAAAAATTGTTTTCTTAATTAAAACAAGTAAAAAAATTATTATTAATTTAATTTTTTCATAAGATTCAAAAACACCAGTCTTATTTACAAATTATAATTAAACTATGTATGGTAAAAAAAGAAGTCTGTAAAAAAATAATAGCAAGCACAACACCTTCTCATATTTTTTGTGTTATCAAAAAATTTCTTATCAGTTCTTCGAAATAATAAAAATAAATAAATAAAGACTGGAATTTTCGTCATTATTATTATTATCAAAATAATAATTTTACAATGTACGTGTACACACATATGGATGAAATTTAAGTAAATTCATATTATTGTATATGAAGTAAGAATATGTCATTAATCTCTTTTCTTTTAATATCTCTAACTAAAATTATGGGTAATCACAATTTCTCTAGTTATTGTGGAAGACATTGTGAATTATATCAGCACATTTTCCGTTAGCGTTAAAACAAATGTTTTATTGCTTCTATAATTGTGTATATTGTAAACTTCAGTATTGTATATAATTTCAGTATATTCTAATTTTTGAAAATCAAGATGAACTTAATTTATTGATATTTGTTCGTTAATTTTACTTTGACTACGATAATTTACACTTTTGTAGATAATAAGAAGAAATATTCTGTAGTCGAAGCCAAAAACGCATTAATGATCACCTTTTATATTTTGAGATACTGCTAAAATATTTATATAAGTATGCCTCTTTTAATTATTATCCCATGCAAGACACCATGAACAACAAAATGATAACATTACTTTCACACTTGCTAAAATGCATGTTCTATATAAATTATAGATTATAAAATTCAAAGATCACGCAAATCGATTCATAAAATTTGATTATTCGACATTTTGTCCATATTTGCCTATATTGTATGTAATATTTTGCTACTGGAATTGTTGTACATTTTGCACCCATTGCTACATATAATGAAATATCATTTTCCTCTTTATATTTTCTTATCATATAAAATATATGTATACATATATTAAGTATGTACATACATATATGTATATAAAAAAATAGCAGGGCAATGTAATGTGGTACAAATTTTGATTTGATTTGAAGAAATAAATACGTATCTAATGACCTCGCTGAATAACTAATTTGATTTCAGTTCACGCGTTTCGTTATCCATCTTGCTCTGTTACATCATTAAACGATACCACAATGTGCGTTTATTGGGTAATCCCAAACGAATTAAAAACGTTTTTTATCATATCAAAATATTCTAAAACTTTTACACTATACAAATATTGTTTTGGGTATTCCCTAATTATACCTATATAATAATTTATTTGCTACTTTAGAATTAAAATCCATTACTAAACTAACACTACTAAATTGAAAAATATACGAAAGTAAATTGAATAAAATTAAATTAAATACTAACGACCATTTTATTATGCGATTTATTTTTACAATTTCAATGTCATAAAATTTGATTAACCATCAAAACTAGTTTAAAAGAAAAAAATTGCCGATTTTTAATTATTGTTCAGTTTCAATGATATACGTTTTTTTACTACACCTGCAACTGTTTGTTTAGGTGACACGCATATTTATTCTTATCGAATTTGGGAAACATAAATAAAAATTTAATGAGTCATGTTAACTATTATAATACTAGTTTGTAATATCAATTATACATTTCCTTTGATTGTATATACTTATGTATTTTACATTTAACTTAGCTAATTTGTGTAAAATGCATTAATTAATATTTATTTTATGCATTTTTAGATTTACTTTTGGCCTCCAATTATTGTTAAAACTTATTTGATTTACGATTTGGTAACATTTTTGTAGTATATAGTACATAATGTAATAAACCAAAACTAATAATATTTGACCGCCTTCATATATGAATCGGTGCTTATAAAATGAAGACATTTTCATAAAAATTCCATAAATTTTGTGTGGGAAGCTCATTAAGCCCGAAGCTCACTTTGAAATTTTACCAAATCAAAATGCCCAACTAGATGAAGCTATTATATCGTTTAACTCTCTAGAATGTGAAAATATACAAAATATATTTGCCATGTCATCTGTTTAAAGTTATACAATTTTTATTTTTTTATATTTGAGTAGTCCTAATTTCAGATATTTTAAAATTAAATAATATAATGCAATATTAATATAAAAGGTTTAAGCCAAAAACTTAATTGGCTTTTAAATAATAATTAAAAGTGTTGGGTCTAAGAAAAAAAAAATGCAAATTCATATAAATTAACTCATTCTTTTGAGTTACTTAAATGTTTCACACAAAATAAACACAATTCTAAAGAATTGAGTATTTTTCAAGAAAGCAGTAAACTTCTCAGGACAGACATCTGGTAGAGTTTTAATATATCTTAAACTTAAATATCTTAAAATTTAGTTATTAGATTGAAATAGAAATTACGTTTTGCTAAATTTGAACATGCTTTTCTTTAAAATCAACATACTAAATTATAACTTGTCATATTCGACAAGTTCGTAAACTAATCTAGAACTAAATAGTCATAGTTACAAGAAACATATTGCTGTACAAATATTATAATGTTGCATATCGTTTTGATTTTAATCAAACTACATATGTATTAGCAAACGCTAGATATCTGGATAAATGACTCATATATGAATATATAGAAAATGTATGTCCATAAAAAATCTAAAATGCTGATTCAATCAAAATTATAAATCTTTATAACTCATCAAACCACCACCAATAAATTTTTATTTATTTCAGGTTTCAGTTTTTTTTTGTAAAAGTATACGCAACATATTTATTTAAATATTAATAATATTCTGCTAATAAAATATGGTAATTATGAAAATTTGTTTGAGCGTAAATGAACAATTTTGTATTTTTTACAATCCATGATGATCATAAAAATAAACAGAACAAATATTTAGAATATTATCTAATTTCTATGTTTTATGTTTGGATAATGACGTGACAATTTTTTTACGATTATCGTAACAGTATGCACCAGATAATATTTTACAAGTCATACATGAGTATTTTGCAATTTAAAATCATGCAACAGCCTTTAATTGATAACATATATACTAAGACCATGTTAGTATTCGGGACAGCTTGGAATTATATTTAAAATTAAATATCTAAAATAAAATAACACATTAAACTTATGATTCATTTTTAACAATTGAAGTTGAAAATATAAAAAAAAATCTGGGTGTAGTATACAAATGAAACAATATTATGATGTGACTCATATTCAAAATGTGTTTAAAAATAATTCACGTAAAATATTCAGTTTTTTCCGAGAAATATTAAGAATTTCTTTTGAAAAAATATCAATTAATTGATTATTTAGGTTAGAACACTTGTATAGTACATTCAAAATATTCAATTCCATAATTAATAAAAGGGTTTATAATTAGTATATGTACTTATTATTAATAATAATAAATAATAAATTTACCATGAAAATAAATAAGGCTATAGTATTTAATAAAATATATTTTATTATCAATACAGCTTCTTTCTAATTATCCACGAAATCGATCACACTTTATCCATGATGCCTACATTTTTGTTTTAATTTAAAACTGATAACACAAATACAAAATTTGATGAATAAATAAATTTTTGGCACAAAATCTATAATTTCATTTATTCATCTCATATTTTAAAATTATTCATTTGTTAATAAAAAATATTGATAACAACTACAAATAGATAATTAAATGATACACGTTTCACTGTTTGTAGGTAAACTTTTCGGTATAACTTAATACAGCAAACACGATTTTTTTTTGTTAAATTTAAACTTATCGTATTTTTATTTTTTACCGAACAATTAAATTTAAAAAATAAAGTTTTTTTTTTGAAAAAAAAAAATTTAATCTACTCGGTACACATATCGCGACATGACTAAGCATTTAAAAATAGTAAACATCACACGATTATATATTGTTGTTTATTTATTAATACGAAATATATCGCATATCGCGTAGTGAAGTATGTATATTATTATTTGTATGTCATGAATTTTTGTATATATATTATAATATATATATGTATATGCTTATAAATTTATATAAATTGTGTAAGTATTGTTTGACGTTGATTAAATAAAGTGTATACTGTATGAAATAATTTTTTAGCGAATGATCCCGCGTCAAAAATTTATAATGTCAATCTTAAGGCAAGTATCATAAAGAATATGTAATTATTTCGTTTACTGTATATATTATAATTTAAATAAAATTAAAATATGCCGAATTGCGATATTGAATCAATGTGTTGAACAACAAAAAAGATAATAATATAAAAATGTATTTATATATATGTATATATATATATATATATATATATATATATATATATATATATATATGTATATATATATATATATATATATATATATATATATATATATATATATATATATATATATATATATATATGTATATATATACATATAAGTATTTGATATAATATAAAACCGCTAGAATAGATTTTGTCTAATAAATTTTTGTTTCATTTTGATACCAAAGTCGCAAGTTTGTGATTTTTATGTGTGGGTTGATAATTTTTATTTTAAATACTTTTCTCATAGTAGTATACTCGTATACATGTACTACACAAAATGAAGATGATATAAGTGTATTTATTTTATAAACTTTTAATATTTTATCATTTTCCTTATTTTCATCTTAAAAATTAATTTTATCAAAGTTCTTTGAACAATTAGTTCATCAGATTAATAGAATAATATTTTAAATTATTATACGAATTAAGTAAAATTCTGCTATATACTAAATAGTAAGCCCCTGATGGAATGTACTATTAACTGTTTTAAGTTCACCACACACACAACATAAAATAAATTTCTAATGAATCATCGAAATATTTTAAATAAAATAGAATTTACTTAATAATTTATTAATCATCCGTATGCAATGAAAAAAAAACAATGAACTACAACGAAAAATGCTTATATGTATGTACATATATGGACGTATATAATTCATTACTCTTTTACATTTACAACATGACTTACACAAAAGTAATTACGATTATCTAATTTTTTTAATGTTTTCAAAATCAATGACGAATAAATTATTAAAATGATTGATTACATCATTGCAAGTTTATTTTTACACTATTTAAATTTCCACTATCAAACGTAAGATGGCAGTGTTAAAAAAAAAGATATTTCGCCTTTATGCATACTCTCGATCACAATGCTTTTTTCAAAGTGCTTTTAAGTTTAGATATTTAAAGTAACTGAAAACAGTAAAAGTACTTACTGCTATCATTAATGCCCATATCCATAAGTTGTAGATCTTCATCATTTAAAATTGAATTCAAAAATCCATCATTGGTATGATTTAACTCTGATGATGTATTCTATTCGAAAGAAAATTTAGGTTAATTGTATTAAATTTGAAACATAATGTTATGTTAGAAAATAGCAAAACTGCCAAACAATTTTTGTACTAAGATTTACAAATCTTACTTTTAGATTTCCGAAGGTGTTAATTGCTGGTGGATATGTTTGTAGACCCGACTAAAGGAAAGGATAGATAGATTTATATTGTTAGTTTAATGTTATTATAAAAATAATTTTGGCAGTTTCACCGTGTTAGACATAAATATTTACAAAATTTCAAAGTACTTACTGAATAGTACATCATATCATGTTCCATTTTATAGCCAGTTGCTCCAGCATCCGTTTCCGAACTAGAATTTGTTAAGTGCATACTTGTTGCTACAGCCGATCCTAAATTAGGCCCATAATGTGGTTGTGTTGGTCCCAAATCAGCCAACGACGCATTATGATGGAGTACAGAATGTGGATGATGCGTAAATTGTCCATGCTGAGACATTGGTGCAGCTGCTTGATAATGATGTGGATAATGGGATGGATAATGAGGTGGCGCCATATCACCAACTCCCATTCCAACTCCCATTCCCGGTGGTAAACTTAGTAGATTTGCTAAATCTTGCCAACGTTGTTCCATCGACACGGTGCGATTTAGAGGCACACGTGACTAAAAAATAAAAATACATAATAATGTTTAATAATTTTTGGCCGCAAATAAAAATTTAGTTGTATAGTTTTTATTAATTCGTTTCGTCTCTCTTAATATACACAATATATAAATAATTTATTTGTGTATGTGTGTAATTTTTTTGTAATTAATCAAATCTGGTTTTCGTATGGTCAAAGTCTTGTAAGGTCATGGCTACTAATTTTCAAAATCGAACTTATATGTATATACGAGTACATACATACTTAGGTATATACAAACAACAAAAAAGTAAATTTAAGAAAAATAATAACACTAATCGATCTTCGTTATGTATTTAAAATATGTAGTTTTTAAAAAAAAAACTATATAATAATAACCGAAAATAAACAAAAATGCGAAAAAATCAATACAGAATAAAAAAAAACAATTTTATCTGACGAAAACGTTTCTTTAGATACATACAGTAAAGAACAAATTTCACTTGAAGTGTAAAGAAAACAACAACAACTGACTAGCTATTCAATCAAAATTATTTTAATTGAAATTGAATGAGCTCCAACAGCACAACACAACAATACAAACAAACAAAAATGTGTCTGCGCGAAGAGCTTTTTAGTATTCTTTTTGGCAAAACAAAACCAAAAGAATTAATAAAAAATAAAACAAAACAACAACAAATAATAAATTATATATATATAACTATAAATAAACCATACATTTTTTTTAAATACAGTAAAGATCTTCAAGAAATAGCGTAACTTAAAAAATTGAAAATCACCTTTTAAACTATGTTATTGGGTTGAAAAAATCCAATTCTACACAAAACGAATTTGTATGTAGGAATTGGAAAATGATAATTTCCTTCTTTAAACCACAATAATAAAAAAGTAGATGCAGTAGTCTAAGTTAATCTAATTTGATTTATCGATATAATTGGAATTCAATAAGATTGGAGTTATATATATTTTTGTGAAATCATGGTTTTTTGCAAGCAGTAGATTTGATATAGTTTTTAATTTTAAAATCAATCAATGAAATAACGTGATCGTTTATGGTTATTAATTTTAAACACTTTGAATTTTAAAATGCCAATTTTTTATGTTTTTTTCTTCGAATTATATAACAACTCAATTTTTTTTCTATGTAGTAATATTATTTTTAAGGTAAACTAAAAATATATATTGGTCACTTTTTAGAGGAGGTATAATAAGGTTGCATACTTTATTTACTCCAATTTTAAACTCATTTAAACAAGAATAATTGTTGTTCGAGTTTTAAATAAACAAATGAGTGAGCCTTCGAAATAAGAGTGGGGAAGCCTTAGAATTAATTTTAAAAAAAATTGTTGATTTTTGCACATCTTCAGCTAATTAATAAACTTAATAAATAAATACTTAAACACTTAAAATATATCACTTATCTATTGCGTTATAGCTTGACTACATTTTCTAATACTTTAAATAAGTAGTATTTCTGTTTTACCTATTTTCCAAAATTATTCCTCCTGCGGATGTTGTACGGCTTAACACGAAAAGTCAATATTTCATTCCATTTAATAAAACTATAACTAGATTTATAGAATTTAGAATATCGTATTTTCACTTATAGATTTATTAGAAAATATTTGTTTATCTTTAAACTATTATTATTACAGACCTATTAGCATGCTATACGTATCATACAGATACGTTATATTCTTCGGATTAGGTAGTCGATACAACTAATTCGTTGAAAGAAATTATTATATAAGACTAGAAAACGAAAAAGGAATTCCGAAAAATGAGTGCAATTTAAATGCCAAAAAAATTTTGGTGAACTATGTATATAAAATTTATGAAAAGCGAATCGTAAATGTAAATGTCGATTGAAGTGTCATGATAGAGTACCACATCACATCAGAATTAAAATATTCAATTATTTTAAGAAGCTCGGCAATAAAGAACGCCAGTGGGATTTTATTGCGAATGTTGTTATGTCAAATGAATTATACCAGTTATTATACCATTGGACGATCCCGAAGAAAAAGGTATACATATTTATAAGGGTATCTGGCTGAAAATATTTTTAGATACTCTAGCAAACCACATATAGCGAAACCAACAATCGTGGTAAGATTTTATTTAATGCAATTCATTATAAGGTATTTAGGTACGTTCGTCCAGAAAAAGAATTAAACATGCATCGAAAGTTTATGTTATGCAGCATATCGCTTCTTTTCCAGAAGTTGAATCCCATTGATAGTCAAAATCAGTACAGCGATATTTTTAATTATAATTTTAACTTAAGGTTTTTCATATCCAAAAAAAGACCAGTGTAATGATTGTATAAGGGACAACAATATGAAAAACGAAGCAAGGAAATTAAAAAATATTGATAGAGCTTCAGTTTAAAAAAAAAATGATATCTTGGTGTTTCGATTTTCAAAAGATTTTTGGGAAGGACTAGTATATACTTTTATAAAACAAAACTAAATTTACATAATTTTACCGTATATGATTTGGCTAATTATCAGGGCACTGTTATTTTTGTGTTGAAACTACTGTTTGGCAAGGTGCGTCAGAATTATCCATTATAAATATTATTTACATTTTAATACTTGGGCAACCAATTCCTGGAGAAAGGGAATTTATTGGGAAATCGAAAATGTGTGGGACGTCATAGAGAATACATGAAGTGCAGCAAAAACATATTTTTGCCTTAAAGTATATCGAATTCAAATTTGTTTGCGAAAAATATAAAACTTGAACCATTTGTCCATAAGTAAAATTTGGGAAATATTAGTTCCAAAAGACAAAGAACAAATTATATTACAAGTATTAAGATTTAAAATAAATAATTTTTTATTGTGATGAACACCTATCTTAAATTATTGAGGAAGGAAAAGAAAACACATTTGCCGTGACACTGTTCATAATTTTTAAAATGAAAGAATACCCATTTCTTATTCTAAATATACAGACTTAATCTACTATTTACTAATTATTATGCGAAAAATTTTTATACCTAGAGTATATAAATAATTTTTTGAAAGTTTACCTCATTCTAATATATTAATCAAATGATGATAGAGTAGTTTTAATTACCTACCTCTAATCGCTTAATGTTTTTAAAAGTTTATTTGTGAAGCAAAATAATTATAACAATGTTAAATATAAATAAAATACTGTTTTATTTTCGTATAAAATATTAAGTTCTGAATTGCAAGAGCAATGAGTTACAATATCAAAATAAGTAATAATTTCTGTTGAAAAAAATTACAACTCGACTTACAATTTAAGATTTTAAAATGTCAAGAAAACTATAACTAGTCCATACAATATAGTTTTAACAAATCTGTACACGAAATTTTTTAAACTTATCAAATTTGTTTCAAAATTCTTAGGAGAAATGAACAAACATTTCCGTAAAGCTATAGTTGCAAAACCTAAAAAGCTTCCTCCTGCATAGTGTGAATGTATTTAACATTTCTATTTTATTACTTATTGAACAAGAGAATCACGAGAATCTAATATCAATTTAATAATTATGTATTGTATTTATTGTTTAATTTATCGCAAATTTATTTAATTTTGGTAAAATTCAGGATATTAATTTTATTCAAAGTTAATTCGTATTTATTTATACACACATTTACGTATATTCACATGACCCTAAAACAATCATTATTCATATCACCTTCAATTATTGGAAAACTTCAACAAAAAAATTAAGAGAAATTAATGATTAATGATTTTAAAAATAATATATACGTGTATTTTATTTCAAATATATGTGTATGTGTCTATATAAATTAAAATAAATCATCTAAATAATTAATTGCATGTCAATCTCTACACTTTATAACAGAAAAATGTTTTTATTATATATGAAAAATCAAAAGAAAAAATACTAAGAAATACACCATAAAATCCTTGAATAGTGTTATATGTTGATTTTCAATTGATATTATAATTTTTGCAGAATTAAAATAAAATAAAATAATAAAAAATTACAATCAATATTAATTAGGTTGCAGGAATGCAAATAAATTATTATTTTTTATTTTACTTAAAATATAATAATAAAGATTTTTATGTCGAAACATCTTTACATACATAATATATCGAAATCATAAAGATAACCTTTGAAGGTTGCATTCATTCAACTGTACACTGTAATTTATATATAAAAATGACAATTTCAATATTTCATCCGTTACTGAATATACATATAAGAGATTTCAAATTTCCACGAACGTGTATTCACTTTTTCACGAGGTCAATAAAAAAATATAAAAACAAAAAAACATTAATTACATTAATTATTGATATGTTTCAAGGTCGCGAGAATAAATTATTTTCTAACTTCCTGTGCAATATATACTATATTACATAAATACAATAAAACCTATATCGTCAATAATTATCACGCATTCGGATATAACATTTAGCCTCCCATTGCGTGCAAAAGGCGTTCCATAGTCTTATATCATTATATTCTATTGTATTTTTAGTTTTTATATATCCAACAATTGTATACTCTAACTATTTTTGATCTCACAAAATTGAATCGTAAATAAAAGATTTATTAAATATAATTTTTATACGTATACGTAAGAATTTTTTCAGATTACGTCATATTGACAAATCTTGGAAAGCTATTTAAAGCCATAATTCATAATTGAATTCCAAATTCCAAATTTTATAACAAAGATTTTATTTCTTGTTTTCTTGCTCTTCTTAAATTAACTTGTTTTCAATTATAGAATAATTTGAGATTCCTTAAATAATATGAGTTAATACATACTAATACATATCTGGTAATACAGTGTTCATTTTTTTATAGCAACATCTTTTCATAGTGTATGTAAAAATATAAATTATATATTTAAAGTCCTAAAATATTTGTTGAAGTGTAAGTGTCTATCAATTCTCAACTAAATTTGATGTTCACTCAAAAAACCTACATTAAAATAAAAAATACTGTGGTTTGTCTGTCTGTACATATGTGTATACATATACAAATATATTAAATCTTGGTATAGCCCTCAAATATATTGTACATTTTACAAAGTTGAAATAAAAAAAAAAAACATTTAACATTTTAAAATGCTTTAAGGCCAAACTAATTATATTTGTATATACATACATACATATAAAAAGTACAGTAAAAGAGTAACTACTGCACTAATAAATTATAATTCTCCTGCTAATTATCATCTTAAGAAATATACGTTGATAAATTTAAAAATAAATCTCTTTAATGATCATTATGAAGTCAAACGAATATAACGTCACCAAAATATTAAAACAAAAAAACTACTACTACTACTACTAAAATAAAAAGCTATAATTATACTTTATTTATCAAAGTACAAGAACAAAAAAATATATTAATCAAAACAAATTTTGTATTTATTTTAATTACTGATTTACGCGAGTATTATGATAAATTCCATGGTAAATTCGATATTAAAATGTTTTGTTAATATTATTATATATACGTCTTATATATTCGAAAAAAAAAAAATTAAACGAAATATGCGATGACGTTTAACTTAATTTTTTTATTGTATTCTAAACTAAATAATTAACTTCATGGTGTTTGAAAGGTAATTAACAGCATTTAAACTACATCGTAGCAATTCTAAACCTATATTTTTTCTTTTATTTAAAATTTTATTTTTAATTCTAGAAACGAAAATGCTCTTGCAATTATAATTAGTTTATATACTTATGTATACATTATATTTATATACATATAATAGTTTTAATTATAATTAAAATGATATGGAACTGACAATAATATATGTAAATTACGTTATTTTTTATTTTAATTAATAAAAAATTAAATTAAATATATATATCTACATGTAAGTTAATATAATATATGTATTTTTAAACTGATGCTAGTTGTTACAGTGAGTCATATACAGGAGGACTCAGATAAAAGTAAACAAACATGCTTTCAGAAAATATAGAAGGAAGATTATTTAGATGAAATCCCAATAAAAATAAATTAAGCAAATAATTCACAACCACATTAACATAAAACATGATTGTATTATTTTATTAATTATTTTAAAAATACATTATATTTGGCACTGTGACCTTCACCATGAGTCCGGGTTCGACATAAAATTGAGAGCCTGTTTCTCGATAACCGTATTTATTTTCAAATACCCATTTATATATTAAGAATGCATCACAATAATTTCGCTCCGCACAGTTAATTTAATATGCTGGTATATAAAGAGCAAGAAATAGTGAAAACCAATTCACTAAAAATTGTAATATTTCATTTGACACATATGATAAAAGTGTACTTATGCAAGCTTTATATCTGCAAAAAAGTTGAGGTATAACATTGAAAATTCCAAAAACTGTCAAACTACCAAAAAAAAAAAAACACGATAACTTTTGCTATTGGTGTCGATTGATATATTTTTTATTTGTTATTTGTACTCGTTCTTGGTTATTGTTTTAGTTTTCTGCATCTGTAGAATATCGTTGAATGTAAAATTACAGATTAGGATTTATACAAGTTCAGTAATAAATACTTAATCAGAGAAAATGTTTGCTTTTTCTCTGAACGCAACAACAAATATATTGACTATGTTTGGATTTGATCTGCAAAACCTTAATATTAATAAAATAACTAGCTCGTTAATAACTATTGAAGCATTTGAAATAAACTCAATGTGAAGAGTGTATCTAGAATATGTATTAATTTCTATTTTGAATGCTAAAATTTGTTAAGATGATACAAGACATACATATTAGTATCATTGATCGATAATTTTCTTCACATCTTATTAGATACAAGTCGACCAACACGTGAATATGAGATTTAGCAGGTAATTCCCATATCGAATATTTAAACTTCTTTTTGAAAGAAAATTCATACAGAAACAAAATTACACTCATTATGAGTTTTATGTTTGCGTTAGTCCCAATTGTTTGCATAAAAAAGTTAATTTAAACTTGATTTTATTATAAATGGTAACTTTATTTTCGTAATTTTGTAGTATTGCTTCAGATATTTAAAGCATGAAGTTTAATAAAACTATTGATTTAATAGTTTTAATGATGTTTCGATCTGGAGTTGAATAGCTAAAACTCAATGAACGATATAAACCCATATTTTAAAACCTTTTCTCGCAACAAAAAAACAAATAAATTGGCAATTTATTTATAAGATTGCTACCACTAAATTACACACATATATATATATATATATATGTATATATGTATATATATATATATATATATATATATATATATATATATATATATATATATATACATTTTGTATATATTTATAATAAATAATTAAATTATCTTTTAATGACAAAAATTATTTAATTCAAAATAAAATAAAATAAATGGTAAATAAATTAAATAGTCGATACATTTTTAAGGATATACACTATCACTAATTATAGTTTAATTAATCTTAACGTAACCTTCAAATAAACGACTACTCAAACTTATATGTTAGATTATGATGTCTATAATACTAAAAAAAATAAAGTAATAAGGAAAACCAAAAAAAATATATATGTATATATACAATCAAAAGATTTTAATTTCAATAGAAGAGACGAACCTTTTCATATACAAATGTACATATATAAACAAAAATTAATAAATCGTAATGAATATATTTTAGTGTTAGATATTTGTTTTTTTTAAAGTTTAAAAATTATTATTTAATAATTTGAAATCCGGAAACAAAATCTAAGTATTTTTTTAATCATTAATTTAATAATAATAATCATAATTAATTAAATTCAAGATGTAGTTTTTTGTTTGCCTTTTTTATGTTCTTCATTACAATGTAACAAAAATTCTAACAAAAAAACACATAACATTGCAAATATGTATATATGTATAGTATAATAAATAATAATCAAAATTAAAAACTTAAAAAAAAACCAAATAACGTACATAGATCTTGATGAAAAAAAGTAAAATAAAATAAAGATTTTTATTAAGAAAACAAAAACAAAATTAAAAAATTAACCTGCCAACCCGACTAATGATATTAAAATCCATCAACTACAGAAAAAAAACTTATAATGATTGAACAAATACAGAAGGTCGCAAAGCACGCAATAAAAAAACAAAAGTTGTGTGTCTTTGACAAATTGACTATTATTATAACTACAGAGAGCCGTAAGAAAATACATGTGGAAAAATAAGAAAACTATAAGAAGTTATTTAGAAGCTTCTTAATGATAATTATTGTAATTATTTTATATAATTTCCAATTTACATTTTTTTTTGACAAAAAATCCCATATAACAGGATACTAAAATATATTCAAGATTCCAAATGAATACTCGAAGAAATATATATGTAATACTATATAAAGAAAGTTAAATAAATAAACAATCAAAATCTCATTACAAAAACTATTTGTTAGTTTAGATATGTAAATTGAAAATTAATTTTTATTAAAATATGAAAATTATGGGAAAATTTACTTTCTAATCCTGATGTGGTTAAGTTATCCCATGACGTGAATCTGATTACATCCGGGTAATCATATAAAATTTGTATATATTTTTTTTAAACAAAAATAAAATCTTTTACTTTTAACAATTTTCTTATATTTTTTATTATTTTTTTGTCACCAACAAATTCCACTATAATTTTCACACACAATATAAGTTTTTTTTTATAAACAAATCTCACCACGGAAAAACGATACAGAGAATTTTAGTATAAGCAGTTTTAATGTTACCCGGTCTTATGTCAGAATAACACTAATTTTTTCCAAAGTTATTCTCAGTAAAGAATTAAAATGAAAAAATAACAAAATAAAATAAAAAAACAACATTGGTTTTTTTCATTCAATTTGATCTCTCGATTTGTTCTTATGAATGTATGTTAATCATTTATATATACGTAGTTGAAGTTGAAACTTACACACATTAGCAGGAAAGAAAAAACTAAATAAATTACAAACTTCAATCATTATAATAATACCATACCTGTCATACAGTATATATTCAAAAATTAAACGTATGTTTGGAATAAGAATATAATTGTAAAAAAAATGTATACATATATGTAGTGTATATACAATTAGTTAATCTACAGTACGGGAAGTGTTAATACATTTCTTGTTATGTTATTTTTCGTTTTTTGATGGTTATTGGTTTACTAGTAAGTCTTAAATATTATAATTTAGTCTTTTAATATTATAATTTATAATACACATATATTAGTCTTGTATTGTATGAATATATACACTAATTTAAAATTTAATATCCAAATAATTTTACTTCGAGCACTGTATAAAATATACATTCACAAAAATAAAAGGATATATGTACGTACATATGTAAGAATGTATAAACTTACATACATAATTCACATAATATATATAAATAATAAA
Source organism: Tipula unca (assembly GCA_951394425.1). Classification (NCBI taxonomy): domain Eukaryota; kingdom Metazoa; phylum Arthropoda; class Insecta; order Diptera; family Tipulidae; genus Tipula; species Tipula unca. Next base: position 53,346,868 of record OX596381.1, on the reverse strand, counting down.
TATTTATTTACTTTAGTTTTAATTAATCCGAAAAATGATTTCCGAACTTTAATTAATGCTAAATAAATATATCAAATCTGATATTAATAACAATATAAATTACATATTCATTTTATTATTATTATTATTACAGCTAAAAACTATATAATTATTTGTTGACTCAAAATGTAATTATAAAAATTAAAATTGACAAGAAAATATATTTTTTTTTTGTTTTCTTCTTTTTATTGAATTACGAAAAAAAACTTTTAATTTCAAATAAAAGACTAAAAGTGTTTAACTGTCTTTCTTTCTGTCTTCTTAATTTCACCTTTTTTAACTTCATCAAATTAATAATATTTTTTTTCTTTTGAGGTGAATTTTCTCAAAAAAAAATTATTAAAAATCATGAACGATTCACAATTATTGTTCGAAAAAAATTTTAACGCTTAATTATATAAAACAATGTTTGGATAATAAAGAACGTACAAGTGGTTTAGAACTGTTCAAGTCCATAATATAAGCGAATTCACGACAAATACGTACCTCAACTAAAATTTGAACTATTTATTTAATTTGGTTCTTTTTGTATCACATAAAAAATGTGTGCAATCGCGTGTCAACGATAAAAAAAACAAATATCATCATTTAAAAACCATCCGTCGCGTAGGTCAAGAAATGTATGTATATACTTTAAGAACAAAAAACGATTACATAACATACATAAAGACAAAAGCATGTTAGAGTTTATAATTTGTCGAATATAACAATAAATTGATTAAATATACACTGTTACTTGTCAAGTCTAACATTTTAAGTGACAAAATTTTAACTTGTATCATGTTTAATTAAAACACGTTAATAAAATTTAATTAATCTACAATTACTATAGGTAAATGTTATATAATTGGATAATTAAATTATATCAGAAACTTAACATAAAAATTATTATTCTGGTTATTTTTCTTTAGAAATATTACAATATTTTTTAATATTCACTTTCCGCTTTAATTTTTTTGTCTAACATCCGTGCAAAAATTTTAAATCATAAATTATAAAATATTTTTGTTGTTTTATTACTACCACAAAAAGATAATCCTTTTTAACATTGTTTTAATTTACATGGTAAACCTTCTATAATTGGGAAAGCTACCTGTAATCATAAAAATAAATAAACTCAATCCACACCTAACATATTTTCAGATAATTACTTAAAATGTATGAGAAAATATGTTTCTCAATCAATCTATCTTTTAAAAAAATATTGTATACATATATATGTGTATATATATATATTCGAAGCAATCAAGTCAAGTGTTTTGAGAAAAAGCACTTGCCCATTTCACTTGAAATATTTTTAAAATAACAAAATTCTAGTGTCCTTTTTAATACAAAAAAAAAGTGAAAAACTTTAAAAATAACAATATCTCAGGTAAATTTTTCTGGTTTATACATGTGGATTTCTTTTACAGGTAAAATAATCGAAATGACTAATTGTTTATGTTGCCCGAGTATAATTTTTGGTATGATATTTTTACTATGATCATATCATAAAATAATTTACAAGAAATATTTTTGTGTGTAGAAAAGGTTTGATCGAATACGTTTATTTATGTACATTGCAAGAATCAATCATATGCCGTCAATTATTATTTTCAGAAAGTATTATGTACCGCTTAGTATTCAGGAAATAGTTTTGATAAAAAAATATTTAATAAAAATTACTAACCTGATGATGATAAGATGATTGACGAAATGAATTCATCCCATGTCCATAATTTGGAGTTGCCCTTGGATGTTGAAAGGCGGCCGCAGACGGCTGGATCATCATATCGCAAAGTAGATTAACTAAACCACCAGTGTCACTATCATTAAGCGGTTCAGTATTTTCAATACCTGAATCCTCCTTTTGTGGAGGTTCTAATAAATCGCTACTGTTACTTTCCTCTGATTCTTTTTTGCTTTGTTCACTTGATAATAATGGTGGTGATAGAGTTTTAGTGTCGACAATAATTTCTTCGTCCTTCTATGATGAAACCAAAAAAAAAAAAAGATTAAAAACATTTTACTAATATTAATAATGGATAATTGGACGATAGATTGGAAAAAATCACAGTTAAATAAAATACCGGATAAAAAACAAATTAATTTTTACAGCAGATAATAAATTAATTTGGTATATACGTATAATTTTGTAAAAATTGATTTAGCTTAATTTTAGCATACATATGTAGAAAGTAGTAAAATATTAAAAATTGCCAATATTTTCAAATTATGTATGCATACATAATTAAAAATAAAAATATTCAATTAAATAACTTATTTAAAATTATATGAGAATTTTTTTGAAACCATTAATAAATTGCTTTATGGTGGGCACTACATACATAATTAAAGAGATTCTAGAAAAATTAGCATATATTATACTAATGGATATTTTTCTATACATAATTAAATGAATATAAGCATCTATAATTATTTTCCATTTTTGTGAAATGCTTATAGCTAGTTTAAAATGGTTATTGAACTTTTACTAAATAATTCTTCTAAACTAAGCTGAATTCTGAAATTTAATTTTATTTACAAATATTATAAAATAATATAATAAAATAATTTAAAAAAATCATATAGATTTTTAAATAATCAATGCTTGTGCTACAATCGCGTTTGTTTCTCATTTACTACGAACAAAATTGTGTTCTATTGCGTGTTATTTCAATTATGGCTTTATCTATTGTGATCTCAGCATGTTAGAATAAATTTGCACAATATCTCTTTCTCCTCATTTCATTAGCTATCAAAAATAAAAAAATTGATGATACTTTATCGAATAAATATATAGAAATAGAATCGAGCAAACAGAAATTGCGGAATTTAATATAAAATAGAATACAATTTAGTTCGTGAAAAAAGAGACACAAACGTCTATCGAGTAACGAAAATGTGATGCTAGAACATCCCAGCACGGGGCTAGTATAATAATTTAAAGTAACATCATTGAGAAATCATATTGTTTTTAAACTAAAATCAAATATGTATTATAATTTAAATCACTATACCAAAATTGGTTATTTTGCCGACATTTTGAAAGTTAAACGATTTTTAGGTCCAATTTAGATATTTAAAAATAATGGCGGTTTATACTATAAGGGTATCGAATCAAATTTGGTAATGTAAAATTTCTGAAATTTATAAACAAATTGTGTAGTCTATAATATATAACTACATACATACAATGTAAATGAAGCTTTTGTTATTTATATCGAACATTTGTGGTACATATACGGATATAGATTTGAAAAGTAAATAGTGATCCTTAAATTAATTGATTTGATTACACCAAAAAAATAAATTTAAAAATTCTACAGTATACGTGTTAAACGTTAATAAAAAATTTGTTGACAAATCTTCGGTTAATAATTAAAAAGTATAGTATAGGTACAATGAATATATCTTTTATAAACAATTTTTCGTGTCAAGAAAACACTATATACATTCTATGTTAATTAAATGTGAATAAAAATTAACTACTTTATTCATATACTAAATGAAAATTTATTAATTCACATATATTGATTACTGTAATAGAGTATTGTTATTTAAGAATTATATAATAAGTAATTTTATTCGATTAAGATGTATGTACGTATAACAAGAAAAAAATTGTGGTAAATTGTATTCTACAGATAACTCTTATAACAGATTTTATTTTTACTTCGCAGGTGCATTCTTAAATAATCCAAATAATTTGCTTTTAAGCCTGCTTAGAGTTCATATGAAAATGAAATTCAACTAATGCTGTGTACCTAGTTATCTTTTTAACCACCAGGCAGCTTATCTATTGGCTATAAATTAATTTTGCATTCTCGTGAAGTTGCTTTTTGTTTTATTTGGGTTGGACAACAAAAATTAGAATTCCTACAATATTTTGAAATCATAAATAGATTATAATTTATTTTATTGATACTATAGTGTTCTGACTGATTAAACTATTCTGCATTCAATTTAGAAAAGCCAATGAATTAGTCAAAAAATTGATATATGTATGCTGATATACATCCTATTAGTAAGTTTTTATATAAATAAAAATTCTAAATATGTACTGCTGCTTAGTGTCAGTATCTTATAAAAAAATATTTTTAATCTTGGTTGCGTGTACACAGCGAAAGCACGAGTTGATCAGTATTAACACTTAAGTGTTTTGGTAATTCAGGAATCTCCAGTCTATACCAATAATAGGATCGTTATTATTGCAAAAGTTACTCATAAAGTGTTTGTTAAAATAAATCCATTTTGCTACTTATCCTTTGAGTGTTTAAGTTTTAACAATACTGTTCCCTTTATCGTAATGTGTTCAAACCATGTTATCATTGTGTAATATAACTCATTTTCTGTTAGATGTATATTATTTCTACTCTGAACAATAAAATTGGCAATCATTAATTAATAATATTTCCTATTATAGTTGCTTACAAAATTAATTCACATTTATACTCTTAAATATTTAAAAACATTTAAATATTTATATTGGTATATAGGGGATGGAATAAATTAAAAGATTTTTGTCTTACCTCATCGGTCACTATGCAGGAATCAAATGCAGGAAGTTGTAGTACTTCATCCAAAAGTGTTTCATCAAGTGGTAATGGTGGTAACTGAATATACTCGCCTATAAAATTCATATATAAAATTTATTAATTTTTTTTTGTTTTTTACAACGAAAATTTAATTACAAATTCAAAGACGCTTAACACAAAAGAAGTAAAGATTTATTGATAATTTTATTATAATGGATGCTCAGCCATTTTGTTTAAAAATATTCCCCTTATATAATACGTACATTTCAATATTTTTATTATTATTCTTGGATGTACATATACCAATTCCTGAATATACGACGATATAAAGTAGGGATACAATTTATATGATTGCTATCAACGAACTTTTGGATAATTTTATGTACATATATAAAGTATAAACTGAAGAAGTAAATATTTGTGGTGAATTTTTGGGTCTATTATATAATTTGATGGATTAAACGTCGTCTGTTTTGTTCGTCTTAACAAAGGTTAAGTTTGTTTACATGTGTATATGATATTATTGACTGATAATTTTCTATTTTTTGTCATTATTTAATTTTCATGTCATAACCACAATTAAATATTTATAAGAAAATATAATTCAATTTCCTATCAAAAACGTTATAAAATATTTATGTGTTAATGTTAACCTCACGGCGCTTTATATATTAGAAAATAGGATGGAAAATCATTTATTTATTATCGTGTTTCATGTATAATTTTGATATTTAATTTTTATTTTTTAAACTATTATGATAAGCATACAATATAAAATTTATCATCGTGTCTAATCAATTTTTCATTATAACTATATATTATTCAAAACAAAAAATTTAATTTCACGCTTCGCGATTTTCAGTTAAATCTTTTCTTTGTTTTGCCTCGAGTTTAAAACAAAAAACCTAACCAATCATTAATTCGCGTTTTTATATAATATACAATTATAGCTATATATTTATAGGTATATGTATCTTGTAAAAATATATAAGAGAACTTTAAAATGTATGTACATACATATATACTATGCATTTTCTCTCAGAAAGTGTACATGTAGAAAAATTAACAACAGGCGCCACACAAAAAATGTTCGCCATTATTTTATAACTTTATCTCAAAATCGTATATACTTACTTATAAATATACACAATTAAAAAATTAGATCACATTTTGTGTTTAAACCACATGGTGAAGAAATTGTTTAAGCTACCCTAATCTTCATGCAGCTACGCTTATCACACAAAAAAGGACCAATGTCGAAAGAGAATTTTTGTTAAAAACGAACAGAAAGGAAAATTAAAACAAATTAATTGAGGATTACGTTGCAAAAACTAAAGAAAATAAGATTTCTTTGCGGGTCGTTGTTTCTTTTAACGAAGTTTTACCAGATGCCGCCGTCGGTATTTCCACTGTCAAAAAAATAATATAAGTTATGACAAATGATGTTCAATTTTACTTTTATGATTTATATTTTAAGTCTTAAAGGTTTTACTAGAATTCTATATTGCAAAAATAAAAATGTTATATTATATTTGAATATCCGTTGGGAATAACATGTACATACCTACATAAATAAACTACCAGTTTTCCCATAACAAAATTGTGTATTCCTTTGGGAATCTATATAGCTGAATATTTACATTTTTATATAAAGTAATCGATCAAATCGCAACAATAAAATTTGTCATAATATTTTCAAATCTCAGATATACAAATACCCAATTCGTTTTGGGTTTATATACAAATTACATTTAATAATACTTACTCGATAATTTTATTTATAAATCCTTTTAAATGTATATAAGTATGCGGTAAATCCAAATCCTATTGTAGATATTTTTATATAAAATTCACAAAAATAATTCTCACTACAATATTATATTTTTCACAATTTCATTTAAACGATTTTTGAATTTCTTAAAATTGTATCACTTTACACAACACTTTACACGATAATTATACATATAAATATGTATTATTTCTTGCACAATTAATTCACAAATTTTTACACTATGTATATATATATATATATATATAGAATAATCCTTTTCACAAAACGCCGGAACAAGCACAAATAATAATAAACTTAAAAACCTTTAAAAACTAAATATAATATGTTGGTTATAGCGTACACTACACACACTATCGGTCGATATCTCTAGGTATATTGTTGAAAATTAAGATTTCAAGCAAAAGCAGAGAAACAAAAAAAAAATTGTATAAAACAAGAACTTAATAAAAGGCGGGGCTTAACAAAAAAAGTTGATGATGATGGTTTCTACCTAAATCTTTTTTTTTTATTGCTTATTGTATAAAAGGAGAGAAAAAAACATAAGCTTTTGAGAAATGATCATAAATTTAATTTAAAAATATTAAAATTAATTTAATTTTCTTATTAAAAATGTATCTTCCATTTTAAGCAATAAATCTTATATAAACACGCAGCACAGCACACACACAATATATATGTATATAAGAGAAGACAGATAAAAACATAAAAAAGAAAATTCATGCGTTTTGAATAAACCCTCATTTTTGTATATTGAAAGCTCAGCGGGTGAGAAATAAATCCAGGGAAAGTTATCCATGTATAGTTTCCTAGCAACAATTTTTATCAATTTTGATTGGTTGAATATTTTTTAGCTCTTCTGACATTCATAACGCAATAGGATATAAAAAAAGGAAGGGCTATACACATCTATCAATCTGTTTTTAGAAAATTTGTACAAGGATATTTCATTGCGTCGTATGTTTTATTCGAATATGAGAGCATTATATTTTCTAGTGCTCAGTCCTCAGTGCTTATTATCCAAAACTATAAGCAATATATAAAATGAGTATTAGGTTGTAGCAAAAGTAATTAATGATACTTGAATTTTTAATCTGAAAAACAACGGGGGCTATGTATTGTGTGTGCTATGGGAGAAATTAAACTTTCAATTTAAGAAATTAAAATTAATAACATGACATGGAAATGTATATATAATGAATGTATATAACAATAGAAATGAATACAATTTTAATTATTTAGAAGCATCAATCAAAATTCAGAATTAAAATTTTCTTTTCTATATTGTTTTAAATATAAATATTAAAGCGCGCATACACCAACTATATCGTAAAATGCATCCATGCTCTAAAGACTGGCCATTTCGTTGCTACCCACATATTTATTATATGTATACATATAACCATAATTAATCTAAATCTATTAAATATTTCTTGGAACCCATAGATAAAAATTAAATTATTACATACATATATATATATATATATATATATATATATATATATATATATATATATATATATATATATATATATATATATATATATATATATATATATACACATGTATTATAATTTTCCCTATAATTTAAAATATTAAAAAAATTACATTTAATAAATTAATAATTAATTTTAATAATTTTTGTTTTTAGTTTCGTTTTCTTTTTGACATTTTGACAATTGGTTTCGCTGTACATAAAAATAAAATTTATTAAATGTTAACATGCGAACACATTCATTATGAAACACAACAAAAGGCGGGACTTTTGAACATTAAAAAAATATGTTTTCTGCAAATTGTAAATTATTATTATTTTTTTTTTTAAATAAGTGATTATTTTTTATATGTTTAAGTATATAATATATGTATATATACATATATTGTAGGTGGATTATACCATGGGTAATCTAATTTAATATATCTAAGTTTAACCTTTTGACACACACAAGCTTATAAATAATTTTTTATTCTGAATCATTTCAAATGATAACTGTAGCGCGAAATACATAAATTTTTTATCAGATAATGTTTACTTTTATAGATATCTTGACGCTTTATAATCATCAGGTATATCAATGAACAATGAGTAATCAAATTGTAAAATATTAATAAATATAGAAAAGTTATATTAACTGTGTTTTGTTAGTATTTTTTATGGAACATGCCATATCATGGCGTGAAATAGCATAAAAGCAACATTTTTTTAAAATAAAAATTGCATCTTGTATATATATATGTATATATATAGAGAGAAATATAGAACAAATTTAATGGTGAAAGTAATTCCCAAAAGAATAAATATAAATATGTGCGTACATATATACAATATATATATACGTTAAAGTATCCTATATATAATATATTATTGTGCATATAGCAATTAAACTTTCGGACACAATTTTCAATATCGCAGTTTATAATACTTATATCGCAGTGTTCCATTTTGTGCGCACGATATATATATACATATATAAAGTATCATAGGATGAAAATAAACTTTATTTTAATTTGCTGCGGTTTTCAATTTATACATACATGTGTATATACTATATATAAAAAAAACTATATGTATATATACAAATACAATATATATATTTGAAACAGTCGGTATTTTATTGTTTAAAACATTTCGTTGGAGATCAGTTTAGTAATATCCGCGCTCAGTTGGAAAGATTAATTATTATAAGAAGATCGGCCATTTTATAATATATTATTTTGATTGGTTCGTTGTTTAACATCAAAACATTTTGTATTTTGTTGTTTTTTTGTTTTTTAATATTTCATTTTCTATCATTAATCATTTTATATGGTGAGTTTTTAAAAGTTAAAAATGTAATTTATATATTTTAAAATTTATAATTGTATTTTTGGGTATCACAAATCAAAAAAAGTATATGTATACATATGTACGTATATATAGATATATCTTTCATCAGTTAATACATTCTGTTGTATATATATATATATATATATATATATATATATATATATATATATATATATATATATATATATATATATACATATATATAATATAGTAATGGCCAGAGAGCTAAAGCACGCAAGTCAATCACCTTCATTTTAGGTTAATTATATGTTCAGTTTTGATTACCATAAAATATATAATATACATATATATATATATATATATATATATAATATACATATAAAATATATAATATACATATATATATATATATATATATATATATATATATATATATATATATATATATATATATATATATATATATATATATATATATATATATAAAGAGATATAATGTTTTAATCGGCCATATTGTAATAAAGCTGTCATTAGAAGCTATTGTTGATTTTAAAAAAATGAAAAAACAACATACATAATATATACATAACATAAGATATTGGCATCCCTTTTAAAATAAAAAATAAAAATTTTATTTCATTTTATTTAAGCATGCATTCATAAATTTTCATTTTATAAAATAAAAAAATTTATTTCTGGTTTATTATTACTATTATGGAAAAGTCATATTTCAAATGACGAGCACTTTTTCCTATACTCTAAAACATTCATTCGATATTTTTTTTGTATTATTTGAAATTCAAAAGAACAATAAAAGTTAGTTTTATTTACAAGAAATGAGAAATGGATTATTTCTTTTTAGTTTTCTATATGTTGATTATAATAACAATGATTGAAAAATTATAGATTGACATATTTGTTGACTGATCCTAAATTTAAAAACATATATCTCCCAAAAGTGATGTCTCTATTGAACATATAATTCTATACTAATCTGATGACATTATAATCTTCATCTTGATTATTTTTCATGTAATTTAATCCAATTAATTTAATCTTAACATAATTTTGTTATTCCCTTAAATATTAATATATATATATATATATATATATATATATATATATATATATATATATATATATATAAAAATTCATCATCATCGTCTTTAAGAAGATATGTATGTATACAAAAAGACTAGACTACTTAAAAATAAAATTAGCAAAATAATAAAATCATAAAAAGTGAAGTTCACCAACAAAAAAAAATTGTTAAACTATATTTAAAATAACTGATTCAGCATCTTTCTTGTCACTTCAATGTTTTCAATTCAGCGACTAGTTGAATTTTTTAACTAACTATGACATTTATGTGCGTTTTGTGTATCAATTACACGGACATCTATATATTAAAATATAATATTCATATGTTGAACTATATACACATATAAAAGGTAAAGGTTTATTATTATTAATCAACATAATGTTATGATCGTGCGTTTCTTAAATGTGTATTTAAAAATATCCATAAATGAACAAATAAATACTTCAAAATTGATAATTTTAACATCATGTTCCTACTAACCTAATATAACTTTTATAAATAAAAGAAAAAAATTACTTTGTCACCATTACTTTGAAGTTTTAGGCACAACTAAAATATGTACAAAATATTTATATTTTTTGGTCAATATGCCCCCGAAAGCATATCGTCATCATCATCATCAACAGCAACTACATATTATACAAGATCATGGTGCATGATTTTATTTTTATAATCGAAATTTTCGTCTAGAAGGTGTCTAGATTTGAAAAAAAAAATATAAAAATTTGGTTTTTGCTGATTCTTTATTTTTGAATAAATAAATATGGATAAGATAGGAAGTAAAGTGATTTTGTATTTATATTTATTAAAATTATTATTATTAAAAATATACAAATAATATAAATATATACAAAAAATTGAGATTAATAAAATAGTTTGTTTTATATATATGTACATATATACTCACTTGATTTATAAAATAATTCTGGAGTACGCATCCCATGACTTTATCATATATGAAAACATAATATACAAGATATACTTATATAGCGATCGATAATAAGGTTTATGGAATATGGCCTAGAATTTTTTTTTTTTTTCGAATACAATGCTTTTTTATCCTTACATCGCCTATAAGCGTGTATATATATATATATATATATATATATATATATATATATATATATATATATATATATATATATATATATATATATATTATATATATATATATATATATATATATATATATATATATATAAATATATATATATATATATATATATATATATGAGAGTAAAGATCGTAAAATTAACTATAAATAAAATCTAAACATCGACTATTAAAAATGGAATCTATACTAGTCTATCTATACGAGTCTATCTCGCACTTTGAATAAATATTTGTATATATACATTACTCGTACATATATAAAATATAACAATATAACTTTATATTTTTAAATTGTATTCACTTTAATATTTAAATTAAGATGAAAAACATATAATTCGGTTATTATTATTATTTATTCACTATTATATTATATTTAAATTCGTTATGTGAATGATATAATAATTAAAGCTTTTAGAAGTAAAAGCGCGCGATCTAGAAATTAAAATGTTATTATTATAATTTTTGGCTTGATGACTTGACGACTTAATGAAATTTTAAATTCATATATATATATATATATATATATATATATATATATATATATATATATATATAGGAGAATAAATACAATCATAGTTCATTATACTATTTATGTGGTAAAGTCAGCGTATATATAGACTCTCACACACTCATTAAAATATTATGAAACTTGAGTACATATTTTATATATAAGTATTGATTTTAATTGAGACAGCCGTTATAGATTGTTGATTTAAAATTTAGGAAAATTTAGGAAAGACTGATGATACCTTATTATACTATATATAATGATTATATTATAAAACAACCACAGGGTTCCGAATATTGCAGCTACCAAAACATATCGAGCAGCACTTATATACATATCGCCAAATTGGGCAGGAAAGAGATTTCAAAAAATTATATTCGTGTGTAATTAAATTGTAAATAAGTATTTTACTATACCTTTTGTATTTGGAGTCATTCCACACGAATCAAAAATTCTTGTATTCTACTGAAGTTTCTGTTTATAACATTTTTAATTTAAATATTTAAAAAAATTAATTATTTTATAATATTATACGAGAATATTATTCTTATTTACACAAAATAATAAAAATTTGTATGTAATTTATAAAGTTGTATTTTTCTTGTCATTTGGAAATATGCCGTGACGAGAGCCATTTGCAGTGACTTTAGGCTTAACAGATGACTAAAGGAGTAGGAAAATTGTGTGACGTGGCTATATATAGTCATGAGAAATGACGTAATGTGAATCGGGCTGATATTACATTTGAAAATTTGTTAATATTTCTATATCAATTAAAGGCAAATTATATTATTCAGTTATAGGTAATGTATACAATTAAAATTTCCCGAAATCCTTAAATATACAATGTAGATATATATGGTTAAAAAATTTAATCTATAATAAATATGTAATATACATCAATTTTTATACGACGAAACTATATAGGTATACGCATAAATAATATATAATATATATATATATATATATATATATATATATATATACATATATATATATATATATATATATATTTATATATATATATATATATATATATATATATATATATATATATATATATATATATATATATATATATATATATATATATATATATATATATATATATATATATACATATATATGTATGTACATACATATATAGAATTGAAACATTTTCCATAAATCAAAAATTTTGTCACCAAAATTATTCTATTAATATATCTCCTTTGTTTAATACTGTATAATTAGAGACAACCAATATAGTTAAGAAATAATGATCACCAAAGAATAGTTTTTGCCCGACACGAAAAATTAATATAAATTGACAATGCGGATATATGGATAAATTATTTTTTATAATCTTTTTTGGTGCTCTCTGCTCACATTCATGATTTCTGCCATGATCGATAAACGTGATAGATATGCTTGAATCTTGATAGATCATTTTTTCGACACAAAAAGCATGTTGCAAGCAAAGCTATAGTGATTAATACAATATCAACTTCGGCATAGTGCTATCTATTCTAAACAGATATTATAGGAGCACTTCTCGAGCTGATATAAAATTTATTGGAAGTATAAGAAAATTTTTACTCACGAACAATAACCAAAATATTCATTTTCGCTATATGATGCTTACAATATCAAATCTCATTTCTATAATAATCCATAAATATAATGCCACACAAGAATAGACCATCCAATCAATAATATAGAACTAAACCATTTATCAACAATTCACAAAAAATATTCGATAGTTCTACCCTTTGTACGGTACGGAACATCCCTATATATAAATTTAATGTGAATGGAAGTTTTTTCCTAAAAGAATCTTATAAATAGAACATTCAATATTGAGCTTCTTTGAAATCCCTTCGTATATATACATATAGACACAATTATAGTAAAAGCTTTTGTTTCCCATTTTCAAAACAACCAATTTATTTTTATGTAATAAAAAGGAAAAAATATAATATAAAAAGTTTATTTTATTTCCCTTTTCAAAATTTCAAATAGAAATAAGATCCTTGAAATATAAAAAAATAAACAAGGAAAATCAAAGTTTTTTTTACATGTTTCTGAATTTTACTTAATTTTTTTCTTCAAATTTTCAAATGAATTTTTTTTTTCGAAAGTAATCTAACCCTTGACATTATGACTAATGGTAGTATCGCTCTTCGCAAACAAAAACTGATTTTTTTTGTTTATTTTTATATACATTATATACATACATTTATATATATATATATATATATATATATATATATATATATATATATATATATATATATATATATATATATATATATATATATATATATATACATAAAGATCCCCTTGTCTGTATCATGAATTTTTTATATATACATTTTCTATGTAAATACATACAATATATATATACGAACCAAAAAGGGAGGCCCCAAAATAAAAAGGAAAACTTAAAATGGTTGATCGATCTAATTTTTGTTTCATTTTTTATAATTTACATACATAAAGGCGCGCTGGGTTTGGGAAATAACAATTATGTTGTTTTATTTTTTTAATTAAAAAAAATTATATTTGTAAGTGAAAATTAGGGTTTATTTTTATTTTAAATTAAAAATGTATTCAAAATTATATTACAATTTTTTAAGATGAATCTCCGAAGGTGGTAATTAAAAAGCAACATGAGCTTGTTTTTTTGTTAAATAAAACTTCTACTGTGCCTGGGAAATAAATTAAATTGGTTATTAAAAATTATAATTAGATTTTTATCTTTTGGATTTTTAATATGCAATTTAATTTAAAAAAAATATATTAATCGATTAGAAATTTGCTTCTGATGTATTGCTGCTACTGTAAAATTATATAATTAAAATACTCATATAACGGTTATTACAATTGGAAATCAGTTCTCTGGAATTTTCCATTATAGAAGGGAGAATATATAAAAAAATTGTTATCGTAATTTCCGCATGAATTACAATGTATAATATTTTGGTAATTTTCTTTTTTGTATAACTTTAGTATTATCCTTTTTTTTTTTCTATATATCTATCCTAAATTTCGAATATTGTATATATATAAAATCGTCCATGTACATACTTACATTGTGTAGATATGCGAAGAACAATTGGAAAATCGATCAATCAGAGAACTAACCATAAACCTAATATCCTTGAATCATATAAGTATATATTATATATGTAGAGAATAAAGTTGAATTTTTATTTGAAAGACAGATTCCATTAAGCTTTTTTGTACACTATCCATATATCATTTTGTTATCATATATACATAAATCCTTTTTTCTATATATGTATGTACATACATGATGAATAAATATCAACCATTTATCTTGAATGTTTCATCCATATAATATAGTTTCAATAATGAATGAATCTATTGTCTCCTATATGGCCTACAAATGTCTTGTGAAGTCATTGTTCATTATGTTCATTTTCTAATTAAAGACGTATTATATATGTATTTCTATTTATATATGCCGTATGCGCCTTTTCGTCGTAATTGAAATGTTATAAAGATGAGTACATACACAAAATATTTGAAATATTTTGTCTCAATCATATTAAATAAAACATGATCAATAATTAATATTTTCAGCAAACTTTGAAATTAATTTCAAATATTAGATTCTAATCGAAGATATAATCTGTAATAAAATGTAATTGATATAATTGCGTCATTGTAGTTCTTTCAATCAAAAAATCAATCAAATACCGAAAACATATTTTATTAATTTGATTTTTTATATCTTTTGAGTTGATTTGATTTGAAAGCATTTAAGAAAAATGTATAGAGAATTAATAATAAAAGATAGCCAGCCACCCGCAGAATAATATCATAGTTGAAATTCTTAATATTTTTAGTTTATGGAATTAAAAAAAAAACTCAACATTAATGAATGAGGTAATTTTTGATTTTTTTTCTTTAATTTATGGGAGATAGAAATATCGAAATAAGTAAAATTTTATACAAATTGGGAAACAATTCAACTTATTTTCGAAAATTCCAATTTTGTAATGTACAGAATTTCAAAATGTTCTAATAAATATCATTTTATTATATAATTTCTATAGCATAAAAAATTGTATCCCTTATGCTATCAAAATCAAGATCATGAGTAAGCCTTTTTCGAATGACATACCTCAAGTATGAGGTCTTTTGTCTTACATATACACATAAACAGTTTTACGATTGATCGAAAAGATTAATCATTTTTTCCTTTTAACTTTTATTTTATCGTTTTACAAAATTTGATCTTTACACAAGAACATTTAATGTTACATGGATGCTTTCTTGTATCGGGTTTGGAATATGTTTTATATACTGGGTTATTAATAAATCGGATTTAAAAATCAACATGTTTTTTTTTACTTTTAATAGACAATTAAGATTCATTATATAGATATATAAAATATGTATATCTTATATATGGCTTATACACTCATTTTGCAGACTTATTGATTGACGAGAAGTATATTGTTATATAAATAATTTAAATGGTAATGTCATATGGTAAATATATATATATATATATATATATATATATATATATATATATATATATATATATATATATATATATATATATATATATATATATATATATATATATATATATATCTATATATATTAATATATATATATATATATATATATATATATATATATATATATATATATATATATATATATATATATATATATATATATATATATAAGTATAATAACGGCAATACTTTATATAAATATTACCGGAAATTAAAGGATTTTGATAAATAATGTGTACTGTTCTTAGAATACTTCTATATATAAATGAGAATCTTTATCGAACTTTTATAGAGAATAAGATTAAACTACAAATCGATCGTGTAAGATCAATCAAATTTGTTCATTGCTATTGAAATAAATTTGTTTTGTTTTTTCGGTTTTTCGGTTTTTATCTTGTCTCGATGTGTAAAGGTGAAATCTTAAAAAAAACACCGTCAAAAGTTGAGGTTTTTTATTTTATCTGGTGTTTTTTCTTACTAAAAAAAATTGAAAATCGTGCCAGCCAACAAACTATTATATGTATATGTATAATGTATACATATTCATATATACAAAATTATTCCTCTGACTCAATCAATATCGTCTGCGATTATAATCAATATAAATAAAAAATAACCTTGATTTAAGCTTGAAATTAAATTTACCAATAAAAAAATTTTATTCACTTGCAATTTTATATTATAAATTTTGAAAGACACGTACAAATAGTTTTTGATTTGTGTGTTCCGCGAGTTGTTTCCATTTTATATATTACAGCATTCAGTAATTCAGTTGTATGTATTTGGTTCAGTGGTATACACTCGTATAAATAAGATCATTGCAGCGTGTATTTTTCAAATAATATATATATGTATCTTCTTTTAAGGGTTTTCAAGACAATGACAAAACAGTCAATATAAGTAAACTATTATTTAAGTTTTTTGTTTCCAAATTAATTTAATTTTTTGTACTTTTCATGAAATTATAAAAAAATAAAACTTTTAATTCAACCGTGAATAAATAACAAACTTCACAAAAAAAAATCAATTATGATCTTATTTTTATAGTTGTCGCGGTCTAGCTCTCTATATTATACATATGTATATATTGTTGTTTACTATTATTGTTGTGTCTATCCGTCTGTTCTAAATTTACCTTTAGTTGCTTCATGCATGATCGATTAGTTTAAAATACTTACATACAAATAAAAAAAAAACTAGCTATACAGTTTTGTCACAACAAAATTAAGTTCAGATGTCATTAAATAAATATGCATTATAGTGTTTGTAGCAAACAGTTCAAATTATAATCTAACAAATTTATAATAACATTTTCACTTTTCTATGGATTTGTTTGTATATATAATATACGTACATCCATCTATATGTTTAATGTATATATGTATGTATATAAATAATATTCCTTAATACACATCATGACCTGTTATACTAGTATTTGTCATGTTTATTTAATTTATATAAGCGTTGTGAGAAATGTATAATTTTGTTTGTATAGTATTTGTATAGTTAAGACTTGAGGCCACTTCAAGATGCAATTCTTAAGAAATGTTAAGGTTTAAAATTTTTGAAGAATGTTTTAAAAATATTTACGTAAGATACATATATCGTATATAAAATATATAATATATAAGTATATATTTACAGATTTGTAGTATGTTATACTGAATTTAAGATGCGTATAACAGTTTCTTCCATTTTATTGGTTTACAGAAAAATTAATATTTAAATATGCTCTGAATAAAAAACTAGAAAATAAAACGAGTTTTTCAGTAACATAATGTTGTATTACTTAAATAAATGAAGTAAATTTAATAAGCAAGAACTATTTACATAAATATATTAATAATTTGTGTAGTGGGTGACTAAAATGAACCATCCTCCGAAACATCGCTCTTAACTATGAACGCATGTATTTTCGAACTTATCAGTATTTAATAAACTATAACATACCTATATAACAAAAAAGGCCTGGTTTCAAAAGTTGAAATATTAATAAATTTTGTTTTTAATATTCTGTTATCTGGGTTATTTAAATCGTGAAGCTGCGATTAATGATTTGATAATCATCACTAAATATGTTGTTCGTACAACGAAATCCATATTTTTCAATACCTTTTATTTATAAGAAATCGAACAAGCGATACAATTTGATAAGCTAAGCACTTTACCATATTAAATGTTATTAATAATCTGGGTAATATTATAACATAACTTTAAATCCCTAATTAAAAATAATATCACTTACATGTTATACTGATGTAATAAAATTTGATATTATATTAAATACACTATATACGAGTACATACATATAATTATACACGGTCAAAATAGTAAAATCATAATTATGTATATAATATGTAACAAGATTTTAGTATTCATCCATACATATATTTTGTTCTATTTTTTTAAAATAGTTTTATTGTTTTATTCGTTTGTTTTGAAGCTCGAGAATCTAGCATTCACCAGTCTCTAAAGTTACCCATGTGTAATTGACTCTGCATACATAGCTCTATTGACCATATAGTCAATCAAATAAGTTTTCATACACTTAAACCACTTTTGGTTAGCTACTTGCAAAGAAGTGTCTTAACGTGTGAAATAAATGTATGAAGCTGTATGGGGGTGTTGGGAGGTTGGAGTACACTAATTTTTATAAATATAGTTGGATGGATAAACATGATTACCTTAACCAATTTAAGGACCATTTAATGGATAGTGTGCGGAAACAATTGATTTAATAAAAAAAATTATAGTTGGGCGGATTATTCCAGCACTCAAAATGCCACATGGGCCCACGGTGCAATACCCGGACAAACACATATACTTACACATTAAAAACACCCAACCGTGATTTTTGGTCACCACCGGGAATCGAACCCGAGACCCTCGAATAACAAAGCAAGGACGCTACTTACTGTGCTACCGAGGGCGGCTGATTTAATAAACATCGATTGATATATCTCATCAGCAGTTGCACGCACACCATAATTACTAGACTGCAATCCCATCGAGCGTATATGGAACCTACTGCAATGCCGAGTAAGGAAGCATAACATATAACGTCTGCACACACATTACACGATGCTTGAATATAAATGAAAGGTAGAAAATAAAATAAAAACCACAAAAAACATCACACTACAT
Source organism: Tipula unca (assembly GCA_951394425.1). NCBI lineage: Eukaryota > Metazoa > Arthropoda > Insecta > Diptera > Tipulidae > Tipula > Tipula unca. The sequence continues at coordinate 53,327,330 of OX596381.1, read as the reverse complement.
TAAAAATCCGATGGCTGATGTTATAAAGGCGAGATGCAACTCAACAAAATATTAAATTTTTTTTTTAATTTTACCATGGAGTATACTGTTTATGTAAAAATAAAAATTAATTAATAGTGTAACCAATAGTATTTAAAATACGAACTGAAACTCGTCCATGTTATGTGTATGAAAACTTATTTGATTGACTGTATATTTATTTTATACCCGTATTATACTATTAATTACAAGAATTCCAGAGTTACTATCATATATACTATAGAATTCCAGAACTAGTGACAGAACACAATTTGTATTGAAACTTATAATGGGCACATTCATTTTAATTCAATCTGTATTTATGTATACATATGTACTCGTATTTCCTGGTCGTATGCTATAACTAATAGTATTACGTTTTAAAATGACTTAACTTTATAAGCTATATACAAAAAAGTAGTAGATGTGTGTACACATTCCAATTTTATAAAATTAATCTTCCTAATCTTCGCGGGATTTTTTTTATATTTATTTCAACGCAGTTCTAATCTCTCTTTGAATATTTTACTGTAATTTTTAATTTGATAATTTAAAAAATTAAATGGTATGGAAGCCACAAGATTTTTCGTAAACATTTAATTGCCTCAATGACTATTAAAAATAATTTGAAAACATTCAACAATATTTTTAAAAGATTATTGGCTTTATTATTAAGAAATAATTTAATCATTCAAATATTTTTAATAATGCGTAATCAACCAAAAAAAATGACGGTTTGGTGCTATATTATAAGTAGAATGCACATCCGGTTAATGTATAAATTTGGCCAAATGTAAGAACTTACTGACTACCTTGTAATTATTAAAATACATGCACTATAGATTATTCATTTTTCTAGTAATTACATTACACAGGTTGTGACCATAAGAATGTTTGTCTATATTATATATATATATATATTATATCTTTATATATATATATATATATATATATATATATATATATATATATATATATATATATATATTATATATATATATATATATATATATATATACATATGTATATATATATATATATATATATATATATATATATATATATATATATATATATATATATATATATAATATATATATATATATATATATATATATATATATATATATATATATAATATATATATATATATATATATATATATATATATATATATATATATATATATATATATATATATATATATATATATACTTGATTATTTTATAAATAAAAAAAATTAAAAAATTTGTGTGACCCCAAATGTGTATAACAAAAGCGACGATAGCCAACCATTATAAAAATTTAAAAAAAATATTAAAACATGGAATTCTAAAAACAAAACGCGGGATCTTATGTTTTTTTAAACAGAAATAAGAAAGAAAATTACCGTCCGCCCAATAATATAATCATAATAATAACATGCTCGAAACTTTATTTCATTTTGATTTTTGTATAGAACAGGATTTATTTTTTCTTCAAGAAATGATTATTTTGTTGTTGTGGTTTTGTTATTTTATTTTGTCGGTTTCTTTTTACAAAATAAAGAATTTTTATAAGATGTAAGATTTCTTGCTGAGCTCTCAACTTATTTCTTATAGTGTATGTTAAAAAAATAAAAGTTTTATTATACGTTTAGCCAGTTTTTGTTTTACTTGAAGTTGATGTAGTTTTGACTTGTCTTATTTTGTCTTATGTATAAGTTAAAATGGCTGTTTTATACTGTATAATTGTATCATATATTTATAAACATTGTTTATATATTATATATGTATATTTGCAATGTATATAGTGTAAATCGAAGCAAGGAATATATACTTTTTAATAATATATTATTTTTACAGCATTTTGTAAAGAAAAACGTGATATTTTTTCTGAAATTATAATTTAAAGAATCACATTTTTATCAAAGATGAGATTGCAATATTTTCTACTATATATATATATATATATATATATATATATATATATATATATATATATATATATATATATATATATATATATATATATATATATATATATATATATATATATATATATATATATATTATATATGTATATGTATATATATTAAACCTCTGCGTGGTATAATATCATTAATATTATTTTTTCCTTTATGTATATGTATTTATATATAATAAAACAGCCCGCGCCTCATCTAAAATCCCAGTTGGACTTCTGATTTTATTTTGTTATTCCATTTTAATAATACATTCATGTCACTATCTCACACAATATTTTATAACAAATATATATATATATATACATATATATATATATATATATATATATATATATATATATATATATATATATATATATATATATATATATATATATATATATATATATATATATATATATATATACACATATATATATATATATACAGTGTTGCGCAAAACTTAAGCAACTTGTGCTCCATTATCATTTAAAATACTTTAATTCTGTTTTACTGTTTTTTATATATTTTTATAAAACATTAGTTTACAGTTATTTATTCCTTTATATATAATGCTCACAAAGATAACCTAAAAAATTAAGTAACAGTTAATTTTCATTATAAAAAAAAAAAAAAATTGAAATATTCATTATAATTGGTTGTGCAAAACCAAAGCAACTTATTAATATTTAGTGTAATAACCTTTATTTCGTATTACTGCCGCACATCTGCGGGACATTGATTCAATGAGGTTTGAAACTATAGTCATTGGTATATTTTCCCATCTTTCGCTTGAAGTTATCATAAGCTCTGCCTTGTTGCGATGGCGTTTACTACCTACTCTTCGTTTTAGAATCCCGAAGAAGTTTTCAATGGGATTCAAGAGTGGTGATTGCGCCGGCCAATCCAGGACATGAATCCCATTAGCTGAAATCCACTCTTTAACCAGTTTCGATGTGTGTTTCGGGTCGTTATCGTGTTGAAACACCCATCGAAGGGGCATTTCCCATTCCGCATAAGGTAACACCTGTGTTTTCAAAATACTTTTATAAATGAATCGATCCATTTTTACGATGAAATCGTAAACTGAGCTGAGACCTTGAGCCGAAAAACACGTCCACACCATTGCATTGCCGCCTGCGTGCTTAACTGTACCTTTACAGTAGCAAGGATTCAGGCGTTGTTCTTTCATTCGCCTAACATGACACTTCCCATCCGAATTTAATAAGTTAAACTTAGACTCATCGCTGAACAACACTGTTTTCCATTTATTTATTGTCCAATTAAGGCGGATTCTAACTTAAACTTTGCTAGAACCCACTGAAGATAAATTAAAAATGTGTTACAAGGGAGTCAAATGTCTACAAACCGTTTTAGGACGTGCCTCTTGGTAAGAACTGGTTTCTTGCAAGGAGAAAAACTCTTCAAATTGTTTTCTATTGTGATATTATAATTATTTTCAATGGTGTGGACGTGTTTTTCGGCCCAAGGTATCGGCCCATTTTACGAGATAACTGAAAAAACGGATCGATTCGTTTATAAAAAGATTTTAGAAACACAGGTGGTACCTTATGCGGAATGGGAAATGGCCCTTCGATGGCTGTTTCAATACGATAACAACCCGAAACACACATCGAAACTGGTTAAAGAGTGGATTTCAGCTAATGGGATTCATGTCCTGGATTGGCCGGCGCAATCACCACTCTTGAATCCCATTGAAAACTTCTTCGGGATTCTAAAACGAAGAGTAGGTAGTAAACGCCATCGCAACAAGGCAGAGCTTATGATAACTTCAAGCGAAAGATGGGAAAATATACCAATGACTATAGTTTCAAACCTCATTGAATCAATGTCCCGCAGATGTGCGGCAGTAATACGAAATAAAGGTTATTACACTAAATATTAATAAGTTGCTTTGGTTTTGCACAACCAATTATAATGAATATTTCAATTTTTTTTTTTTTTTTATAATGAAAATTAACTGTTACTTAATTTTTTAGGTTATATTTGTGAGCATTATATATAAAGGAATAAATAACTGTAAACTAATGTTTTATAAAAATATATAAAAAACAGTAAAACAGAATTAAAGTATTTTAAATGATAATGGAGCACAAGTTGCTTAAGTTTTACGCAACACTGTATATATATAAATATTTATATATATATATATATATATATATATATATATATATATATATATATATATATATATAAATATATATATATATAAATATGTATATATATATATATATATATATATATATATATATATATATATATATATATATATATATATATATATATATATATATACATATATATATATATATATATATATATATATATATATATATATATATATATATATATATATATATATATATATATGTACATATATATACGAATATACGATATATATATATATATGAAGTTCCATTTTGGATGTACATATATTATAATACGTATCTATCCATTCCATATATGTATATACTTACTTACTATAAAACTATAAATCAAATAAATCGTATGATGATGTGAAATATATAATAAAAAAAACTAGATAAATCCATAACTTCACCAAACATTTAAAACTGGAAATCTTATAAATATATATATATATAGCTATCCCCTATTTTCATTTTCAATCAATCTTGTTTCAACCACCCTTATATACTACTTCTCAGTTATATGAAAAATTCTATATATACATATGTATATGTATAAAACATGAATGGAAAACAGGAAAATATATAACTGTTCTTTGTTAGCCATTTTCTCTATTGGATAATATTTAATCTATGAAATGAAAATCGCGTGTATTTAATTTTAAATAACGAATTAAATATATATGCTCATTATGGAAATTAAATCAGCTCAAATTGAAATTAAGTAATTGTATACTTTTGGAGTTTGTTGCGGTTTACAAATTAATTATTTTTGTTATACTATAATATAAATAAAAGATTGAGAAGTTCAATTATTTCTAACCATTCTTGCACGGATTTCAGATCTTATCTACCGTCTATTAACCGAATGTATTTAGGTTATAAACTTGTTGATGTTTTATCACCTTATATACATACGAGTATGTATGTTATACATATCATACATTTCCATAGAAACAATGTTAGATTAAACTATAGCTTGATTAACTAATGCCTGAATTGATTGGTTGCAGTGTACAACCAACTACTAAGCAAGTCTCTCGAAAGACGCAACTCCACCGTATATAAAATCCTTTTTACACATCAAGCTTTAGTTATAAATTCGACCCAGTTAATGCACAAAAATACACATACAATGTTAAAACTCAAATATATTAATATGTGTGGACTCGTTTCTATATATAGAAACTCGGTTGCCTTATGATCTTTTGAGTCAGGTAATAAATCTGGTGTGCTTAAGTATATAAATTAATTACATCTCGATAAATTTAGAAATTTCGCATATTATGTATTAATATTATATCACAGTAATTTTACATGTAATTTATTTTTCTATAAACTACTAATAAAAATCGTATTTGTGACCGCAGAAATATATAATAAAACGGTGAAATTCTCTACAAAATATAAAATAAAAATTATTTTATCTTATATTGATTCAAATACACTTGTTTATTCATAATTATAATATCGCAAGAATGTATAATAAGCGTTAAAGTAATATGTATTATGATTATATATAAATATAAACGAACGAATAAATTAAAATAATTTTTTTAAATAAACATACATATGTATGTCGTACTCGAAATATGTACATATTTCCCGTTATACTTTTTAGAGAAAAATTTTCAATTGAATAATTTTTGGAAACAATGTAAAACTTCTCAACGTTTCAGTACATACACATATATAAGTATTTTGACAGTTGCACAATGAAAACAATACAATATATAATTTAAGCCTATATTAATTTATATATAAACTAAAACTAAAATATCTAGTAATTTTTACCGAAATTAGACTGGTAACTATGAAATGATCTGACGGCATAGTAATTTATAAACGAATGAAGATTTACAAAATTTGATTGCTACTCTCTTATAAATTTAAAATAATAAATAGTTATATAAAAGATAACGATCCAATAATGGGAGTATTCCAATAATGACCTAGTTTAAATTAAAAGATTATTCCATCAACATTTCATTTCAAAACTAAATTCTATTAAAATAAAAATTGACAATATACGACAATAAGCTGTATGTAACACATCTCAATTTAAAACGTAAAAAAATACAATACAAAAAATATTCCAAAAACACATTTCTAAACAATATATTCAAACAATTTTTAATACTAGACATACGAGTATATCTAATATATTTCACATTTTTTCTAGTTGAGTTGAATAGAAAAATAATAATAATAATAAAATATTATTACGCGTACCCCGAAAAACAAAATTTCGGGAAATGCAAGTAACGATTTGTTCATTTTTCATTTCTAGAATGGCGGTGGTTCACAATATCCTTGTATTATACATACATATGTATACATATATGTATGTATTTTTTCGATTGTATATACTTATATTTAAAATTATAAAAAAAATGTTTCCCTAAAATAGGGTTGGTATATAACAGATATACCTATATTAGTTATTTATACAAAAAAATAAATTGTATAAAATTCTAGGGTAGAAATTTTTAGAATTTTTATTTTATAATTTTATATTTTATTCAAATATTCTGGAACAAATGTTTTTGTTAACAAAAATATCTTATAGAAAAAAATTAATAAAGCAAAATTGGTTATATATTAATTTGACAAAATCGTTAGGATCGCAATGATATAAAGTCATCAATCCACAAGACAACAAGGTTTATTCCCAGCATTCGGATGGTCTTCTAGTGGTTTAATTATTATTATAGAAGCGGAACTAAGAGCATGATTACCGTATAATTAATAAGAGGTTTCTATATAATTCATTATTACATACTATATTCCATGCTAAAAATATTTAAAAACATACAGCTTAATATATATATAGTATATTGCTGCATAAATCGACTGCAGTCTCATTACAGTGGTTGTAATTTTTAGGGTACATATAATTTTACAAATTTTGTAAAAAATTATGCCAAACAAAAAGTTGTATAATGTTAACTAGGTATAACATAAACGCGTAACCTGTAAGAGTGTTCAGTATTAACATAATTCACAACTAACACACAATCAGTTCTATATTTTGAACAAAAAAATTTTAAAGTTGGATTATACCAGTTTGTAGCTGATGCACAAGTATGATTTAATTCATTTAATCATTAAATTGTCAAGCTACCGTTTAATTATAAAACTTTAGTTACTGTGCCACATAAACTGAACAAAATTCTTATAACTGTCGTCTATCGTAAATATTGAAATCATATTAAATGGTACAAATCACTTTAGAAATCATAGCATATTAAAACACAAATATTTAACATGTTTTAGTTCTTTTTATTTCACAAAAGAATAATCAGAATAACTTCGAAATGATGTCGATAACTAAATGAATCTTAAATTATAATTGTACATAAAATTATATTTTAATTATTTCAGTCAGAAAATTTAGAATATTTTCGACCAAAAAACAACGCCGTAATTTATTGATGTTGTATTCTGAAAATAATTTTTGCGGATGGCAAAGCAAGGATTTTTAAAATTTCTGTTTTGTGTGGGTGAAATTATCTTAGAAATGAGCTGCTTTATTAAACTAGTACATATACATATACATAGTGGCTGCGGTCAAGAAAACAGCCGCTGCATCGCAATAAGCTAAATTTTATTAAAAAAATATATTTTACAGAAGATCGGTTAATCCGAATTCTAAACTCAATTTTATTAAAATTCGTGAATTTTACTTAAAAAAATTAATATAAATTAATATTGCATTACAACATAATCTATAATTCAATAGTATAAGTACAACTGTACTTCAAATTTACAATAAACTATATATAAATATATATATATATATACTTTCAAATATAACAAGAACATATTTTGCGAACTAACTAAAAACCTTTAATTAATTAAACTGATCTTTGATTAAAGTAATTAAAATAAAAATGGTTTTGCTTTGTCATTTATTCTAAGAATTAGTCTCAAATATGTGTTGAATTATAAAACATTTTGAAATATAAATTAAATAAGCTGAATAAAGGCAATATAAAACATAATTAATTAATTTAAGTTATTAGTGGGTGGGAGGTTTTTAACGATAGTTAGTAAAATTTTCTGAATTATTAATATCATTTATATATATATATATATATATATAGCTATCAATATTTTAATATTTACCTCATCACAGAGTATAAGTTAAATTAAACCATTTCTAATATTTGTCTAATATTTTGAGAATATGTAATTTAAATAAACACTTAACCAATGGAATAATTTCATTTCAAGTACAGACGAATATTTTAACACTCTAGATTAAATTGTATATTTATGTATATATAAAATGTATTTGATAAGGCAAATTTGTTTGTTATTGTTATCTTAAAAAATAAAATTCAAATAAATCTTTACTTCATGTGTTTTGGTTGTAGAAATCTCAAATATATTGAAATGTAATATAAAGATATATTATATGAAAAACGTACCTGTTTCAGAATCAATAGTGAAATTCAAACCTGCCCACTCGTCTTCAACTTTATCTTTGTTAAACTACAAATATAGACAGAATAGAAAAACGATAGTGTCAACAAATACTGAAGAATTATAACTATTATTATAATTTAAAACTATTTGCTTATACACACCTCATTATCTTTAACCTCCAAAAGTGCTTTCAGCTTTTCGATTTCTTCCTCGCTATTTTCAGTAGGTTTAGTTTCACCAACCTCATCGGATGGTAACCGGAATCCCAGATCCACATCTTGTTTCCAAAGTACTTCAATTAAATCACTATCCTAAAATTAGAAAGACAAAACAAAAATTAATTCATTTATTATTTTAAATTGGTTCAAACTCGTATTTTTTCTTACGTCTAACAGAATTTTCATTTTTTATATATTTTAAGAAATTTTTATGTAAAATAAATTTACAAAAGTAAAACACAATTATTATTACTCCTAAAACACAAACAACAAAATTATTATTTTTTTATAAATCTTATCAAGACTAAACTTTTAATTTATTAGATTGATAACAAAAAAAATTAGAAAGAAAAAGTTTACAGAACTTTTAATAATTTTTAGAGTAAATATGATATTATTTATAGAACTTAAAATCGAATAATAATTATCGAAAATATATTTTCAGATAAGGCAATAAAACTATAGTCCTTATACAGGAAGCGATAGTATAAAAACAAATTGCACGCAGTTAATATGGATGCTCTACTGTCAAAATCAGAACTGTATTTGTTATCTATAATTTTTTTTCATACGCCACGAAAAAATATAAAATATTATTTTATTCTAATATTACCAGCCAAATATGGGAACTGATAACAATTACTAATGTAGTTGATATTCACTTTTCGCGCAGGGTAACCCATAAGATTGTCTATTTTTATAGATGCGCGCACGTATATACGAGTTACACAAAGTACATTTTACATAGACTCAAATAAGAAAAACCAGCTTTTATCTAACTTTTCATTTCCTGTTTTACCGGGTTTAATGAATATTTACCATAATATCGACAAATCCAATTTTTGGAGTCATAAACGTAACCTTTTCTTGCCACTCACATAATAAATTACCTATTGAACTAACCAAACTATTATTATTTTGTTACTTGTTAAAATCGGTCATCAAAGGATTAAGAAAAAGGATTATTTCTTATCTACATAAAAATACAAAAAAAAAAAAAAATTCACCCCATTAGAATAGTTAAAACTATTGTAGTTCGGTTGGTAATTCTATTGTGTTTTGGTCGGATTATCGTTTGACTTCTTATTTATTTGGTTAGATATAGGATTCTGGAGAAAAAATTAACTTTCTTCTTTTTTCTTTGGTTTATTTGAAGAATTTTCGGTATTTGAATTTTGGCTAAAACCACACAAAAAAATATTATGAATATTTCTGATAAATGGCTATTATTATTTTGGAAAAAAGTTGATTAGATATCTAATCAAATAAAACAAAAAATGTTTGAAAGTTAATAAAAAAGTTGACTATGCAATCTTGAGAATATTGGCTAATAATTATTTATCAAAATAGCTATAAATAAAAATACGTTGTACGTTGTCAAAACTATTCTATTATTTATGGATCTAATTTATATACTCATATATACTAAAATATATCACATAAATATATGTACATTTAATTGTTGTTTAGAAAATAGTAGATGGTCCCATATTTTAATTTAAACGGTTTACTTAAAACATAATTTGCGTACACAATGAGTTATCTTATCATCACGTTATCGTTATGAATCAAAAGTATGTACATGAATAAATAATAGGTATTATATGTATCTCTAGCGAATCATAAAAATAAAACATGTCAAAATTTTATATATTCAACTTAAGGAGTTTACCTTATTATACTGATATTATTTATCACGCGTCCAGCTTGAGATAAAATTGACTCATTCATTTTTATTTTCATGAGTAATGACCAATTTTCAAATATGTATTATATTTTACTTGATTATGCACACTTAGAAAATATAATAAATAAACGGTATGTATATATGTATGTACTTAGGCTTAAAATAGACTCTTATCGTGTCTCTGAAAAGATACTAGATTTAATTAATTGAAATTTTGGTTATAGCAACGAGAATCAAACACGGTACCGCGACATAACCAATATAACTGCTATATTAACCGCATAATCGAAGATAATATTGTAGTAAATACGAGTACATATATGAACATAAAAAACCAAACACACATAGAAAACTTAATGCACTAATAAATATCGGACCTTACATATTTTACAATAAATGATTTTCGATTTATTTCAATAATCTGAAGGAAAGCTAAAATTCCCATCAAATACAAGCGATTTTCATAAAGCCAGAACCGATTATAAAAAATAAGGTTTGAAAATTTGGAACAATTTTGATGTACTTTGATTTTTGTATTCAGTTCTATTAGTATTCATCAAACGATTAAAAATAAAGTATTACATAATTAGTATTAATTCAAATGTTGTTTACATTATGAAAACTGTATTCAAATATGTACAAAGGTTTTCCTTCTGGGTGATAAAAATCCATCAAAATTTAATGTTATCAATTTGTGTTATTGAATTCACGGTGGTAATTCCATAATTACAGTAAAATTAAAAAATTATACTAATCTAATCTTATATATATAACCCAAAACTCAATTAGTTATAATAAAATCGAAAGTTAAATTATTAAGATAATCAAGGTAGAGAACATACAAATTTAGTTGGGGTAACAAATTTTTAACATTGTCACAGTATTCTTTTGATCACGATCCAAGATGAAGGTGCTACTAAGTTTGAGTATTATTCTAGCAATTTTTGGAGGATTTGTAAGTGTGAACAAGTTTAATTTCCATTACGATCGTTTTTTAATTAATTATTTTACGCGCACAGGTTTCCTCACAAGTGACAACCGCTGAATTTGAGGCACAAATTCAAGATCTTCGTGCCAGTTTCCATGGAATTCACAGAGAAATCGATTATCGTTTACGAGACAGCCGCTGGGATATAAGCGAACTGCTCCAGGAATGGAATAAAGATCTCCTATCTCACCACGCCAATTTAACAACGGACATTCAAAATCGTCGCTATGAAGTTTATAATGAAATTCTTGATCGTGTCGATGAACTTGGAAATCAAAATGAATGTCTGATTAGTTTGGATGGTAGATTAACCGCAGCTAGTGTGGCTGCAACTGAACAAGCTAAACAATGCGCACAATCGTCCTATGATTTTATTACGGCCGCTATCCGTGACAATTACTACTTTGATCTAGTCAATAGACTTCAAAGATCATCAACAGCTACCCAACATGTACAATTTTACTATATGGGAGCATATAATGTGATTACTAATCAACAAGATGTTTTGAACTCCATTTATCTTACTTTTATGGAACATGGTTGGCGGAGAAGTATTTGGACTGGTTATATTGATCGAGAAGAGGCTAATGTGCAACAATCCAACACTGTTGGTATTACGTCTTCAAATGCATGCATTGAATCAGTATTTGAGAGTTACTCGGCCTCAGTAAATGGAATTCGAGGAGAAATTGCGGGTTGTGCATAAAATGTAAATATGTGAATTGTAAATAAAAATCAATAAATTTCTTGTTCATTATCAACTATGTAATTTGTACCTAATAAATACCTTTGAATTTAAATATATGTATGTTATCGCAAGATATTAAACACGTCCCGGTGATAATGAATGAATACTATCTTATAAGTTTATGAGACCTCAATAACCATAATTCATAATGAAAAACTCATTCGTTATATATCATATCGGTCCTGGATACAAATTTTCAGTACTGGACATGGCTTACATATTATCTTTCGTGAAAAGTATGTTGAAAGAATTATATTTTAAATTGTGGACGACATTTTCGAGACGCAGTACATAGGCTAGAATATCCATACGTAGTCCCACGTGAATTAAACCTATCAAGAAACATACCCTTATAAAAAAAAGCGATACTAGCCGGAATTGCGATAAGAATGATACTAAAGCCACAGGTACTCTTGCGGATGACAACAGTCAACTGTCCAACGTAAAACTAATTAAAAAAATGATTCCCCAACTCGACTACTTGCTTGGTTCGACTGCGTTCAACTCGATCGAAATGAGTAAGTTTATCGAATGCCAAAGCAAGTATAGTTTTCATTTTTTTAAATAATCCAATCTTATCACAAAATAATTTATTACTAATGTATAGTAATGATGCTACGCACTTATTTGTAACAAATAAATGGAACGAGTACGGGTAAATAATTATTAGATGACTAGCTCATGCGGTTTAATTCTTTTAAGGCGTCTTCGTTCCTTGTGTTAGGTCAAGAAGTTGTATTGCCTCAGTATTGGTATGTTGCAGTCATCTTCTTTCATGTTTGATGATTCCTGGATCACTTCATCAATCCATTTAACATTTAGGTCATCATGTAATTCCTCGTTGGTTACATAGCGGAAACCACTCGTTATTGCACCTTTTAATTTGTACCTAAATACCTAAAATGTAAATATGTGAACAGCCCCATAAGTTCAAATTGGTTTAATAATCGATTCATAGATAAGGCGTTTACAGTACAGGCTAAGCTTAGAATGTTTTCCTATCAGCCAGTACATTTCACGTTGTTTTATTTTAATTTGTTTAGCTTTTTGTCTAACGTGGTGTTTCCTGTTCAATCTTGAATCGCGATGCAGTCCGAGATATTTAGTAGATTCAGCCTGTGGAATTTTTACCCCATTGAGAAATGTATGAAAGTTGCTATTTTCGTTCCGCAACGCATGCATATGTTACATAGACTGATTTCAGGTCGTTTAGCTTTAATTTCCAATCCCTGGTCCATTGGCTGATTTTATCGAGTGCTTGTTATAAGTATTCAACTGGTTAGTTCTGTGATTCGATTGATGCCATTACTACAGTATCATCAGCGAAAGTTCCGATGATGGTTGTTTCCGTTGTCGATATATCGGAAATGTAAAGAAGATATAGAAAAGGCTCCAGTACGGTACCCTGAGGTACTCCTGCTATAGCTGGGTAAAAGTTAGAGTATTTATCTTTAAGTGACACTTTTTTCGTTTGGAGAGATAAGACTCGAGCAGTTGGCAGTAATTTTGTGGCACTAATTTACTTATCTTGTAGATAAGACCCTTATGCCACACTGTATCGAAAGCCTGTGATACATCTAGAAATACGGCAGGGCAATATTTCTTCTCTTCAAATGTTTGTTCTATCTCATATCTCTGCGGTCACGCGATGAACTTGATCAATCGTCGAATGTTTATCTTCCAGCATAGAAATTTCGTATAAATTCCAAACATATTTTTGAAGGTAACGCGTGCGTGTGTTCTTTAAATTAATTTTTTAGAAATTGGAAATCAAATTTAACCTTTTTTTCAAATTGTATTCGAACAACTTCATTATAATAAAACTCTTACCGACCAAATAATGGGTTCCAGGTTCAAGCTTAGCCATTTAGATGATACATCAAATTAGAATCTCAATAGGAAATTACACAAGCAAACGGGTATTATTAATTAATTAAACAGAAAAACTAAATAAATACATAAGGATGAGACTTTGAGGAAGAGAGAGAGCAAACTTGATGCGAGTATTCCGTTTAAAGTTTAACGAAAACACAAAATGATATCTTCTTGGTTTCTTTAAACTTTAATCGGAATGCTCATGAAGTTTGCTCTCTCACTCTATCTCAAAGTCTCATCAAAATTTGAAATTGTAATGTAAACATATCGTCATGAAAATTATTATAGGGATGTAATGGAAATAATGGAAAATTATTTAGGTTATTGAATAAAACGACAAATTCTGAAACGATCACTACCTGTCAAAGCCTGTGGAGTTCTGATCTAGAAAACACGACTCGAATTTGCCAAGAAATACATTTCATGGACTCCAAAATAGTCAGAGTTCCTGGAACGCAGATTTAATTTATTCTCGTCGCATGGTACACAATATATTCGTCATTCTTAGAATAAAACAACCGATATTCGGTATACATGGTATATCGACAGTAAAGCATAGGAATGGCAACGACATTGTAAGAGAATCAGTACCAGACCGTGGGTCTATAAGTATATATATGTAGTTGTCAATATTTTAATATTGGATTTTATAATAGATGAAATATAAAATCGGTAAGGCAAATGTTATATATTTCAATTTTAACAATCTCTTTTAAAATTGCATATTGCAAAAAACATGAATATAATTAAATAAATAAATTAATTAAAATATGTAATTTCAATTGAGGGCGCGGGTAAAGAAAGTATTGTGGCATATTGCATGCCAGTGCTCACGGGACGACTAAAAATGGGTTACTGGAATTTTTTTTAGGTATATATATAATAAACAATTTCTGGACATAACAAATTACCATTTAACAGTCACAGAAATTAATTTTCAAAAATAAATCACAAACGCTTTGTATTATTAACATTTTTAATTATATGTGTACATATGTATATATCAATCAGTTTCAAAACTCATATATAAAAATCAAAAACTGCTCTACTGTAACTGTATAGATCGTCTGAGTAGAATGCATTCCCTCTCGTACAATCAAAATTAATACAAATCTTAATCGTCTTTTCCAAGTACATATATAGTCAAATACACGAAAAAATGTCTTTCATGAGAGTGCTAGACAATTTTTCTTGGGTTTTACTATAAGAGATAGGCAAGGACAACCATAAGGACTAGCAAAACCATCAGAATCCAAGATTATTTAAGTAAAGTGTAATTATTCAAAACGTTAAGGCTTAAGCGATGCATGGAAGATATAATTGTAATTTTTAAACTGATTAAATTGGGGGATCGATGCATCAAAGATGTGTCCTATTATCACTTCAAAAGGACATAATATCCATATGTATGTATATTTATTATTTTTATGCATATATAACAATTAATATAATATTATATTTTTTATGGATGAATTGAAAATGTTTTATTTTTCAAGTAATAATATAAAATATATACATATATATGTATATAATGTGAAAGTTGGATGCTGACGGATGATCGATGGTTCCTTACATTTGAAAAAAGGATCATGCGCATGTGATTCACAGCCCAAATCATGAAGATGGTACATACCCTGCTCTGTACAGTATCGAAACATAAATCTGATGAACATCCCCGATATCGTATACATGAAGTAAGACGGAACGAACTGTGCAGCGATCTTTGAAAGAAGAGCAACCATATGGTATAGGCGACGATGGCTCCACGATGTAGAGAATAAATTGGCTTATTCAGATTGTTTAAGAAAACACGAAGTCCAACCTCAAGATCGAAACCGGTGGAGCCTATTTATTGATACAATAAAGGGTCAGTATAATGGCCTTTAAAAAAACTATTTAATATATATATATATATATATATATATATATATATATATATATATATATATATATATATATATATATATATATGTATATATATATATATATATATATATATATATATATATATGTACGTATATATATATATATATATATATATATATATATATATATATATATATATATATATATATATATATATATATATATATATATATATATATATATATATATATATATATATATATATATATATATATATATATATATATAAATATATAAATATAAATATATATATATATATATATATATATATATATATATATATATATATATATATATATATATATATATATATATATATATATATATATATATATATATATATATTGATATATGTATATATATATATATATATATATATATATATATATATATATATATATATATATATATATATATATATATATATATATATATATGTACATATATGAATATATATATATATATTTATGTACATATATATATGTATAAGTTCTTTAATATTAAATAATTAGTACATTTATTAGACTTTTAATAAAACTATATAGTAAAATCTTACATGCGTTATCAAATCAATTATAATTTGATCATATAGTATATATACGTATATACAGGTTATATACATAACGTTTATATATATACGGGCCCTATATCTCATAAGCGCATATTGTGCCATTTCGGGAATTGTCTTATTTATATTTATATACTGTACTGCGTACTTATATTAACCTGTAAAAGCTTATATATGTTTTTAAGAATAATTCTACGAGAATTAATTCGGAACGATTGCAGACTATATTTGACAATCATTTATCCCAGAATTTTCTCGAACTCGAAAGCTATATAGTATCAAAACTAATAATATCATTATATAGATTGCAATTTTTAATAATTCTATAGGCTTATATTAAATATATTAATGGTAATTTTGGAAACAAAAACGATAATTTATCTCATTTTTAATGATTTGAATGAAAATGTATATACTTTAACTGTTTCAATATTTTCTCTAGAATTAAGCCACTAACCTATAAATATACTAAATGATTGAAACTAAAAATATTAAAATCTAAATTATATAAGCCCATATTAAAAAAATTGATATTTAAACCAACAAATATAATATTTTCGTTTAAAGGTTGTACTTTTAGTTATTGTTTAGGTACCGTTACCGTATATAATGTCGCGGGCAATGAAGATGATGGTTACAAATTTCCCATTTTCAACAAAAATTATTATACAAGCAAGTGATTTACATAAGCTTTATACAATACATTTTTATAATAAAAACCTTATAATACAAAAGAGATCATAAGATTATTTACACACCCACGACTCTCTTATATACATAAATTCATATATATACATATATACATATACATATACATACATGTTAATGTGGAAACAAAATGAGAAAAACAAAAAACAGAAGAGATTAAATTAAAGAAAAACCGGAATTTCTTCACATACACAATATTATATAGAGTTACCAATTCAAAGAGTAGATGAAAAAAAATAACCATCGATCAATATAAACTCCGCCTATTTGAGATGGCTAATAAAGCTATATGTATTTATGGTAAATATATAAAGAAAATATAATATACAAAATTTATTGAAACTAAAAAGGGAAAGAAATAATAAAGCTTTTGTTATATACTTTACTGCAAAACAGTGAAATAAAAAATATTAGAATGAAATAACAACATAAGAGGGGAATTTAATAGTTTAGTGGTTGATGACGTTTGAAAAAGTGTTTACAAGATGGTGCTGCTTAATTAAATATTAAAAGGATGCCATGTAACGTGTTAAATTGCATGTCAGTAAAGTGGTATCAATTTATGGTAGTGAATATAAAAGAGTTTTAGTGAAATTTGTATTCCTATAAACTGGAGGATACTTGAGAGTTGAAACCAAATAATATAATATTATCTACAAATCAAATTTAATGAACCTAATATACAAAATACATATCACTATTATCAAATATATATAATGTAGGTGTATGTAATGTTATCAATGATAATAAAGAATTTAAAATCATTAGCGGCATTTCAAAATGATTTTTATCAAAAGAAACAACCAAACAACAAAACCTACCCTGTATGCACCAACATACAGTTGAAATGTCTCGGTGCATATTCAATATCAAAAATCAATTAATTTTCTTAAAGTGAATATCAAGTGAAAGACTTTCTTTGTTGTTTATTGTTAAACTATCTAACCACATGTCGAAGCCGCCTCAGGTATATAATATATTCAAATATAACCATATATTATGTACATATACATATAGGATAGTGTTACTATCATCGCATCATATTATCCAATCTCAATCTATATTCTGTGATAGATATTTAATGAATCATCCTTTTATTTTTTCTATTTTAATGTTTTGACATTCGAAGTGGGTGATCATAATAACAACCTTTGTCAGTTACAATCATTTGTCAAAGTTTCTTTTTGTTCTTGTCATACTTACTTATATATGTATGTTTAGCACGTTTATCAATTCTATTAAATGTTTAAGATAATTTTAAAAATGTTTAATATGTACTGCACTGATTTTCAGATACCCACTATTTATTTTTAGATAATAATCTTGTGGAAACTGAAATATTCGAAATAAACTTCCAAGACCCCATATTATGTCAGTTAGATTCTAGTCGTATACATTCTAAAATTTATTTCAAATTCATGTAAAATCGGAAATACTACAAACTGGCTGCACTACAAATTAAATTAGAAACTACAAATTTACAAGAATTGAAACCGACGAATTATTATCAAACATTATTGCGACATCTATGTGGTAAATAAAGTTACTATTAAATATATGAAATTAGCCGATATTCGAACCATTTATTGAAACAGTGCTGACATCTGATTGAAATTCAGACTGCATTAAATAATATTCAGCCATCTATGGTGCAATAGATGAACAACAATTATTTATACATGAACTGTTCTAAACTTTATATTTTTTTTATTCTAATATGAATTAAGTTTATATTGCATTGAATAGTGTTATAAAGAGTAATTTAAGGTAAATAAATGATGTCTTATTGAATTAAATTAGGTGCTATTTATAACTGTTGATTAATGACCATATAAAAACTTACCATTGAAGAGTTGAAATGTCCAGAGTTCGTGTTTAATACAATAGTTTAAGTATGTGTAGGTAGACGTTGTACCTTATAAAGTGATTTCATATTTTCGTGTTCATATTCATTAATTCTTGACGGAAAATACTACTTAGATGTCTCATATGTATGTGTTCTGAGATTTTATGCCAATTTCCAAAGTCAATTATTAAATCAAAATATTCAACATTTCGCAAACTATATAAATAGTGGTTTTTTGTGGAATTTGGCTTATATTAGAGCGTTAGAGGGCCTAATCACATGCATGAAGGAGTATCGGCTGGAACTCGTTGCTCTTCAAGAAACTCGCTGGCCTAAAAGTGGAGACCATGTGTCCCAGGGCTATACGTTGTTCTACAGTGGAGATGACCTCGGAAATCTTGGAGCTGGATTTCTTCTTGGGCCGCAGGTAAAGAACGCTGTTTTGGATTTCCAAGCAGTTAATAACCGATTGTGTAAGCTTCGCTTGCGCATGAAGTTAGCTAACCTGTCGATAATTTGTGTACATGCGCCCACAGAGGTCAGCCAGCCCCAAGATAAAGACTCATTTTACAATGACTTGGACGATCTGATGGGATCTATACCCGAACACGATGTTAGAATGGTAATTGGGGACTTTAATGCTAGAGCTGGCAGAAATCAGACCGACTTGTGTGAAAACATAGGTCCGTACTCCCGACACGAAACTGCGACCGATAATGGTGAGAGAATGATGTACTTTGCGGTTGCTCATGATCTTAGAGTAGCAAGCACATTCTTCCCTCACAAACACATACATCTTGAGACATGGACACATCCTCGCGGAACTTCCCGCAGCCAAATTGACCATGTGTTAGTTTCTAAAGGACGGGCTCAGGTTGTGCAGGATGTGAGAACTTATCGGTCAGCAACCAAATACGTAGGCAGCGATCATCATTTGGTCGCTGCAAAGCTACGATGGAAGTTTTCGTACAAGTCTGGGAACACAGCGAAACGCATGGTACGTTTCGACTGTGAAGGTCTGATAAATGAAGATCAAAAGAAACGATATCAGGATCTTGTCAGCGACAACATTAATGAAGCTAATTACCAGTCTGACTGCGTGAACTCTGTCTGGGGGGTACTGAAAACTTCGGTTGTCAGTGCTGCTCAACAGACTTTAGGTATAGTGAAAGTCAGACCCAAGAATGATTGGTTTGATGACGAGTGTCGTCTTGCAGTTGAGCAACAAAATATAGCCCATAATGAAGTGCAACAACGTCTCACAATCGCGAGGAAAAACAAGGCTGCTCTTGCAAGAAGGGCAGCTAAGCGGATTTGTAGACGGAAGAAGCGAGAATGGTGGAAGGCCGAGGTTCTGAAAGTACAACAACTCAGTAATGAGCGCAGTTCGCGTAATCTCTTTAAAGGAATTACTGGACTGAACCATACTTTCAGGCCTACGTCAACCGCCATTCGGGACCGAGATGGAAACCTCTGTGTCAACATCGACGCAGTACTTGACGCATGGAGTGGACACTTTACTGACCTGCTTGATGTCCATCATGCGTCACAGACTGTTGTTGAGCCACCTCTAATACAGACTGCGGAGATTTGCACTGAGGAGCCATCCCATGAGGAATTCACTAAAGCCATGCAGAGATTGAAACGAAACCGTGCACCTGGAGTGGACTGCATTAATTCGGAGCTCTTGATATTCGGAGGGGATACTTTGTTGAACTGTCTTTTCGACCTTATTCGATTAGTATGGCGAACCGAAGTTATGCCTGACGAATGGAAAGTGGCCGCGATATGCCCCATCTTCAAGAAGGGAGACCGCTTGAAGTGTGAGAATTATCGCGGTATAGCTCTCCTTTGCACAGCTTACAAGTTACTGTCATACATTGTATTGGATAGAATCACTCCTCTGGCGGAGGGCTTGGTTGGTGACTATCAAGGAGGATTTCGTCCGAATCGATCAGTCACCGATCAGGTCTTTTCGCTGCGGATGATTCTATCTAAATATTATGAGACATCCATCCCCGTACATCAGGTGTTCCTGGATTTCCGGCAGGCCTATGACTCGATCAATCGAGAGAGTCTATGGTCTGCCCTGGAATACCTAGGAATGCCAACAAAACTGGTACGACTATGTAGGATGACAGTGACGCAGTCTCAATGCTGTGTTAAAGTTGAGAACAGGCTATCGACAAGTTTTGTAGTTAACTCGGGTGTTCGGCAGGGAGATGCTCTGTCCCCGATACTCTTTAATCTCATGTTGGAGTACATCTTTCGTAAAACTGAAACACCGCAGCGTAACATCTTATATCGCCAGTCCAATCAGGTGCTTGCATATGCAGATGACATATGCGTGATTGGACTGAATAGCAACGGAGTGAAAGAAATACTTGATCCGCTTGTAGAGTTTTCAGCTTCTGTTGGACTTCAGATCAATGAGTCCAAAACGAAATACCTGATCTCTGGTTTTAGGGACAGTGGCACACCAGATTTTAGTAGTGGCCACCACACGTTTGAGGGAGTGAGGAGGTTCAAATATTTGGGTTCTCTTATCACTCACGATAACAGTGTGGGTGAGGATATTAAAGTGCGGCTGGCAGCTGGCAGTCGTTCTCTGTATCCTCTAAGGCCACTGCTAAAATCTAAACACTTATCAAGTGCCGTGAAGCTGAAGCTTTACAAAGCGTTGATCAGGCCCGTTGTTATGTTTGGATGTGAAAGTTGGGCGCTGACGGATGAATACGAGAGATGGCTCCTAACATTTGAGAGAAGAGTCATGCGTGTGATCTACGGCCCAAAACGCGAAATAGATGGTACCTACCGAGCTCTGTACAATATCGAGATCAGAGATCTGATGAAGATCCCCGATATTGTACATGAAATAAGATCTCAGCGAGTACGCTGGCTCGGTCACGTTCTGCGTGCTGATCCGGAACGAATTGTGCAGCGATCTCTGAAAGGAGAGCCACCATATGGTAGGCGCAGAGGTCGTTGCCGGCGACGATGGCTCCACGATGTAGAGAACGACTTGGCCTCTTCAGATTGTCTTAGACAGTATGAAGACCATGCTCAGGATCGAAACCGTTGGAGCCGGGTTGTTGACTCAGTAAGGGGCCAGTAATGGCCTTTAATACTGTTTATTATTATTATTATTAATTAAAAATTCTTCTTTGTCGAAAAAACTAAATTCTAAATTCTCATGGCGTAAATAGAAAAAACCGCAAATTCTATTTGTTTATCAGTATGTTGATATAACATTACAACTGAAACAAGTACATACATAATTAAAATCATGTATATATTTATCAACAATACATACGATGATGCGTCAACATATTTATTTATGGCACATTTGGTATTTTAGCTTCGTCAAGTCAAAATGCTCAGAATGCCACACACGTGTTTTTTAAAATTGCATTTTCTGCATTTTATTTCATTAAACATATGTATAATTATATTTACTATTTAGTACATACATATGTACATATGAATATATCGTCCACCACATTTAATTAGCTCGTGTCATTGCACGCGAAACAAAACTACGCCAAAAATAACAAATTAAAATTATATTATGTACATCTATAAAATATCAAAAAGTGTATAAAATATAATTTATTTTCGAAGAAAATTATATGTACATATGTATATGTAATATTGATAAGCAATTAAATTTTATGGTTTATATTTTTCATAGAATTATGTTTCGAGATATTGCAAATCATAGTGGTTTCTAATTAAAACAAGCATATACTTACATACATATTTGATAATTTTGTTTATTAAATTGTATATCAAATATAGTTAATATAGTTCTGCTATTTACACAACACAATAGCAATATAGTATCCACTTCATTGGGTAATGAAATATTCAATGACCTTATGTTTTCGTAGCAAAAACGAATATAAGTTTGTATGTGTATATTACAGACATACATATATTGCAATATAATTCTTGTTCTTAAAAAAATATCTACGAGCTTATTAATCATCTACTAGTTCATTGAAATTTATTTGAGAACACTGGCGATTGACATTCATGGCACAATCACAAAATACAAACCAATCGAATTACTCAATTTTTTTTTTCGGTACAAGAAGTACAAATTCATACTATTTATCTCAAAAACGACATCGCTTTTCAGATTAAATGATAATTTTTATTTGATATTAAAAAAATTATAAACTATATATTAAATACTATAGGCATTATACTAAATAACATAACTTCTATTTACAATTATACATATGTCATTGTTATGTGTACATTTTAATGGATTTCGATGATAACGCTGTATAAAACCGGGTTAAATAAACACATACAAAACAAAGAATCAGCGATTCTACCTTAAATATCAAAAAACTAGGTTCGTCATTTAAATTTACTTTACACACCAATGTAACAAGTTGATAAATATAATAAATGTTATTTAATTAAATCAAACTGCACATGCGCGCATACAAATTTATATATATACAATACATAACATTATGCCCTTGTGACTTGAGGCCATACACATAAATTTTCTGTATATTTTTGTTAAGACGTTCGTCGCAACATACCTTGAATATACATACGGCTTGAGCCAACATAAAAAATATTGGAAACGTATTCAATACTTTCACATCCGATCATACATTAAATTGAAAAAATAATTAATGTTTACCTTAAACCCCTATTGAACACAATGTATGTATCACTGTATGTATGTATCACATTAAACCCGGATGCCAAGGGTTAACGCTAAACGCATATACATACACACATGAAAATTCTATGACATTATTCACCTTAAACTAATCAATATTCAAAATTAAAAAACAATTCGCCAATTTGACGTAATATTCAGTTTGAAATTCAGATTCATAAGTTTATAGTGTGTCTAACTAAGCCAAAATTATATAGTACAATATAAATAATGGTTTCTAATCTCTAATAATCATAAAAGTTGTGACGTCTTTTCTTTTACTAGCATATACATATAATTAACTATATATCAAAACATAATACCTATATGTATAGTTTTTAATAATGTGGCATAACTAACATATATAAAAGCAAATTAGTGAGGAATCAATCCTATTGATATTCTCAATAATACACATATATACATACGTACACATCTATATAAAAATATATAAAAAAATTGATAAACTAAATAAAGGCGCAAGACTACTTCTTTATTTAGACAAAGTTTCTATTACAAGGTCGATTAAATAACTAACTAATTTTCGTTTTTTTTTTAAATTAAAACTTATAGCTTTTTTCCTATTTTAATTTGAAATTGTAATTTTCGAATTTCCATTTTTATAAATTTATACAGCTAAGTAAAACACTTTCTAAACAGTGATAATCCATATACAATAATACATACTCGTATTATACTTTATACGAAACAACATAAATATAAATTGAAGAAAATATTATATGTATGTATGTACGTGTAAATAATTTTTATTTATTAACAATCAAATACAAACTTTCCTTAATGTTTTTATTTTATACTAATTAAGAATTATGTAAAATTAAATTTCATTTTAGCAAAAAAAAAATCATTATAATAGTAACTATGTATAAGTTACAGGTGATCTTCAATTTGCGTAATTTTACTTCATTGATTTTGAATCAATTTTCATCTATAAATATAAACTTTGTTTTTCAGACATACATTTTCTTGTATTAAAAATTATTAGTGAATTACACTATTAAAATTTGACCAAATGAAGTTTTATCACATATTTTCGAATACCAGGTGAGAATATGAATAACGATGGTCATAGCAGACCCTAAATGTGTATAATTTTAATTTATGAGTATATTATAGCACAAACTTACTTTAAATTTAAGCCAATCATACCATATTGAAACTGAAACACGAAGAAGTAACATTACCAACTAACGAACAGTGAACACACATTATTCAAAACCATTGAAATCTATACATGCAACATAAAACGTATTATAATTCAATATCAGGGTCACCTCATAGTTTGTGATATCAGGGTTTCGCGTTACCTACGTTTACCCACAGTGCCTCGCCCCAACATTGGCTAGAACAGTGAGCGATAGATTATTTGAAAAGTAAGGATTATGGGTACAAGTTAAAGAAAGAAACATCGAATAATCATTTCTACAATGACGGCCTTGTCAAAAACAGCACTTTTATCATCCAAAACATTTAATATTTCTCCCGGTTTCAAATGTTCGCATTATTTCCTTTTTTCACAATTCTCCTACACCCGCAAAAAATAACTAACTTATCGATGTTACGTTTTACACCAAATTTGCTGAGTAGCTTGAAGACGCGAACCTTTTGTTATTTGGAACTATATAATTTAATATTATGAATATTATTTTAATACGACATTAAAATTAAGATTGTTCCCACATTTGACAACCAAAAAGATAAACTTCTAAACCATATTTGAAAGTTCTTTTAAATAATATATTTAAAATTTCGCAATCGGATTATAATCTTTGAAGGTATTATCAAAAACCAAATAATACAAATGCTTTTAAACGTTCATTAAAAAGTTATTAAAATTTTAACAGAGAATAAATTGATAAATGAAATTTTGTCATTGTTTATAATTAAGCTGTGCCTATAAAATAAGTTTTCTACTCATAAAATTTGAATACCTTTCACCTTTCCTTTACAAATAATTTAATAATTCATTGGTGTTTCAAGTAAGTTTCAAGTACAATTGCAGCTTGCCAATGAGGAACTAAAATTTATTAAACTTCGATATGTATATAAGATTAGAAAAATGTTGATAAACGTTTAACATCGTTAAGCCAAATTATGAAGCCACTCTTTACGTGTGACAATAGAGAAGTATTTGATTTTTTGAGAAATTAACACTATTAATTAATTAACTAATTTCATTAACGAACGATTTGAAGGAATTATTTTTCAGATTCAGACCGTTTTAATTATCACATTTTATCACAAACTGTTCCCATATGAACGTTTCAATAGTTTTCTTAAGTAAAGATTTACGACGTAAATGGAGGTTTACCTGTATACATGCATAAATACAGTGTTTACTTAATTGTTAATGTTTTATTTACTTACTTAAACTTGATTTTTTAAAAACTCTCTATTTTAAACAGTTTTTCTTAACTCTCTATACACTCAATCAGTGCATATGTATGTGATATAAAAGTAAACATACACATATTTTACTTTCGTACATGCAATATGTACATATGTATGTATATACAATATACATATATATAAAGAACGCGATATTATGTTTTGTAAATATGATTTCGCAAAATGATTATGTTATCAATATTTTTGAAAATTAATTTATGTGGTATTGAATGATATAAAAGTTTCTCTGCTTGATTAATAACTTGCATTCAACACTTGTAAGCAAATTAAAACTCACGTGCATGAAATAGTATTTATTGTTACGAACAACAATGCGTATTTGTACGGACTTATTAGAGTTTTTAGTTATATACTATAGCATACTAAATTACACAATATATGTAATGTACATATACTTCCATATATTTGTATTGTAATATGCATACATTTTTAATTTGTGTAAATACAAATATCATTGTATTAAGATATAAGATATTCTTACAAGCCAATTTTGATAGAGGGCTTTCTAGTGTCTACGTAATAAAAATATAATCTTCAGATGTTCTGAATACATAGCAAATAAATAAATGTGTAAGCGTAATAATAGACATAATTCCTATATCTTCTTTAAAATATTCGAACAAGGCTTAATTATGTAAATATCATTTTAGTCTTCTTTTTTTGCTTCTTAATAAATTGTATCTTAAAAGAAGTCTCAACAAGACATAGTCGAACACAATTTGGCATCACGATTCAGGATCATGAATTCGATAATTTAATAAAATCAATAGTTATTATTGAAGAAACGATTTATGAATGACACTTCTTATTAATCTATAAAGCGCTCACTTCTCGAACGCCGATTCCACGGTATTCGGCCAACACGTTAATCGTTGTCGTCATGACCAATTCATTCGTGCTAGCGCCGTTAATTAATTAAAAGATTCCAATACCAATCCAAAATGAAAAATTGAATCAACTTTAGCTAATTATAATTAAAACTAATATAACTTTCAGCATAATCTGAACGGTTTCCTACTGCAAGCATAACAAAAAACTACAATACAACGAAGCAGGTTGATTTTGAAACGTTTAATTCGTTATTATTTATTAAATATGTACGAGGGGAGTGCAATAAGTTCGGGTGATCTATAAGAAATAACGGTCTTACAATTTTTTTATTTTTTTTTTCTTATCACAATTGTTTCATTTAGTTTCTGTGAGTGATTTAATACACACGTGTTTTGAAAATTTGAAAATATGGAAAATATTGAACATCGTCCTGTGATTAAATTCCTTGTAAAGGAAAATGATACTTCTAACTTCTAAAGATATCGAAAGAAGTATGAAAAATGTTTACGGAGAATCTAGTCCGTCTTATAAAACAATATTGAAATGGGTCCGTCAATTCAAACAAGGTTGAGAGTCGCTGGAAGATGACCACCGCAGCAGAAGACCGGTAGACGCTGTTACTCACGAAATGGTAATTTTAACCGAGAATCTTATATTGGAAGACAGTCGGATTACCATTTCAAAATTAATTATAATATTAAACATAACTTTGCACAATCATCTTAAGCTGTCAAAAGTTAGTGCGACATGGGTTCCTCGAATGTCAACTAAGCATCAAAAAAAATATCGAGTGGAAACTTCTAAGGTAATTTTAGAAATGAGTGAAGACAATCCGGTTAAATTTATAAACCAAATAGTCACTGGTGATGAAACGTGGATTCATCACTAATTCACTATGATCAAAAGTCGAAACAGGAATCCATGCAATGGATGGCGAAGGGAAATTCACCACTGAAAACTTTAAGGTTCAACCATCTGCGGGTAAGATTATTTCAACAATTTATTGGGATGCTGATGGAATTATGATGATTCACTACTTACCTCATAACACCACAATAACAGGAGCTTATTATGCGGGGCTCTTGAATAAATTGATAAATGCTATCAGGGAAACACGACGAGGTCAAATCAAGCAAAATATATTGCTTTTACATAACATTACACCAGTTTATAAGGCGAATGTTGCACAACAAGCCTTACGAGATTGCAAGTTCAATAAAATACCGCATCCACCTTACAGTCTAGATCTGGCCCCAAATGATTATTTCCTTTTTACAAATTTGAAGAAAAAATTAAGGGGACTAAGATTTTCAAATGACAGTGAGGTAATGTCCGCAGTAGAAGAATATTTTGAAGAACAAAGGAAAACATTTTATTTTGATGGTTTGTACAAATTAATTGACAGGTGTAATAAGTGTGTTAACGTGGGTTGGATGATTTTGAAAAATAAAAATATTTTGAATAAAGTTTACCGTTATTTCATATAGATTTACCGAACTTACTGAATACCCGTCGTAGGTGGTATATTTTTAAAAGAAATAAAAAAAATGTTTTATAAATTACAGCTGGATTGGAAATCGTTTTATTAATTATGGCGATCAATTAAATTCTAATGTTAAAGTATCTACAAAACAACTAAGTTTTTCACGATTAGATATTAGTGTACATATTTTAATACTTACATATATATATATATATATATATATATATATATATATATATATATATATGTATATATATATATATATATATATATATATATATATATATATATATATATATATATATATATATATATATATATATATATATATATATATATATATATATATATATATATTATATATATATATATATATATATATATATATATATATATATATATATATATATATATATATATATATATATATATATTTATATTTATATATATTTATACATATATATATATATATATATATATATATATTTATATATATATATATATATATATATATATATATATATATATATATATATATATATATATATATATATATATATATATATATATATATATATTATATATATATATATATATATATATATATATATATATATATATATATATATATATATATATATATGTATATACAGTTCCTGGCCATATTATTAGGCCAAAGGAAAATTATACATTTTTTAATATTTACAACTTTAAAAAAATATTTATTATTACTAAATTATTATTTATTATTTTTTTACTTCATATTTCGATAATATAAATAATATTCAATTCAAAAACACAAAAAATTTAACAATAAAAAATTTAATTAAAAAAAAATGAATTAAATGAAAATCCAATATTTTGTGTGGCCCCCTTTGGCAACTAATAGTGCCCGAGCACGACGAAGATGTATCCTGAAGACGTTCGTTATGGTACCACTCGTATATTAGTGATTCCAGCAACTCTACCTTGTTGGTTATATTTTATAAACATCTGCCTTTTAAGCAAATCCCAACCATTTTCAAAAGGATTCATATCAGGAGAGTTGCCAGGCCAATCAAGAATTTTAATTTTTTTTTGCTTTAAGTATTTAGATATACTTTTAGCTTTATGACATGGAGCCCCATCATGCATAAAAAAATTATAACAGGTCAGGTATAGTAAACTTCTGATATAAAAAAACTTTAATATTTTTCTTTGGCCTAATAATATGGCCAGGTACGGTATATAAATATATATTTATATATATATTTATATATATATATATATATATATATATATATATATATATATATATATATATATATATATATATATATATATATATATATATATATATATAATTTAATATTTTAATACAATAATATAATTGTACGACCACAAACAGTTTTAAAATCAGCTTGAGGTGTTTTATACATAATTTTAATATTTAGTAAAATTTGACAAGCTTAAAATCAAGTATGTAAAATTTCCAAATTCCATTTTCGTCGCTATGTGTCTATGTTACGTCATTTGTTTGATAGTTTTTAGTTTATGACTTTATGATGAAAAATGTTTTAAAAATCATAGCGCAAGTGACGTAAGCCATTATTCGCAATATAATACATTAATTTTTTATCTTGGCGTAAACGACATAACTTGAAAATTAATTTAAATACGTGCTTCCCCGAAATATGTATGTTTAGTGCTATTTAAAACAATTTTTCATAAAATATCGATATCGATATTATAATATTTGGATTTATTTATGCAATGAAATCTTCGTCTTGTTGACCTATCCGAACCAGTTATATATATTTATACAATTTAAAAAATATTGCTTTTACAATGTTAGAAATATTTGCAAATAATAATAATAATAAATAAATAAATAATAATTCCTGGTGAAATCATTTACGTACAAAGAAAAAACGTAGGTATAAATCAGCGAAAACAAAAAATGTCTACAAATAAAAATTATTAAAAGAAAACATACTTCACACAGAAAAAGTATGTTCGTGAAATATTCTAATGTTTCGGATAAGACAATCGGTATATAAAATAAATACAGATTTGGAAAATAAAATAGGAAATACGTTAACTTGTTAAGAATAAAATTACTTTTATTATTTTCAATATTTAATAATTCTATAGCAGATTCTAGAATATACGATCAAAAGTACTTATGTACATGCATACATATTATAACAAAACGATTATTACAGTTATTATGATAAGCGTTTTTATGCTTGTTTTAAAAACAAAAATAATGGAAGATGAGCTCAGAGTTTATCATAAAACTACTAAAATTAATTCATTTACATCAGACCATTGTACGCATGCATATATGTACACACTTATTTATCAAATCAATTTTAAGTTAGCTAACTTCCTAAAAATTTGTAAATTAAACAAAAAAAATCTAGAAATTATATAAATTAGATTATCATTATACGATAAAAAACTAAAATTGAAATTAATAAATTCTATACATAATGTATGTATATATGTACGTACATATAATAACACACACAATATTATCGTTTCGCGGTAAAACTGTCTTATCACAAATAATTCCTGTTGCTATGTTTTAGTTGTCGAACAAAAGTACTAATGAACAATTAAATATTTACTGTTTATCAAAAAACGTACACAGATAATTTTAGTTACAAACTTATTTATATACGAGTATAATGTGCATAGATGTGTGATACACCATACACGTAATTTAAATACAAATTATGAGTCATGTTTGAGACAACGCGGTTTTGTATAAATTTCACATTATTACACTACAAATTTTCGGTTTAAAGCATTGTTTTGATTCATCAGTTTAGTGTTTTGTTAAAATCAACTATATACATAGTTGGACTAATTATTTATTGTAATCAATAAAACGACTGCCAAGAATATTTTCTTTATTTACATTTTACTCAGCAAACAACAACAAAAGTGTGTGGGAAATTTTTATTTGTAATATTCAGAAAATTTATATTTGTTTATTTACTATGTATTTGATACAGAATATGTTTGTTTTGTGCGAAGAAACTGCCTAGACCTATAGACAGACCATTATTATTACGGAAACGCAGTACCTTAAAAATAATAAAACATTTCCTTTGTGAAAAAATAACGATGGTATAAGTATTGCTATTAAAATGGCTTTCGAAATACATATACGCATTTCATCATTCATCGCACAAGCATGACTCAAAGAAATAACACAAAAATAAAAAGTTACCATTGTAAAAATGGTTTTAAAAACTTATTTAAAATACTTATGTACGATATATTGATTATTAATAGACGTTTATATAGTATGATTTATAGAACACCAGGCAGGAGATATTTCGGGCTGTATTCTGTGTTTGAAATACTATTACAATTCTACTAAATTTTATATCAATCACATCATTTAAATTGATTGATGTCGCTTGTAACACATTTCACACACAGCCATCATACTGTATTGCAACAAAAATTTATTATATATTGTATTAAGTAATGAAAAGAATAAAATATTGCAAGAAATTGTAAATATGTATACAAATAAGTAATGATTTTGAATTTTCGCAGATTAAAAATTCATAAATATTTTATTATCTTATCGAAAATGTTGAAGTTTCAGATGAACAAGAAGGAATATAGTACTGCGATAAACTGGACGTTTTCTAGTGAATACTACTTTGTTCTAGTTCAACTAGCGAAATTATGATGTTTTAAAATTTTAGCTTTGTGATTGAGCTCAACTAACTTGGTGAGCCAAGACTAAATAAAAAATAATAAAACGAAATTCTGGCTTTGTTTAACATGCAGGTTTCTTGGACCCAATATCTCACGTTAATAGTGGTTTATTTGTATTGTATTAATTGCGATGGTTACATTAAAATATTAAAATAACAAAGAAATTATAAAGACACTTGTTAAATTTATATACGAATTAAAAGTCAATGCCTCAACAACTTTTTGCCTTTGTTATTGTATACGGTTAAATTTGAAAAATAATTATGCAGGAACAATTAATTAATTGAATCATGGGTAGTTATATAATATACACCGTGGCAAATAATAATATCCACTACTATAGAATAATAATAAATATGCTACACATCGAACCGTATACTAATTTTTTGGTAACAATATTTTATTCGACATTCAGACATAGGTACAAAAAACGATTGGAGTGTACGAGAAAAACTGAACGGATTTCTATTTAAATTTCTCGGAGCACCGTTGCTTTTACAAATCAGTCTATGTACTAAAAATGGAAGTTTTCAACAAATTGTCAAACCTCACAACAGTGAAAAAATGTAAATAGAAAACAATATATAAATACCTTAAATTTATCTAGATACATACATAATATGTGTTTGTGCCTGCACAAGCTGTTCTCAACCAATGTACAAAATACCATTATTATGCGTCTATATTTTTTACATATTTCAAATAATTTAGTAAAGTAAATGTTCGAAATTTTATCGAAAAATAAATCAAGACTTAAAACTAACTAAACGTTACGAAAATCTTCCAGCACTTAAAATAAGCGAAACGTGTTTGCAAAGTGACTGCATTTTCCATCAAGATTCCCTACAAGCGAGACGAGACCCAAACACTTCAAATAAGTACTTGAAATTCCTAGAACAGAACATTTCATTCATTCACCCTCATAGATGAACTTCTTCGCCCGATGGACTCCGCTAAAATTTTGGCCAAAACGGAATCTTTATGTTATTAGGAATAATTAAATACGACTAAGTATTTCAGAAAAAACAAAATAGTTTTATTACATTCTGAAATGGTTCATGTTTTCAACCACACTAGCGAGCGGTTCTCTCGGACCAGTAAAAAATTAGTGGATTACATATATGTAAATATATATACATAATTACGTATATGTAAATGTATATACATAATTTACTAACTGTTTAAAGTTGAAACTTTATATAGTTCCATAGCTGTACCTGACAATTTATTATAAAGAAAAAATACTTGCATTCTCATCACAAATTGACAATATTTATGAAAGACATATTTATATGGTAAACTAAGATTTTAGTTTTCATCAAGTTCAGTCATACAATTCAATTTATGAGTCGTACCTGTCTGTACAAACACCCTTGAATTTTATATTTTATGTATAAGTATGTACATATGTATGTACATAAATAATCATAATTATACAATTATGTATTCAATTTTTGCTTCACAAAATAATATTTCAGATATTATGTATTTACATGCTACTAGTGACGCTAATTTTTAAAAATGATTTTAGAATATTCTACGCCACTGAAGTGATTAACTAATATAGTAAAAATGTCTCACCTTAAAATTTACATTGGTGACCGTGACATCATTTTAAATAGAATTGGGTTCTAACTGCGCACCATATTTCTCTGAACGAAAGAAATGCTGATAGCAGCACGAGCAGCGAGTTATGAAATTTGATATTTAACAATTAAGTACTCGAAATTGTATATTTCTTATAACAAATCAAAAGCTGTATTGCAGCTGAATGTTTATCGTCAGATTAACATATGTATATGTATAACGATCGGATTAATTAATTCAAAATCTCGAATTTCAAAATATTAAAATTTTAATTAATTTCTAAACGAATGACTTAATATAAATATTTAATATACGTATACATATTTGCGCCGCCACATACATAGTATTACATACATATAATGATACTAAAATGTATTAATTATTCGCGGGGTACAGCCATCAAATTTAAGTTAAACTTTACCTTTTGCACCGAAGTTGAAATTTCTGATTTCTGATTTATTTAAGACTTACCAGCCGACTCATGTTACAAAATAACTCGAATATATGACAAATTTATTTATTTTATCAAATTATTTACAATATTTCAACGAAACTGAAGAATTGTAACTGAATTTTAAGTTTAGTAATATAAGTATGTAATTACAAGTCATAGCAATTATGAATTGGCTACTATATTTCAAAAAAAATTATAGGCGAATTTCAACAAAGTAGCTGTTATCTAGGATGGTATGGTCCATCACAATTTTCGATATTCGATAAACATTTATGTCTTTTCCAAGAACAAAATTGTACGTTATATCACTTAAATAGAATCTAGCAGGCGGCGGCCACAATAGAAATTGCAGCTGAATACGAAATAGCATACAAATTGATTCTTCAAAAAGAGATACAAATGTCTATCGAATATCGAATATGGTGATCTTTTGAATATCGAATATGGCATTTTTTAAAAATATACTTTTTTTAAAACCACAAACTAAACACTGACAAATAAAATGTCACAAAAACTGTTATGGTAATTTAGCTGCCCCAACTGTTGGCAACACGTTGAGTAAATCTAACAGGTTGCGTAAATGTTACATGTTGCTTTCTGAATGCATACTTATCGAAAGTTTGATGCCAATGTAATAATTTAAATGCAATTTTTTCCATCAGTAATTTTCAATGCCAATATGAAAGCCGCCCATTGATTTTGAGAACATTTATATGTAGCGGGTAAAAATTCTAAAAGAGAAGTATATATGATATGTTTGTCTATGTACATATATACTGTGGTGGCCAGAAAATTAGGGACAGCGGCTATAATATAATTATAGCTCTCTGCTTAAAGCTGCCATTTATCTTATTCAACTGAAACCTATTGTTTACTAGTTATACTTAGCACTAGCATTAAAAAGTAGCATTATGAGGAACTTCATTATTATCATATTTATGTGATTCCTCTTTAAAGTTGAAAACGTTAAAATAGTCGTGGACAAATAATTAGGGACACGTTGTATTTCTGCAAATGTTCTTAAATTGTGAGTGTTTAAAATATAAAATGCATATTCATTAAATTCGCAATACTGTTTTTTATTAATATTTATAAAACAATTTTTTAACATATTCTTTTAAAAATGGGACGCTTGATGTTCACCGGAAGAGAGAAGGTTAATTTTAAATTTGCGAAATGAAGGAAAGTTGTACCGCGAAACTGCTGCATTAATGCAACGCTCAAAAAACAATCTTCAAGGCAAGTCAGCCCGGCGAGTACCGCTGTTAAGTAAAAAGAATGTGAGAGATCGAATTAATTTTGGAAAAAACCATTCAGATTGGAAAGGACCTTGGTATTCAAAAATGGTGAAACGTATTGTGGAGCGACGAAACAAAAATTAATCTGTTTGGTTCTGATGGCAAACAATATGTCCAAAGACCAAAAAATACATAATTTTGCCCACAATATACAAAAAAAACTGTGAAGCATGGCGGATGCAATATTAAATTATGGGGATGCTTTTCATATTATGGTGTTGGCCCTTTTATTGGATCAAGGAAATCATGGATCAGCACATCTACGTGTAAAATATCCTTCACAATGTCATGCTCCCGTACGCTTAATATAACATGCCCCTTCGATGGGTGTACATGCAGGATAACGACCCAAAACACACCTCAAGGAAGGCTAAACAGTTTTTTGTGGACAAAAAAATCAATGTCATGACTTGGCCAGCGCAATCCCCAGATCTCAATCCAATTCAGCATCTTTAGAAAGACCTCAATGTTGCTGTGGCCTCCAAAAAAAAGAAAAATCAGCGAGATTGATGATTATGATTGGCAGTTAAGGAAGCCTGGAAACCGTTACCACTTCAACGATGTCGGGCCTTAATCGACTCTATGCCACGTAGATACGAGGCAGTCATTGAAAATAAAGGACAGGCTACTAAATATTAAATTTAAATTTGCATTTCCCTATGAATTTTATGATAAATAGCTTATAGAATTTATTTTTTTTAAACATTATGTAATTGTCCCTAATTTTGTGACCAGCCCTTTATTTACATTTATGAATTAAAAATTAATACCAGTGCGTTTTAAAAATACCATCGTTTATTTTTTGTAACAAAGACAAAAGTACTAATCAAACTGCTACACGGAATTAAATATAGTATTAGAAATACGTGAGAATATTATTTTTTACGGTTTTTTTTCGCTGGCCCTAATTATAGGTATATGGAAGCCCTTATTTTGCATGCAACTTGCAATCCTAATGATTACTGTTCGAAATATCCATATTTCACGTACCACAATCAATATAAAGTTAATAACTGAAATATATCCATAAAAATTGATATTTAAAATGATTAATAAGCCCATCACGACCTTCTACTATCAAGTCAAACAATTGCTATACAGTGAAAATACAACTGCTATGTTGTTATAAATGTCTTGTCTCATTTCATCAGAATATGCGATTCTGATTTCCAAGAATATTATTTTGTACCAACAAAAAATGCCGCAAAAAATTACCATTTCATGAAAATCTACTCCCAGGATACGTTCGGCCTTTAGTATTGCAATTTAAAAAGTTGTTCTGAAGGTATAAATTTTGTTGAATAATAATAGTTCTTACAAATCGAGAACAGAATTTTTATTCATGAATCTCGCACTTATTTCGTTTTATTTGTGTTGCTACTTCGCTCGAGCTTCAAAACAAATTCCACACGATACACTACATTTTAGTGATATTTTTAATAAGTATTTAAAATTTTCAAAAAAAATTATTCGGAAAAATAGGTTAAAAATTGTATTATTTAATTAACATTATATTTTTATTTTTATACACAATAACAAATAAAATAAAATAAAAAAAGTTTAGAATATTATTATTATTATTGCATGGATATATTTATCGTGCGATGTATGTCACCGCCATATATATAAAATAGAAAACAACGTTAATTATTTATTTCTATAAAAACAAAAACTTGCAATATAAAAATGCAATTTAAAATTGAAAAATTAGGATCAGGGTCGCATAATATATATAAAAAAAATAAAAAGCGTTTTCATATAAAAATAGTTCGCTTATATGTTATGAAATTTCAATGAGACATACATATGTATAAAATAAATCTTCAAATCACAACATTTCCAAATTAAGGTATTATAATAACTTATATATAATAATTTATGAAGAAAGAAAAAACAAACAAATATTACGTGAATGTTGCTATCTTATCATGTACTTTCTTAAGCGCAAGCATTTATTACGAGTATTTAAAAATATTTACATTTACAAAACGAAATAATTTTATACTGCAAATTTTAAGAGAATTTGTTGATAAACTATTCGGCGCATAGATTAACTGCTCTATATTGCTAAGTAGCCAAATAATATATTTATCTGACATTTGCATTATATTTTTGTTGAAAACTTTTTTAGTATGATAATTAGCTTCATGATTGAGATTCTAAAATGATTTTAGGATGAAGTTCCAGAATATTGCCAAGTTCAGCTGAACATATTTCCGTATTATACACTAGATGGCTGGAATATTTTTTTGAATAGTCCCGTCTGTTTTCTTTAACCGAAAAAATGTACAACAACGTCGACCCGCACGGTATAATATAAATCGGGTAATAAAAAAAATTATTTTGTTTTATATAAAAATATGACTAAGTAAGTGATAGTAATAAAAATATAACTTCCTTTGGGAAATAATTACGAACAAGTTTTTGCTTACGAAGATAACCTTACAATCCGCAGCCTGATAGTATCATTTTCTTCAACATTTTTTTATCTAGACAAAAAAAATTGGAGCTCAAATCAAATAATTGTATCACTGTTGGTCCGATAAATTAAAGTTGAATGTGTCGGATGGAAAAAGTACTTAATGGAAAACAAATCACTAAATCGGATGTTAAATCGCCTGCAACCGCTCTTTAGTAAACAATTTATAATGAGGTTGATTGTTGATATTTATTATGAAGTGACGCTTTCTCTTATTAATTTTAGTTCCTAACGTAATGAAAAAATTTCTTATTATGCAAAAATGCAATAAATAAATATGATAATTTTATTTCTGAAATACTTGACAGTAAAATAACAGGTTTAAGAATTTATTTCAAATTTCAAATTCTGTTCGATTTACGGATTTATATAAGTACCACAGCCTGTTTGTCTGAAAATAATGGCGTAATTTATTTCTGTCGTTTAGTTAGTATAGTCAAAGCGTCTGACGTAATCTTATATTTAACTCATGAAGAAATGGAATTACTTTTAATATTTATAAAAAATGTCTATAAAAAATAATTTTTGAAAATAGTATCGAAAACTAAAGCATTATTAAATATAGTGTACAAAATAAAGAGCCTAAAATACTACTAAAAAATTGTTTTTATTATAAATTCGTGCTCATTATTGTTAGAAAATACCAATTTGAATGTGTATTAAATCTAACATTATAGATAACAAACTAATTATATGTTAACGAACAAAAATTAAAATGATGCAGTTCTATACTTATTACAAACGGATGTGGGAATTCATCCACAATTGATCTATTTCTTGAATTAAAAACAAAATTTAAATCGGCTATTAATGAAATACAGTACCATACAACATAGATCAAAAAAATCTTTAATTATATTGAATTATTAAATCATCACTGTTAAATGATATCCTTCAAAATATAGACAATCCTACTTTCAGTTGTAATACAAACACATGATAATCAGTCATAAACAAAACACTGAATACGTATAATATCGAATCGAATTTTCTCAATTTGGTAAAATGACCTAAAATTGTAATTTCACATCTGTTACTTTATTCGCAAACAACAGATTACCAATTTAAGTCATATACATACACGTTACATACATTAAATGCACAGATAAAAATAAACCAGTCAAATTTATTCGAATCTTGACCATTTATGTTTGGTATGTATGTACATACTTGTAATTTACCATGAGAATATATGTACTAAACGTATATCGCGATGTTCAGTTGAAGGGTAAAGGTAATTTATGCCGCGTATACTTATTAATTTTTAGTTACATATATTAATATACCCGTGTTTTTATTGTAATAACTTTGCTCTTCTCAGATTCATAAAATTTCTAGTACATTATATTTTTTTTCTGTTTTTATTTTGGATTCTTTCGCGTCTTCTATTTTATAGACATACTTATATGTACATACATACATTACATCTGTTTGTATTCATAATGTACTTAACAAATATGTATAAAAAAAACGAATCGGTCATTCACATATTGTATATCATTCGACTGTTTACCCACGTAATAAAAACAAATTATACACTAAACCAAAAGTATAGTCAGAATAGTATTGATTTAATTAACGTGTTTTTTGATAATTTTGGTTATATGTAAGTATGTATTTTTATTTTATCTGTACATAGTACAGAAGTACATATTTTATCGTATCAAATTAATGCTCCCAGAAAAAAAATCGTACCACATAACCTTTTTGAAAATTGTAATATTTGCGCTTAAATAAATACAATTTAATCAATTTGTAAAGCGAATTTATTCTAAAATTAGAATACATTTACAACTGACCACGTTGAGATCAGGACGACATAATATTGTTTGGCAAATTAAATATTGTTTTGGTAAACATATTGCGAAAGAAGTCTAAGGTTTAGCTTTAGTTTTCATAATACAATGTTATAATTTAAAATTATATATTCTTATAAGTTTATTTTAAATAATTATATAAGAAAATTTAAATGAACATCTTACAAAGTAAACAATGGATTTATTCATATAACACTTTAGTTGCAAAATCAATTGAAATCAAATTTGTGGTGTGGTTGAAAATTAATTAACTGAACCATTTGGACAAAATTGATTATGAGAAATTTCTAAGCTCATTACCGTTATCAAATTAAAAATTGACTGAATATCAATTATATGTACAACAATTAAATTCAAGTACTGTCGGCACGGACTGGTTCAATTGCACGCCAGATCGCTCAACCTGACTGTAATAGATTTCTTCGAATGAGGAACAATTAAGGTATTCGTTTATTCTTCTAAAATGATCAATAAAGTTAATCTTAAATGATACAATCCATGGGACAACAGTAAAAACGAGAGCGTTTGAAAAACCTAATATACGATCAATGCTAAGAAGAGCACTAAAATATATCCAAAAACGGAAGCCTGTTTGTGATATGTATTTTAAAAAAAAATTTAACATTATTTGTAAAACAAAAATTATACATTTATGACATTTAAATGACATTATTGCAACTAACGTAACCTCAATAAAAATATTAAGTGACAAATTTGTTTACCCATTTAATGAATAAAATATCACCAAACAAAAAAAAATCAAAAAGTTTAAACGAAAATTAGGAACTAATAAGCCTTACAACGTCTTGCTGTGTTCATCTTGATACCACTTCGAACTTTTAAAAAACACCCTAGATGGCACATAATTTTTTAAATAAAAATTTAAGTAAATTGAAATTTCTCACATCCAGATTCTAATTAATTTCTAATTATTTTTAAATTAGTTTATTTAAAAAAATTAAAAACTTAACATTTTTGTATGGTTTAAGAATTTTAGTGAATGAAATTACATTAATTTTAAGAAACAAAAATATTGATTTGGATTGTAACAATATTTAACACAATTTCAGTAGTCAAAAAAATTTCTAACATTCGAACTCGAAGACATATTTAAATTTTAACTTTTCGGAACATAATATAATTTAGAAAGAAAATGTATTCTAGAAGTCTTAAAAAATAAAAATAAATTAATAAATTCTCTAATCTTATTATGGCCGAATTTATTAATCTCAAGTAGATTTGGATTGACTGGATTTCAGATTGATAATTTGGTTCTCTCTCTATATGATAATATATAGGACGATTCAAATTACAAATTATATGATATTAGGAAATAGGTAAATGGGGACCATTCATTTCCAATTTCGATTGATCACAACATCAAACTTAATTTAAAATTATGCTTTCTTATTTAACTAAACATCGTTAATTTGGAATTTATTATTTTTCGCATTTCTGAAAAGAAAAATTTAGCAAGTTTTAAGTGGATCATTTTTATCCTCCTGTTCATCTTCAATCAATTTTAAAATAGTAAGAATTAAAAATAAACTTTATTTGATCATCGTCGATTAAGCCCAAATCGAGAATGGTTTTTAAAGTAGGGGAATAAAGCAATGGAAACCCACATACAAAATACCGTGTGATTCTTCTATAAATATTGTTAATATTCTGAAATAGAATGTTAAATGTAACTGCTTACACAATACTGAAACAAATTTAGTGGTTGTTTTAAGAAATTAGAACATGATTTTCATTGTCCAAAAATAGCAAGATATAAAACAAAACAATTACATTTTTTTGAATAATTAATTGCATAACACAAGTCACATCTTTTGTTTTTGCCATTACATGTTCTACAGTAAAAAGGACTAATCTGGCTTATTTGATGAAATAAATCTAATTCGAAAATAAGAAACCCTGCTTGAACAAGTGCTGGAAAGCAAGTAATTAAGATTACAGTTGTGGCCTGTGGGTGATCTTGAATAAGTAACCATACATTTTGTAAGAATAAGAACTAAAGGCTTACCTCTGGAGATAGATCATCTACTTCATTATCCAATATCGATTCATCTTTTTCGGTTTTAATAAGCACATCTTGAACAGTTGTATTTTCACTTTTGACAGAACTAACGCCATCATCCTTATCATCATCAAGATTAGCTTCTTGTTTTAACTTTAAAATTTCATCATCAGCTTCAGATTTTATATCGAAATAATCATTCCAATCAATGATTCCATTTCCAATACGAGAGGAGTGATTTGATTGTGGTGAGTCAACTGATCCAAATCCGCTCGATGAAAAACTTGTACTAGCACGTTCCCGGCGATATTCTGAATTAATATTAGGTACATCACTTGCCATCAATATTTCAGGTGGTTCGTTCTTCACCGGAACCATATTGTATAATGGAAATGAAGCAAACGGTGATTCTCCATAATCGTTGAGATCCGAAATATTTTGATCAAAAATCGACGATGAATTTAGGATGTCAGCATCATCGTCGTTATTGTAATATATTTGATTGTCAGACATCAAATTGTGAAAACTATTAGCAGCTGTTTCAGTTGATCGATCGTGATTCAGTATTTGACTACTGTTATTTGTGTTAATATCGTTTGATATAATGACGGTGGTCGTTTGATTTTGATTTGAAGTCGAACTGGCTGTTTTTGTCTCTCCATTCTGTATGTTATTCAACAAGTATGCTGTAACATCGTGATGGTTGGATGTTAAATCACGAAACCGTGCCAAATCCTCAATTAATGGCATCAATGCCTTACGATTGGCATACGGATAATCACTAAGCGGAGCTGCTCTTAATTCTAACTGCCAACCGTCACCACCGTCATGCAATGATGATGCCAATTGAGACTCCCATCCAATTCCTAAATAGCTTTCAGGATCTACCCGAAGCAAACTTAACGCTATTGCCAGCTGGAAAAGCTGTTCCGCATATGATTTTTTATATGAAATCATTGTGAATTTTTATTTTTAGTATACGTATTAAAACAAATTATTAATTATATAACTAATTAGTAATTTTTTTGTTATGTTGCTTTATAAACTACCGTAATCGATAGGTAAAAACTTTATGTAAATTTTCTTCACTTCAATTTATTAAATTAATATTTCAATAATTTGTATGAGTTTTTATTTATATTTTTATAACAGTTTTTGTTGAGTTCAGTAATTTATTTTAATTTAGTTGTAGAATTTGTATGTACTCTATAACGAGATTCAGTTGGTATTTTATTTACTTGTATTATTCCGTGAATATATCTTTGAGAAAAATTTGTGCGAATGCTCATAAATAATTAACCTGTTCATGTACGATGCTTGCCACTAATTAAAAACAAATTTAATCGACTACTACTGTCGTTAGTTGTAATATACGTAAAAAAATAAAAGAACATGTTTTTTTTTTAAATTTTAAATCGACGATAAAAGTTTATTGACAGTAACATTAAATTTATACATACATTTGTACACAAATACAAACAAATAAGTATGTACCTAGGAACTAAATTAAATATAGATCACAGATTTAATTATAAATTCACAAAAAATATGTTTCTCATTGCACAAAATAAGATAATTATTTATAGAAGAGCACAAGTAAATAAAATATTTGTAAGTGAAAAAACGCACATGGCCTTGAACTTCACATGTACTTTCGGGCAACGCATTTTTTGCGCAGCCCATAAACATCACCGTCTGTTCATATACATATTACACTACAAATCAACACTATTGTAAATATTATTATAAGTATTTTTAGTTTTCTTGCTTCTTTCAATTACAATATGTATGTAGTATTATTATTATTATTATAAATGAATTTCACTTTGCAATACTTTTAGTATGACGTCACACTATTAGATTCACAATACATTTATGTTGTATGACGTAAATTTTATTGATAAAATAAACTATTAGAACTTTAGATGCACCCTTTTATAATTTTAATTTAATTATTAGTATGTTGTCATCACTGACTACAAAGAAAAGAAAGAAAAAAATAAAATTTATGATGACTGTCAATTTTTGCCGACAAAAATTTCTTTACTTTATATTTTCACAGTACATTTATTTAATATTTGTATATTTTTTAAATATATTAGAATGATTTAATTTATTTGTATAAATAACAAAAAAATAAAAATAATAATAAAATCACAATATACGCATATTATTTATAAGAACACTCTAGAATCATTTATATACAATTTCTTAAATTGCATTATTTTATAAATATTTCCAATTTGATATTGTTACACAAATTTATCACAATTCTTATTATTAAAACTCAACAATTTGATTATTTCTTAAACTCCAATTTTGTATTGATAAATAAAATAGTTAATTCGGTTTGTTTTGTAAAAAAAAAACACAGTAAAATACAAAGATAACATCTGCTTATCGAATAATAAAAATAACACTGTAATGAACTGATTCCAATGAAATTTGTTTTATAACTAAAAAAAAATAGAAAAAAAATGATTGTCGACTAACTTCATAACATGTGATTCATTCATACTAACACGTGTAAACACATTATTTTCTTTCTTTACTAAACCATGCGCAGTATTATAAACAAATCAAATATAAAAACAAAATGTTTTATTGGAAAATGACGAAATTAAATTGCCCAAATGTTGGCAGCATAAACTAGAGGGTATATACCAAAAAAAGAAGAACGATATGATCGAAATGACTACAAAATTTGAAACCGTTGTAAATCAATAAATCGAGAATTTTAGATAAGAAAAAAGAAACACAAAACGCCTTACCTTAATTTATATGTGCTATAAA
Organism: Tipula unca; assembly: GCA_951394425.1. NCBI lineage: Eukaryota > Metazoa > Arthropoda > Insecta > Diptera > Tipulidae > Tipula > Tipula unca. Next base: position 53,282,605 of record OX596381.1, on the reverse strand, counting down.
TAATTTATATTTATTATACGTGCATACATATGTTTATATACATTATAATTAAGGAGCATTTTAATAGAATAGCAAACCTAGGTACTTCTTATGTTTCGTTCTATTTTAGTCTTAAAGCATAATTCAATTTTTATTGATTATATGTAAGTACATACCTATATAATATAGATAGGAGATAGGAGCAAATAAACCATAGTTTAAATATTGTTCGGTAATTGTCGTTCTTGTATATAAGTATACAAAATGTTATGTTTATATGCACTTCAATGCTAATCTTTTAAAATGTGAATTTTAAATATGTGTACATACTGTAATACAATTTTTAAGAGAGTTTATTATCCATTATCTATCGAAATTTATTATGATAGCTCCTAAGAAAATTAACGTATGCCAGTCATATCTTCCAGGGCTTAGTTTTTTGGGACTGAATTTACCTCCCATTTGGTGGGTCAGTTTAGGGCATGAGCATTCATGAAATATTAACTTTAAGAATTTTGTAAATTTTTCAAAAATTCTATTGGATATCGATTCCCCATATTATATAACTTATAATTTTGTGATATCCTTCATTAATATTTGTACTTAAGGCTGTATTTTACTCAATTTGCCAAAAACATGTGTATCGTACAAATCGTTTTATGGCCACATAAACTGACTTAATTTTTTTAATTGACTTACTTTTTTTTTATAGCAAAGTTAAATATATTTGCAAGCGAGTAATATACGTTTTTTTTTAAAATTCGCTATAGTTTTCTCGTAATTACGTCTCAAAGTTGATGAATTTTTGACAAAAACCATTCACTCACAAACCAAATTTATCAAAATTTTTCACTAATCTGTAAAAGTTTTATATATGGGTACGTTCAGGAAGATATTATCTAGCGATTAACACACGTTTTTATAAAAATTCATTCTAATAAGCGAGAAAATTGAAAATTTAATTGAAAACTATTTTATATCGATAAGTTGATAAATCAATTTATTGAAATAAATGTATCTTCGATGTAAAAATGGTTTAGGAATCAACTAAATATCGTGTATTTTTTAGTTCATCCCTTTTTAATTAGATGTCATAAGTGGCAAAAAACAATTTTTTTTCATGGAATATTTTGCAATTGTCGATAGCGGAGATTTATTCTATTTCAAATTTTATTTTAGACGAATTTCTTGGTATTTAAATATCGACATCAATTTTGATTTTTGTTCTAGGTAAAGTAGAGCCTTAAGTGTATGGACTTGTTTGTTTTATTTATGAAATTTTTTTAATGAAATATGTTTTCTTATAAATTGATTTAAAAGATTTGAAGCTGTATAGCCCTCCTCGAATTGTTATTCAATTAAAGGGAGGGAGAGTAAGAATTTCTGTCGTTGGATTATGATGTGTTAGAAAAAAAAGCAGCATTTATGTGGCAAATACAATGAATTTTATATTAATTAACGACAATCATAACAAACATAAAATACAATAGATTATATAGTTTATTTAAAACTAATGTAATTGTAATGATAAAAAGGTTTTGGTCGCCAAACTAAAGTAGCTAGTTTTGGGTTATAGATTTTTTTAAACATTATATTGTTTATTTATTAGCGAACAAACTTAAAATGTAAAATACCTAATGTAATTGTTAAGCTTCTGGAACATTTTAGAAACTTTATAGAAGACACTCTGTGTTAAATTAGAAATAAGTTTCCCATGTTCTTGCAGAGCTAAATTAAATGATTGTAAGTAATGCACAATATCTGTGAAAAACATAGCATATTTATTAAACAGTTAACGTTTTCCAGTTATGGGAAAGGGCTCTTTTTTCAATAACAAATTGATTGTGGGTTTAGTAAATTAAGGAATTTTGTTAGAACAATGTTTTTTTTAAAGAGACCTTATACTAAACAAAACCGCGATACACTGAACTGTCGATGATTTTTTGCGCTGAAGCGAATATATAGTTGACAATTCTCAAAACTACCACCATAATGTGATCATATTTAAAATATTTAGCTACTAGGAGTACAATCCACCACTTGTGAGATAGAGTAAATGTGATGGAACATAAATCTATACTAATTGGCTGAAGTAGCAATAGAAAATGATATTTCGTAGAAGCTAGATAGTCAAATTCACTTCTTGCCCTTTATGCAAAATCCCAGTCCAGGCTATCAAATAAAAGTTATAAATTATAATATCACACCAAGAAAGTACTAAAATAGGTATTGTTTTGCTTATTTATCTAAATATTTGTACGTAAATAAAAGTGTTTAAATAAATTTTCAAAATTATGGAATACATTTAAAATTTTAATGTTATATAACAGAGATATGGCATAATTCATTTGGTAACACGCACAATGTTTTATGCTTATTTTTGTTTATAATGACCCCAAAATCATTTCTACCTTGTAGTATAATAGCACAAATCATATACTTAGTTTTGCCATATGAAGCTATAGATAAACAAATGAAAATTAATCAAATGTCTTGAAGCTAACTTCTCCAAATTCCATAGTGGTCGCCCCAAATTAAATTTTAAACGAAAATATTTAAATTTGAATAAATTCTATATTTTATTTTTTATAATAACTCTTGACATAGAAATGTCTTTCATTTAATTATTATGGTGTATTTCCTTCGGATCTAGATTTTATTATCATATACAAGTATTTAATAAGATATTTTTTTTTGGAATATGTGTAACATTCATTTATTATTCTTATTATTGTGCTAATATTAGTGGGCGAAATTAAAAAAAAATCACACATTTAAAAAAAAAAATTTTTTGTTTTTTCGCCAACATTTTGTAAATAACTTTTGTAACAAATTTAAATTTCTTTGTGAAAATTCAATAAAACAATCTTGCCTTCGAATAATTATAATTATTCGTATTTTTGTGAAATGCGTGATGTGCGAACAAAGGAAATGCATCCATTCACATATGCATAATAAATCATTTTTTGGATAAATGACACATTTACTCATTTTTTATTTTATTTTATGTATAAAATGTTAATGTTCTTTCATCTACTTTTAAAAACGATCGAATTTTAAAAAATTATAATTTATTTAAGAATACAACATCAAAAGTTACTATTTTTGGTCGTCGAAATTATATTTTTGGATATACGAACGCAATAAACACAAATTGAAGTGTAATTTTATAAAAAAACAAAAAAATTGATTAAAAATGACGATGTACTTACATGAGAGATATACATATGCTTGTAATCCATTAATGGTGACATCGGTTCCTCTCTTGCAGGCGACAACGATTGTAATCTTGGTAAATCTATTTCTATCATTTTGTCTATAATATTTGGTTTTAGTTTATTTCAATGGTTGATCTGTTAAACAGCTCAATGTCCTAGAAAAGAAAATGACACCAGTTATTAAATTTGAAATGCTTTAAACAATCCAATAAACAAATAAATTGTAAACGAGTTGGCATTGTTTAGGATTTTCGATAATAAAGGGTTTTCCAATAAGTGGTTTCATTTTGAATAGCCTGCTATTTGGGCAGCTGTCAATTTTGAAGTTGTCATCTTTTGACATTTGACAAGTAAAAACTACGCCATTATTAAAAATGGTACGATACACGCTTGATTAAAAATACACGCTTGATTAAAATTCACTACAAAAATGGTAACAATTTTGCAGTAACAGTTCACAAATCTAAAGCACTTTTTTTTCTCGGCCGGCAATGGTGAAACTATAGTGATGTGAATAATCGAAACCGTGTGCGTCGCTCAAGAACAACTGAGAATATTGCTGCTGTAGCCCGTAGTGTTGAAGAAAACGAAGGTTTGTCGATTCCTCGTCGATCTTTGGAATTAGACCTTCCACAAACGATATTACACCGTATTTTGAATAAAGACTTAGGTGTTTATGCAAAATACGGTGTATAAGTTTTTTAAAGTTCAGTTAACACAAGAACACAAGACGGCCGATCACCATAAACGTCGTATCTTCGTCGTAAAATGAACCAGATTTTCATCGAAAAATCATCTTGAGTTATGAGGCCCTTTTCCACCTCGGAGGCTACATTAATAAGCAGAATTGTCGAATTTGGGGCTCAGAAAATCCAAGAATGTTTTTGAAAAACCTCTCCATCCTCAACGTGTCACTGTTTGGTGCGGTTTTTGGGCTGGAGGTGTGATTGGACCTTACTTTTTCGAAAATGTGGCTGGTGCAACTGTTACGGTGAATGGATTACGATACCGAGCTATGATTAATGATTTTTTATGGCCGGAATTGGAAGATATTTATCTGGACGACGTTTATTTTCAGCAGACGGCGCTACGTGCCCCACAAGCCACGAAATAATCGCAATTTTGCAAGAAAGGTTTCCTGACCGTGTTATTTCTCGAAGCGGTGATCACGATTGGCCACGAGATCTTGTGGTTTAACACCTTTAGACTTTTTTCTTTATTGCCACGTGAAATATAAGGTCTATGCCAATGCTCCACAATCGATTCAAGATCTTAAATATATGGAATTCGTGAAGTTATCGAGGACATACAGCCGCAAATGTGTGAATTGGTCATGGAAAATTTCATTAAAAGGATATTGTGCTAGAAGCGTAGCCGTGGCGGCCATTTGGCGATATCGTTTTCAAAAGTTAATGGCATACCTTCCTCTTTACAATGAAATAAACATTCATTGATTTCTCTTAAAAAATACTTGTTTTTTTAATATCAAAATGAAACCTCTTATTGGAAAACCCTTTATAATAAATGTGCAAGGTCGAGTTACATAATTCGTCCGTTTCTATTCTTTTTTTTAAAAACTATAATAATAATAATAATAAACAGTATTAAAGGCCATTACTGGCCCCTTACTGAGTCAACAACCTGGCTCCAACGGTTTCGATCCTGAGCATGGTCTTCATACTGTCTAAGACAATCTGAAGAGGCCAAGTCGTTCTCTACATCGTGGAGCCATCGTCGCCTGCAACGACCTCTGCGCCTACCATATGGTGGCTCTCCTTTCAGAGATCGCTGCACAATTCGTTCCGGATCAGCACGCAGAACGTGACCGAGCCAGCGTACTCGCTGAGATCTTATTTCATGTACAATATCGGGGATCTTCATCAGATCTCTGATCTCGATATTGTACAGAGCTCGGTAGGTACCATCTATTTCGCGTTTTGGGCCGTAGATCACACGCATGACTCTTCTCTCAAATGTTAGGAGCCATCTCTTGTATTCATCCGTCAGCGCCCAACTTTCACATCCAAACATAACAACGGGCCTGATCAACGCTTTGTAAAGCTTCAGCTTCACGGCACTTGATAAGTGTTTAGATTTTAGCAGTGGCCTTAGAGGATACAGAGAACGACTGCCAGCTGCCAGCCGCACTTTAATATCCTCACCCACACTATTATCGTGAGTGATAAGAGAACCCAAATATTTGAACCTCCTCACTCCCTCAAACGTGTGGTGGCCACTACTAAAATCTGGTGTGCCACTGTCCCTAAAACCAGAGATCAGGTATTTCGTTTTGGACTCATTGATCTGAAGTCCAACTGAAGCTGAAAACTCTATAAGCGGATCAAGTATTTCTTTCACTCCGTTGCTATTCAGTCCAATCACGCATATGTCATCTGCATATGCAAGCACCTGATTGGACTGGCGATATAAGATGTTACGCTGCGGTGTTTCAGTTTTACGAAAGATGTACTCCAACATGAGATTAAAGAGCATCGGGGACAGAGCATCTCCCTGCCGAACACCCGAGTTAACTACAAAACTTGTCGATAGCCTGTTCTCAACTTTAACACAGCATTGAGACTGCGTCACTGTCATCCTACATAGTCGTACCAGTTTTGTTGGCATTCCTAGGTATTCCAGGGCAGACCATAAACTCTCTCGATTGATCGAGTCATAGGCCTGCCGGAAATCCAGGAACACCTGATGTACGGGGATGGATGTCTCATAATATTTAGATAGAATCATCCGCAGCGAAAAGACCTGATCGGTGACTGATCGATTCGGACGAAATCCTCCTTGATAGTCACCAACCAAGCCCTCCGCTAGAGGAGTGATTCTATCCAATACAATGTATGACAGTAACTTGTAAGCTGTGCAAAGGAGAGCTATACCGCGATAATTGTCACACTTCAAGCGGTCTCCCTTCTTGAAGATGGGGCATATTGCGGCCACTTTCCATTCGTCAGGCATAACTTCGGTTCGCCATACTAATCGAATAAGGTCGAAAAGACAGTTCAACAAAGTATCCCCTCCGAATATCAAGAGCTCCGAATTAATGCAGTCCACTCCAGGTGCACGGTTTCGTTTCAATCTCTGCATGGCTTTAGTGAATTCCTCATGGGATGGGTCCTCAGTGCAAATCTCCGCAGTCTGTATTAGAGGTGGCTCAACAACAGTCTGTGACGCATGATGGACATCAAGCAGGTCAGTAAAGTGTCCACTCCATGCGTCAAGTACTGCGTCGATGTTGACACAGAGGTTTCCATCCCGGTCCCGAATGGCGGTTGACGTAGGCCTGAAAGTATGGTTCAGTCCAGTAATTCCTTTAAAGAAATTACGCGAACTGCGCTCATTACTGAGTTGTTGTACTTTCAGAACCTCGGCCTTCCACCATTCTCGCTTCTTCCGTCTACAAATCCGCTTAGCTGCCCTTCTTGCAAGAGCAGCCTTGTTTTTCCTCGCGATTGTGAGACGTTGTTGCACTTCATTATGGGCTATATTTTGTTGCTCAACTGCAAGACGACACTCGTCATCAAACCAATCATTCTTGGGTCTGACTTTCACTATACCTAAAGTCTGTTGAGCAGCACTGACAACCGAAGTTTTCAGTACCCCCCAGACAGAGTTCACGCAGTCAGACTGGTAATTAGCTTCATTAATGTTGTCGCTGACAAGATCCTGATATCGTTTCTTTTGATCTTCATTTATCAGACCTTCACAGTCGAAACGTACCATGCGTTTCGCTGTGTTCCCAGACTTGTACGAAAACTTCCATCGTAGCTTTGCAGCGACCAAATGATGATCGCTGCCTACGTATTTGGTTGCTGACCGATAAGTTCTCACATCCTGCACAACCTTAGCCCGTCCTTTAGAAACTAACACATGGTCAATTTGGCTGCGGGAAGTTCCGCGAGGATGTGTCCATGTCTCAAGATGTATGTGTTTGTGAGGGAAGAATGTGCTTGCTACTCTAAGATCATGAGCAACCGCAAAGTACATCATTCTCTCACCATTATCGGTCGTTTAAAAACTATACATTTCTTAAAAAAATCTTTTCGTTTATTAATATTCCTTCGATCTCCTTCTAATTTCGTTCATTATAACTCATCTTTTCATTTTTCCGGATGCAATTTGTATAGAAAATTTAATTATAATGAAAAAGCGGAACGGGTGGCATTGTAACTCAATCTTAGGTCCAGTTTTATTTTCTTATATTTCTGTTGTGAACTAAATACATATATATTAGTCCCCGTATTTTTGAATTAATATACAATTCTTTTCCATTCAATGCCACTGTATTAATGAACTAATTTCACTTCGCGAAACACTGACACACTCATTGAAACAAGAGCTATAAGTCGGGAGATGATCTTTAAATAACCAAATATAAATGTGTATAAACCGTCAGATATCAACATATGTACATATATATAAATTATTTTACAAGCAAGTTTTTATGAATAAATAATTCTATAGTTGTCATAGTGTCAATGCATCATTTGAACATTTCAACTTAAATATTTGATTTAAAATTTCATTTTTTTTTAAATTAATAATATTACAAATAACGAAATTACTTAGTTGCAAATAAACAACTCGAGAATAAACCATTGAGTTTGAGTAAATAGATAATGGAGGATCTTTAATTATTTTTCGTGTGTTTTGATTACCCGAAACATTTTTGAAATTTTGATTATAATGTGCTATCGCTTTTTCGATCGACAAATAGGACTAGGTAGTGATTGATTTACCTTTCTCATTATGATCTTTAAAATGTTCCCATCGAACAATAATCTCTATATAAACTCAGATCTAAGAAAGAGGTACAATTTTGCATTACAACATTGCAACTGCTTCATATTCTTCTGATTTCGAACGTGATCTTTATTGTTAGAAATAAAATTAACCTCCATAAAACTTGGCAATCAATGCGGTTTGAGAAAAAAGTTCACACGAAAAAGAACATTTGGTTCGCGCCGCATACAATTTCATAAGTTTTATAATATAATAACTATTCTCCTCATTTATACTTTTCAAATTTTAAAGAGTCTACTTTTGGACCTTTACACGACAGTGACATAGTGGTATAATTACGTGTATATTAAAATGTAATATTAAGCTCCAGGTAGCTCCACGAAATGAAATAAATATATATAAAGTAAGCCAAAACATGAATGATATGAAAGACATCTTCATTAGTGTGTTTAGTGTTCCGGGATGCGCTTGCTCATTCATATTCTTGCATATTCTCAAATAAACCTCATTCGGTTAACTTAAAATTAGCAACCGAGCGAACATTTCTCCTAAACTTTGCATAATGTAGCTGATATCGAATAACAAATTGAAAACAATTCTATAAGAGGCAGACAGCAAAATTGTATTACAACGGCAAAGCCACAATGTTTAGTTAGACTTTTGCTTCAGTCATGTATAAATTATGTTAAATTAGGTTTGCTAAAAATTGTTTGAATGATTCAATTTTCTATAAAATACAGGTTATAGAAGATATCAAGACGCATTTGTTGCTGTGGAACATGCCGGGATCAGTACGTTTTGACCGAAAATTCTTAATAATCAGGTTTCGTGTTTTTAATGGAATTGATTAATAATGCTTTCTAGTTAAGTTGTAGAAGATGCTCTAATACACGTCGATTGATGTGTATCATGTTTGGTTTCGGTAGATATACGCAAACTTTGATTAAAAATTAAAAAATTTCGGCCCAATCCAAAATATTTAGCGAGTTACGTGACGAGTCAATGGAATAAGGCAAGTTACGCATGAGTCATGAATAGATTATTGCAAACTTCCAACCTCGTGAGGTAACACCTCTATCACTTTTTCAGTTAAATTCGTGTTGATTTAACGAACATAAATGATTGAATTCATAAAGCAGAAGAGTACACAAACAAATGTGTGTTTAATGAGCCGACTACAGTATTTGCTTCGTTTTGCTTCATCTTCCGTCAAATTTTGTCTCATACCTTGGTTTATTTAAAAATATCGAATTTGCTTTTTCCAAAAAAAAAAAAAAAAGTGGAATTCCCTGATGACTAATCGATGAGAAAGTTTATTGTTTTATTTATTATGATAAAACATTTTCCGTTTTAATGAAGCTCGGTTCAAGTTTTACATTTTACATTATATACACAAACGAGAAAATTAACTTTATAAATTATATTGATTTATATACGCATATCGATTATATAAATAATTAATCCATAATTTTACATTATATTTTCTTCGAAGTTGTCTTCCTCATGCATGTTTAAAACAACCAATTATTGATAATTATTGATTTTTATTAAATTTCTATAATTTCAATAAATCGTCACCAACTGGTTGTTTTCCACCTTAAACAAAACAGCCTTATTAACATGTATAATTATATTATACTTTTTACAAACTACTAACAATTTAAGTTACCTTTACTCGCGCTTGCTAAACTATTGGTTTAGTTTATGACGTAAAAAATTATAAATGTACACACAAAATACATAAAAACTATAGTAAAATGAAAGAAATAATTAAATAAATAATAAACTTTATTAAATATTTTTTAAATTTTAATAGTGAAAACTAGTTGTATTATGTTTGCATAGTTTACATGTAGTTGTATATTGTTTTAAGTAGCACTGTATTTGCTAGCACCAAATGGATTTCGTGGAATTTTTTGTCATGTCTTGTATTATATTTATTTCTGTACACTTTCATAATAGCGTTAGTTTGATAAAATATCAAAATTAATTACTAATTTTAAGTACATACTCGTATGTTCTAAATTATGTATCTATACATATTATGTACTAATATTAAACATATTAAATATTGAAGGTGATTTCTAAAGAACACCCTCAAGGTCATACTTCGCAATTTTTTTCGCGTACATATCAAAACACATATATTATTATTAGAATACATTTATATACTTATAACGTAAAAATATTTGCTACAAACACAATCAACTAATCTGAGATTCATCAAATTATTTATCGTTAACAACAGTGCAAACGTTTTATGTTGAGAGATAATATTATGTAATTATAGCACATGATTTGTCATATATGTATGTATTTAGAAAAAAACTTTAACTTTATAAAATTACTAAATATACTTCAATATCATATATTATTGGTTCTGCTTCTTACTATATTTATATAAGAATAATCAGTCACATACTCACATATGTATTTTAAGCTACAAAACACCATTGTACTGTACGTAAAAATATTTAAAGAATTCATCATTATTTGTATTTTAATTCAATTGTTGACTGGTTTATAATAAATCAATAAATTAAACTTTGGCATATACACCATAACCAACACTTACTTCGTCTTTGACGTGACCAGTACCACGTATAAGTGTGAGGTGCGGGCGATGTATGTACGGACCAGCCCAACCAACGATTTTATACATAAGTAATTTATTAATTGTTGATTATCAGCAGAAATTGAATTCGAGACTAAACGAGACTCGATGCTTAACCATTATCCTACTACCGACGACAATTACATGTTTGATTTATATTTGATTAACGCTTGCAAAAATTATTATTAATATTTTTAGACGTGATGAACTGGAATTATTAATATATTTCAACGCTAAACATATTGCATGCATATATATGTAAAATCCAATACATATATGTATGTACATACATGTACATTATGACCATTGATCATTGCCCATATCCATAAAAATATATTTTCAAAACTAATGAATAAGTACGAACTACGAATTAAGAACGAAGCTAAGAATTTTTTTCACTGTTTCAAAAACAAAAAATTTCAAAATAAATTTTTATTTGTACATTTTATTTGTATTATACTCATTATCGAATAACCGGTGGATGGTGAACTATTTGTTTTTTCGAACATCGTCACCGGTTAATTCAATATTCAAACAAATTAATCAGCATTCATGTAATTTTTCATAATTTTCTTTACCTACAGGGTCGGTAAACGGACAAAAACGATTTAAATTATAAACATTAATGTTTTAGAAGTATTAAAGCCAACCGAAATCCGCAGTGTATTGGTGGCATTCAGCAATAGTTAACGATATTACGATGATTAATCCCTTTCATCACATAGCTGAATATACGTTAGAATTTAATAAAACCAACGGGCATAGAAAAAATGTATGTCAGTGCTATACCGAAGATATTTACCTCACTTATAGTACTGAGGGGTAAATACGGCAATCTCAGTTTTTTCCAAAAGTGAGTAAGACACGCCATTTTGTTCGTTATTATCAACTATCACATGCTATTATTACTTAGTTTCAAAAACGGCAAAATCTCGTTAAAATTTGTATTGAAAATGTAGCGTTAGATTCAAAAACAGCAATCTTCATATACATATCAAAAGCGACCATCTCCGGTTTAACAAATCGAAACAATAATATTGTTTTGATTTATTTTCAACATGTGAAAACCCGTTAAAATGTGCAATTAATCGGACTTTAGTTTTTTTAACGTGATGCTGAGTCTTTTGTTCATCTCGAAACACTCGGGTACATATAAATGTAAAACATTAAAGATGCTTGACATCCAAATGTTTCATAAACGATTTTACGCAACACCAGATACACTAATCCAGGATTCGTTCTGGAAACGGCGAAGACCCAAAAATAAAAAATATGCCCCAAAAACAACCCACATAAAATGTTCCGTGCGTTATCTAAATAAACAAAACATACCAGTGTGTCAAAATACATTTTTTAAAATGTTGGGTATAACTAAACATCGTTTAAATTAATTGTGTGATGAAAAAATTTAATTTTCAAGAACAACACAATGCAGTGCAACATTTTATTAGTCAATTCAAATGCGTTGAGTCGCCCTTTTGCCGGGCCGAGAGTAGTAAAATGCACCTGCCATCCGAATTAAACATTAAAAAAATGTATATGATGTATACTGCCCAATCCCAACGGATCCTGCAATGAAAGAAAGACTTCTAACCGATCGAAAGTCCACAATTTAAGAACGAAAGCTTTCTTCAAACTTGTGCAAGAAGAAAATCCTGAAATATTAAGGCTATCGTTCGATTGCCAAAAAAATCTTGTACTACCGAAAGTGGCTGATCAGTCTGCGTATTATTCTAAACCGCTATACATGTACAATTTTGTGATTGTGAAAGGCTCGTCGAAATCTAATTTATTAAAAGAAAATATATTTTCGTATTATTAGACCGAAGATGAGTTCGACAAAAGCTCCAACTTAATTAGTTCAGCGGTATTTGATTGTCTGAATAAAATTCAAATTGAAAACTCAACAAAATAATTCGTCTTGTCGCAGACGGATGTAGTGGACAAAATAAAAAATCTACTGCTATCGGAATGTGTTGCAAATATTCGAAATACACAGTTGGTTATTCCTGTTCTCGGCCATTCATTTTTACCGTCCGATAGAATATTTGGCTATATCGAAAAAAAAATATAACGAATAGAGTAGGTAATTTCGGATCCTAAAGAATATGTTGATATTTTTGCGGAATCTGCCGCTATAGATTGGAAAAGTGCAATACAACAACAGATGAAGCCACCCGGATCATGGCCATTCCGATTTAAGGAATGCAAACGATATTATTTAAAACGTTCTACAACTTCTAATAACATTTAATAAGAGGTGAAATACACTATAATAATGACTTTTGTGCCTCTAAAGCTATTACAAAAAAGTGGGAAGATCAGTAATATCCATAAAACCCGATGAAATTAAAACCGCAGCAAAACGTGTAAGTCCACTTAAGCTGCGGGATGTAAAAAATTTATTGCTAACGAATTTTGGGCCAGACTGGAATACGATCAATAGCCTTAAATACTACAATGAGTTATTCTGTCCTGACGAATCTTTTGAAGATTCAAGTAATAGATCCGCCTTCGACTTCGAAGGATACGAATTCGAACCTGAAATTGCAGGAGTTGTAGTATAATAAGTGATCGAAGTTTGATCGATAATTGAATTTTTAAAATGATTTATAAATTGAATTGAAATATAAAATAATTTAAATCGCAAATGATTTATTGTTTTTAATTTATTTTATGTCCGTTTTTACATTTTATCAGTAACAAATGCGACAATCTGCATTCGTGGTATCAAAACCGGAAACCCCCATTTTTAACCTTAATTTACAGCAATAATATTCAACTGAGCCTAATCGATGCAATATAATGCAAATGTCTAAATTTAAATAATTAATGAACATTATAAATTTTCTATAATATACTCTTGAAATATCTAAACCAGTTTTAATCAAAGATCTCAAAACTATCAAAATGGAGATTGCCGTATTTGATTTTACACCCCTCATGCGAATTTTCTTATCCGATAGCTGGTGAATAAGATCACTATAGCATTTTAGGAAAAAGTGTTATCATTATACATTAAGAAAATGTATAATTTTGCAGACAAATTAATTTTTATAATTTCATTTAATTTGTGTGCAGCTCATATTATCCGGAGTCGTATAGCTTTAAAATTTCAACAGATTAAAAAGTATAAGTCCGTTAAGTTCGGGGTCGAATCAGTTTGGAATTTGAATAGAAATAGAAAATGTTTAGCGGGATGAAGATATGCACTAGACTTTTACTTCCAGTTAGTTAGTAAACGGCCCAATTATTTACGTGAAAATCGCTTGAACGGGATTTGAGAGGTCGATTATTTAGCATTTTTAATAAATGATCGCGTCCAGGAAGAAAGCTATATATATTTGTAAAGTTGGTTAAATGATGGGCGGAAAAGAAACCATGAACCCGGAGCCATCAACTGTGATAAATTTTAGATCTCTGCGATTTCTAGGAAATCTCGATATTAGATTCAAATAATTCATATAAGTTTGTGTGAATATTTTGAAAGTTCTATCGAGTTTTCATAGAAATAATAGAAGAACACAGATAGAATATTTACATTGAAACGACGCCATTGTTTAAAAAAAAGGGGTCACAACTCACAACAGTCGATACATACATTGAAAGGGTAAGTTAATTATAAATAAAATGCTTCTTTGCCGCTCAGATTACATGCTCCATTCGAAAAGGAAAAACTGAAGCTTTCCTAAGAAGCTGTTATGCGCAGTTCGCATTTATTCTGCGAGCTGCCATTACATACATTATTATTTCTTTTACTTCCATTATTTTTTTGTGTTGTTGTCATGCTTCATGTTCTTTGTTTGACGCAATGAAAACTAACTAGTTCAATTCAAAAAAATCTGATGTTTCTATCGTTATATGCAGGGATGGGCGAGGTAGACTACGCCAAGTCATCTACGCGGTTTTCGACGCGTAAAATAATACGTCGATTACCTGGCAATATTTATCGTCATGTAGACAATGTCAACGTAATGTAGACAACATCAATAACCTAGAATAAGTTTAGCATTTTCAAATCCAACGCCCTAGTTTTGGTGTTTAATAATAAACGTGTCTACAAGGAGATTAATTTTTCGTTGCTCACCAAATATCTCATCAATAGGATCATCAGGAGAGAATACTTTCTGTCAATTGCAAATTTATTTGAGCCGTCTAAACTAGCCATTGAAAACAATTTAGATTTCTAAAAATCCGACGAAATTTTTAAAAAGCTCTCTTAATTAATCTCGTTAAAATCTTAATCTTAATTAAATTTTTAAATATAAAAACGCTATACAAATATATGTTTAATGACAAATTTTCATAATTGATCAAAAAATGTATAGTACATACTAGATTGATTATAAAAATTCGTTTCACTTGATATATCACATGACATAACCCAAATTCAAATTTTTAATCCGCCATCTAGCATCCAGGTGACTTTTTACAAAACTTTGTATCCTCTAATCCATTTTACAAAACTCCACGAATATTTGTGAAATAAAATTCCACAAAAAAAATTTTAAATTGGGTTTTTATTTGACAAATATTCGTGGACTATTTGCAGATATGGATTAGGCGTTAGAAATTGTAAAATATCACCTGCACCAGAGATGCTGAAGATGGATCAAAATTTTGAATTTTAGTTATGTCATCTGATATATCAAATGAAACGTATTTTCATAAGCAATCTAGTGGTACAGATTTATTTGCTCAGTTATGAGAATTATTAACTAAATATGCATTAAGTTTTTAAACGATATACTATAAAAGGATTTTTTTCAAAATCACATTCAGATGGTTTGTTAGAAATTTAAATAATTCTCAATTACTAATTTTAACAGCTCTAATAAATTTGACAGGGAGTAATTGTTTCTTGAAAATCCTGAGATATTTGCTGAGCACGAAAAATTAACATTGATAAAGTGATAAAGTCATGTGATGCACACATCAGAATTATTAACACTTGTTTGTAAAAGCGTTACTTGATTGACAGATCTTGGCTAATCCATAGAGTTCTCATTTATAAATTTTTCGGCAAAAATATAACTTTACTATATACTCGGCATAACTTTTTTGAATAACTTATTGGCATCCACATGTTTTTTTGTTCATATATATATTGAAGCATTCCCAATAAATTCACAAATGCATTACACTGGATTTTTATCGAGTTTCAAAAGCTGAATAAATTGTAATCCGTTAAATCCTTTCTAAAGCATTACCGCAACATCGCAAGTTAATCATAAGTTGGCATTTTCAGATATACAACTGGGAAAGTTTTAGATTTGTACTTTTCGATAGTTTCAGATATTACATATAAATCCGAAACATTTATGAAAGCTTTCTACATAATTTTTATAGTTCCATCACAGTATCAAATTCACATTAATACAAAAATTGGATCACAGTAGTTTTGAACTATAGTTCAATAAATCATCATTCTAGAGGTTGTCTACATTATCGACGTTGCCTACATTGTTCACGACTTGTCGTAAAATTAATATATGACGCGTAAATGCCCATCCCTGGTTATATGGCCACTCATTGTCGTACAATATTGTGGAAATTATTATTTCAAACTTGTGTGTATTATTCATGGTATTTGATTTAATTGTTGTTGTAGTTCTACATGCATTGTATGTTTGCACCTAATCCATCTCAAAATAAAATTATATTACCATAGCGTCGTACATTTTTTTATGGTTTTTATTTTTTCACATTGAAATATTTGGTATTTCTATATAAATAATAAATATTCTAGCGAAAATTATATACAATTTAAATTCAATATTTATTTATGAATTTCTATATTTCTATAAACATTCAAAGTTTTTATTATTTTGTTTAGCACGACACCGATTTTCATATATAACTTCGAAATAACTTCTGCAGTAGGATCTAAATTTTCTTAATTTGAAATAAGGAAATAATTAATTAATCATTTCCAGAATAAGATTTATTACATTTCAAGTGTTATTTAATACAACTTTTTATATAACTATATAGTTCATTTTGGGAATAATAGTTATATTAATCCGTAATCGACATGTCTTCAATCAATTCCATTCCTAATGTACATATTTATTACTAATCAGTGTGTTAAACGTTAAAGTAAATAATAATTTGAAGCCATACATTTGTGAAAAAAAAAAAAAATTGAAGTCATCAAATAGTTATATAGCCACTCATTAATTTAAAAAAATAAAACTTAAATTCTGCACATATTTTAGTACGTTTAGCGTTAGTTTTCGCCTAGAAGATATATTGTTGAATTGGCTATTAATCATTATTTCTTAATTTTTAAATACAAGAGATTACCAACTTCTATTTTTATTATTTAGTATAAAAACTCATAACTGGTTATTTTTATTTGGTATTTTCCAACAAACATTTAATTTTTATTTTCAAGAAGACGCTATGGTCAAACTTATATTGTTATTTGCTTGCAATGTAATGATGTCATATTTTTATATCGAAATTAGTGTTTATAGCAAAAAATAAATCTGATTAGAATGGTTGGTTTGTAATTCAATAATTACATAAGTTTTTATCAAGATTATTGAAATATGAATTTAATTGAAACACTTCAACTTTAACCGAAAATATTGTATGTATAATTTCATAATAAGAAACATATACTCGTAGGTTGCCAGATTAAACAACAATTTTAAGTGGTTACTAAGTGCTCCAAACCAACTTTTAAACAACAATATACTCGGTTAACCTAGACTTATTTAGAGTGAGTACTATAGAGGCGTTATGTATTAAGTATGTACAATAAATTTTGGTTTCCAATATAGTTTCCAATTTTTCAATATTGTTTGAAATAAAAACATATAATTGGTTGCTATGAAAGGAATTCGTTTTTGGTAATCAACTCGGTACACTTAACTACAGAGAAATCATCATTTATTCAATAACTATTACCGCAATAATAACTAGTACTACCAGGTTATACGGCTAGTTATCAAGTGGAGATAAAGGTAAGTGCCTTGAAGCTGCACCAGCCAAATCAGCCCGCCACAACGAAACCTACCCCATAATTTATTACAATTTATTTTACAATTTTACATTAGGTCCCGATTTTATTACAGTTGCCGTTCGCGAGTCACCTATAATAATTTATAGTCAGTCCGGCGGGCTGATTTAACTGGTGCAGCTTCAATGCACCATAAAAGTAGATTAGCCATCACATTTTAAATCTTTCTACCATCTTCCAAAATTTTAAGAAAATTTGTTTCCAGCAATTTTTGGATAACTAAAGATTTTTAAACGAAACCCGATTAATGCTTTAAGCAGAGCTGCACATGAAATACAAGAGCAGAATTATATGACATTCACGTTCCATACAAAATAAAATTTGATTAAGTCATGTTATTTGACATACGATTTTATTTATGTTTCGAGTTCGAATACTGAATAGAAAAATCTAAATGATTTAAATTTTTTATCGATGGATATACTACATTTAATGTTAATATACATATTTTAAATCATAGTGATTATCGAAATAAAATAAAATTTTATTTTATTTTTCGATGTACTCGGTAAACCAATGTTTTTTTTCATGTACCCGATAAAATCATAGTACACGAACTCGAAAAGAGGGGAAATTTTAAAAGAGAATATTTTACTATGTACTATTTGTCTAAAATTGTTAAGAAATGAATTGTTTAAAATCCAAGTAAATTATATTATTTAATTATAATTCGGTTGTATAATTCCTAGTATTTTCCCAATGTTTATCTAGAACTTGTAGTTCTGTTAATAAAAAGAACTCGTTTGAAAATAAACAAAAATGTACAAGATTAGTTTTTTTAATGTATACTGGTCTACCGCTTCGAAGAGAAATTAAAAATAGCGACAGAATTCTGCACGTCTGATTCTGAATTAGTCGAAATTCATGTCGTTTTTTAAAAACGATGCACATTCACGTGACACATTAGTGTGCGGCTTTATTAAAAACAATTTTAATCGTATATACATATATCTTACAACGCCTCAATATAATTATAATCATATACGGCATACTGATATGTCTTCTGCATTTGAGATGTCGAGAGTAAATCTGTAACTATATTTTCTGGATGGATCCCATATATTCAATTTTAACATAAGCCTATGCTTTACTATTATATTCATAATGATAAAACTTTTACTTGGCTCCATTCGAAAGTATTGAGTCTATTGAATCTTCATTTAGACACATTTGGGGTTTAACTTTCTTGGTTGGGAAGTGGATCGTAAAACCACGCTTAGGGTTGTATTAATAGAATCCATAATAATAACATTCATATCCATGCTAAAGTCGTTATAAAGCACTTTGAAAAGGTGATGTTCTATATTCCCAATTACGATTTGAATGTGTTGATATTTCATTTAAAAAAATGTCAAGAGATCTACAATAGAATAAAATAAATTATAACTGTTATTATTTCTGCCATAAT
This sequence comes from Tipula unca, assembly GCA_951394425.1. NCBI lineage: Eukaryota > Metazoa > Arthropoda > Insecta > Diptera > Tipulidae > Tipula > Tipula unca. Next base: position 53,263,604 of record OX596381.1, on the reverse strand, counting down.
TATCGAACCAGCATTATTAGATCATTTCTTCTTATGGCAATAGTCCTAATAATGTCTCTGTCTCCATAGTAATATTGTTCTTCCACAGCATATAAATCTCTAAAATGTTTTTGCCAATATCAAATATACAGATCACGCATGTTATATTCAATCATAAACTCGAACTGTAGATTGAAAACAGCACGTTTATTTTATTATTAACACTATATAGTGGTTTAGCTGTACGAAATAGTACTCTGATCGTGTATTTCAAGTAGATACACTACTTCTATATAATACACATACAGTAATAAAGAAAATGTACTAAAATAAAATGTTTTACAATTCAATTTTGATAATGTTTCAAACGAAAAATAAATAGAATTGTCCTTCATTTTATTAATCAATATTAAATTATATAAAAATATTTTAAAATGGTCCAAATTCAAGAAATAAAAATAATATATTATAGTGTTATGGTGAATTGAATTTGATAATTTAAATTAAATTAAATTAAACACTTGAAAAATATTAAAGAATTATTATTATCCAACGGTTGTAAAAAATAATATTTTTAAATAGTAACACTATTAATTTTCTCAGAATACACTGTTATCCAAACACATATTCACATTTTGTATGTTTATGTTAAATAAACAAACATTTTTTCGAATTTCATCATCACATTTTATTTTTAACAATTTACTTTTCCTGATCTTATTACTAACCTTTTATAAAAAAAAATAAAAAAATAAGTGTATTAATTTAATATTAAGCACCACAATATGTGTAAATAACAAATATAATGTACATATGTATACAGTCAACTCAATTTATTAAAAAACAACAAATTTTGACACAATATGAAAAACAACAATAAATCCGCAGCCGATAAATTTTCCAATTTTCCACCAAACAAAGTGAGCACGTAATTTTTTTTTTTTAATATAATTATGACAGATATAAAAACAAAAACAAAAATAAACATTCGACTAACGAAACAATTTTTGTGTCTCACACAATCGAACCTATATTGACAAGTGACTGTGTGTATAATAAAATATGTGATATAACGAAACGCGGAATACAAAATACAAAAAAAAAAAATTGAATAACGTAATTATTATTGACGTCATTAATTGATATGTATTTTGTTGCTTTTTGAATAAAATATTATTCATTCATACATATTAACACGTACATATATAATTTGAATGGTCACGGCTTGGTATGTATGTATGTATGTATTAGATTTTAGTGTTGCGTTGTATTTAAATTCGATTCATTCTAATATTTACTTTACAGTGTATACTTAGCTAGAGCTAATACAGTCAAAAGCTTGAATTAATAAATTATAATTTAGTTTTTGTTGTTTGTGAATTGCAAAATCAGGCAAGAAGTAGCTTAACATATATGTTTTGAAATTAGTGCTTTGCTTTGCAACTATATAAATGATTTGATTTATTGCAGTAATTGTGATTATTACCTGATATTTGTGAGGTTGATATTCAATAATTATTTTGATTTTTAAACTTCTTCTCTGTTCAAAGTTGTTTAAAATATTCATATCTACAATGATTTCGTTTATTTTCATAATTGTTTGCTGTGCTGATGATTAAAAATGGCAAACATTTTGTATTTTCAGAAAGCGAACGATAAATTTTAGAAATCGAAGTTCACATAATGAAATCATTTAAAATATTCAGTCTGCTGCGATTTTTGGAATACAGAGGTTGCAAACTCGGGTAAAACGTTTACTACTGTTATAATCGATTTTTATTATTTTGATTTTTATGAAATATAATATAAACATCAAACATTTATACTTTTGTGTACTCGCTTTACCCTTCAGTTTGATAGTAAATACATTTTAATAGTAAATAATTGACCTCAAATTAAATTAAAAGTCAATTTTTTCCCGAGTATGATCCGCAGCCGAAATGTAAAATATCAAAGTAAATAATTTGATGACAATTCGGTGCTTACTTACTTTGACTAATTTCATTAAAGTAAGTTTATACGAAATAAATCGTACGCTTTAACCTCGTATGAACCCTACATATTAAGATAAGAAACACCATGGAGTTTATTTTAAAGAGTGAGGGACATCTGTAAAAAATTGCAATATTAGACTAAAGTTAAGATAATTATTCGGTAATTAATTCAATGCAGCCCCTACTAATTTTGCTTTACAAAGTAATTTTACTTGAGACAATCTAACAATTAAGTAAAAATTTCGAATCAAATCTATTGTTTATATACTTTTAACAATAATAACTAAATATTCTTTCAAGTTTTTTGAATAGTTTCGTTTTGAACACATTACACAACTCTTAAATATAGTAAAAGTGTAGCTGACTTCGAGTGAAGTTCTGGATAAGAATTTTCTAGTTTTTTCAGTAAAACCCAAATTTTTTATCAATAAATATGATACATTTAATGTTAAACTACACATTTTAATTCACTGTTATCGAAATAAAATAAAATTTAACTTTATTTTTCAATGTTCTGGATAAAATAATATTACACGAACTCGAAAAAAGGGAATTTTTAAAAGGAAATATTTTTAACAAATATTTTTCATTGTAAATATTTAGATTAATACATGTATTATTTGACAATAAACGTCAACCAATAAACTATTGTTAGAAGTTGAGAACAGAACTTAAATAAAATATATTGGTTAAATTATAGTAGATTCAAATACAGAAGATTAAAATGAATATTTTAAAATAATGTTCAGATATTACTAAACCACGTTCAATAAAAAATTTTATTGATTGTAAATTTATGAAATGTAAAAAAATTAAAATTACCTATAGTTTACAATTTATTTGAAAACTTAATTTAATGATTCCTAATACGTAAAAATTAATTTTCAAAATAATTTATTAAAACAGTTAAAACAAAATATGGTTTGGTGCTTATTAGTTGACCTAACAAACTTAATTATAATACACTATCGAAAATTAATAAAATCAAACTAATGTCAAATATCACAATTCTTATTTGTACTATCAATATTATAGAAAAGCACATGAATTTACTTATTTCCTTTACTTAATTGTTATTCCGCTTATATTGGACATACCAGAAAACTATTTTTTTCCAGAAACGTCATCCAATCCGAAAAACTTAATTAAAATATGATCCCGTTAAAACTATAATAGCCATTGCAAATGCATTTATTACTGAAATAATACTATAAATAAATGTATTTTAGAGAATCATTGTTGTTGAACCGCTGTAAAAATGATAAATTTACAAATTAAATTTTGGGTCGCTGTTTATCTGATAGTGATAACGATAACTGTAAAATAGATAACATTTTACTTTTTGTTATACTTGATAACCTAGCGCATTTATCTGTTATTTAATAAATTATAAAAATGAATCCGGAACCAAACTGACAATAATATACTTGCTAGCTTCATAAATTATAAAAGTAGAATTAATTTTAAAAGAAATAGCATAAGATAAGATAGTAAGTACATTGCAATTTTTATATCTACAGAAAGTAAATTTTCAATTTCGGCTTTTACGACTATACAACCTACTAATATTTCTTTTAGGTTATACATAAAATAATTATTCGAAACTAGTAATTATAATATACTGAAATTACTGGTTGCCTGTTATCAGTTTTGCTACCATTAAAAAGGTCGCAGGTTACTGTGATCGAAAACACTTATGTAGCAAGTATTTATACGAGTACATAGTTAAAATACTATATTATAACAAATACTCGATTGTTTATAAAATTATAGATAATAAGATATACAATTAGCATTTATTATTTCGTCTATTAAGTTCCACACGTGACCAAATTATTTTCCAAAAAAAAAAAAATTAAAAGTCTCTCATCATGTAGATCCGGGTTCTTCGTTTATTATAAATACATATGTACATGCATTCATGCTCAATAAAATATGTTTGTACTTAAAATTAGTGTATTTGTGTACGTTATCAATATGCCATTCCACTGTAATTGATTATTTCGCTTCGATTTCTGTCTAACATGGTGTAGTGGCCAGAGGCGTAGGTATATTTTAAGTGGTGGAGAAGAGTGGCTTATTGGCTATGTATTGTAAACAGTTTTAAAATTTAATTAAAATTGTATTTTTGTTATATGGTTCAACGATAATTTACCGTGAACGTTTGTTACGTTAACAAAAGTAATAAAGTAGTATAGTTCTTTTTGGCGCTTGAACATTATTTTTTTATCTCATCTTCTGAACACATCATTATATTACGTCATATTTCACACATCATTATATTATATTACAATTGAGACTTTATTTAAAGAATTTCTATTAAACTAATCTATTAATTTTCTTTTACATTTTCTTTTTATTCTTTTTTAAATTTGTTTTGTAAATTTTCCAAGTTTTGTAATTCCAAGGCAAAATTAGTGTTAGAGGAGGTTCGAGGGTAGCATATGATATAGATACGGGGAATAAATTCTACAGTTTATTTAATTATTCAATTTATTAAACATTATTGAAATTGCTATATATATGGTGAAACCAGCTATCGTTGGAAGACTTCAGAAAATTTTAAAGAAAAAGGTTAGGTTAGGCTAGGTTGAGTGGCTGCTACAGCATACTTAGACCGGTGACGGTCCATTGTGATACCACAAGATCTTACTTCTTTATTACCCTTATGTGAACAAGTTTGAGCTACTTTTATGTAGCGTGATATATCTCGTACCTTATAGTTTTCGAGATCAGAGAGGCAGTCCATTAAGAATTTATCCATATATTTATGTCTTTTATGTGGCAAAGCCAAACAGGAGTATAGGAGGTGGACTGCCGTCTCTTCCTCCTCCTCCTAGTCCATACAGCTTCTGCAAAAATCGTTTGCTTCTAGACCTAGCCTTCTCGCATGTTCTCCAAGTAGGCAGTGTTCTGTGAGTATCCCCATGATCCTTTTTAATTCACGTCTACGTATAGAGAGATGAGTGTCTTTGAGCGATTCTAGTCCAGATTTGGCCAGACTTGCCCTGCTACACTACATGCGAGAGTGTTGGTTCACCTTTCATTCGCTGAGACTATACCGCCTCCTTTTTAAGCACTGTCTTGAGTGCCTTAATTGGCCTCTCCAAATTTGCCCTTTCCGGTAGTAGTTGGAGAGTTGTACCATGCCTAGCTAGTTCGTCCGCCCTGCAGTTCCCCATGACGTACGAGTGGCTTCTGACATCTAGGGTGGCAAACCAACGCCATCCTAGATGTCAGAGAAACTGAATCCAGCGACTTGATTGCCGCCTGATTGTCCACATAAATTCCGATATTAATCGAGGATACCACATTATGTCTCAATCAATTCAAGACCTCCTTAATCGCTAGGTACACGCTGCAATGATTAGGGAGACGAACTGATATATCTACTTCCAATTTATCACAGAAGACTCCAGCTCCTACCTTACCGTGTAGCTTGGAGCCATCCATAAAGAACTGCAATGCTTCTGTTGCCAACCCGCACCTCCAAGATCACCTCTTGAAGGGCAGGTAGTTCGGAACCTTCTCTCGAATCATAATGTTGGTGTAACGTATTCTAAATTCGCCAGTTCCTTCCTTCGAGATCTAATTATCGTCGAGCTTCCTGTCTGAAGATATTTCCACTGAGATATGGTTGATAGTCGGGTTGCCGTAATCACCGCCATCTGCTTACGATAAATATCGACGGGGAGAAGGTGAAACATAACCTCCAAGGCAGGTGTTGGTATTTTCTCACGCGCCCGCTAATAAGCATGCTGGCCGTTTTTGTACTTTCTCGATCCCTTTCCTGTAGGTTACTTTATCAAGAGCTGGTCACCAAACGCTCACCGCATATATAAGTACAGGTCTTACTACGGCAGTGAATAGCCAGTGTACCAGCTTGAGGCCCCATCTCTTTCCGATGGCATTTCTGCACGGGTACATGGCTATATTAGCCTTGTTTACTCTTTCCAAAATGTTATAGTCTTTCAACTAACCTTACTGTCCAAGGTTACGCCCATAAATCTTGCCTTATCAGTAAAAGCTCGTCTCATGCCATTTAAGATAGGTGGATCTACTACTGGGATTTTATATTTCCTAGTAAAGAGTACCAGTTCAGTTTTGGACAAGCTTATTGCCAGTCCACATCGGATGGCCCACCTCGTAATGATTAGGAGAGCATTTTGGATTAAAGAAATAAGTTGTGAATCATTTTTTTAAATCATAAATGTTCTAACAAAAATTGATTTATAATTTACATGCATGTGTAAAAATGGTATATTTTTACGGACATTTTCAGGAACATTTCTGATACAAATATAAAAGACGAAGTACATGAAACGAGCTTTTTCCGATTTTAATTTAAATGAATTTCGATCGATCCATTTGTTTTTGAAAAATTACACTGCTTTACAGGATATGTGGTGTACAAAGAATGGTGATATGTGGTGTCTAAGACAGTCTGAAGAGGCCAAGTCGTTCTCTACATCGTGGAGCCATCGTCGCCTGCAACGACCTCTGCGCCTACCATATGATGGCTCTCCTTTCAGAGATCACTGTACAATTCGTTCCGGATCAGCACGCAGAATGTGACCGAGCCAGCGCACTCGCTGAGATCTTACTTCATTAACAATATCGGGGATCTTCATCATATCTCTGATCTCGAAATTGTACAGAGCTCGGTATGTACCATCTATTTCGCGTTTTGGGCCGTAAATCACACACATGATTCTTCTCTCAAATGTAAGGAGCCATCTCTCGTACTCATCCGTCAGCGCCCAACTTTCACATCCAAACAAAACAACGGACATGACCAACGCTTTGTAAAGCTTCAGCCTCACGGCACTTGATAAGTGTTTAGATTTTAGCAGTGGCCTTAGAGGATACAAAGCACGACTACCAGCTGCCAGCCGCACTTTAATATCCTCACCCACACTGGTATCGTGAGTGATAAGAGAACCCAGATATTTGAACCTCCTCACTCCCTCAAACGTATGGTGGCCACTACTAAAATCTGGTGTGCCATTGTCCCTATAACCATAGATCAGGTATTTTGTTTTGGACTCATTGATCTTCAGTCCAACTGAAGCTGAAAACTCTACAAGCGGATCAAGAATTTCTTTCACTCCGTTGCTATTCAGTCCAATCACGCATATGTCATCTGCATATGCAAGCTGATTGGACTGGCGATATAAGATGTTGCGCTGAGGTGTTTCAGTTTTACGAAAGATGTACTCCAACATGAGATTAAAGAGTATCGGGGACAGAGCATCTTCCTGCCGAACACCCGAGTTAACTGCACAAATTTTCGATAGCCTGTTCTCAACTTTAACACAGTATTGACACTGCGTCACTGCCATCCTCACAGTCGTACCAATTTTGTTGGCATTCCTAGGTACTCCAGGGAAGACCACAAACTCTCTCGATTGATCAAGTCATAGGCCTGCCGGAAATTCAGGAACACCTGATGTACGGAGAATAATTTAATATAGCGCATGATAATGTTAAAAACTAATAAGATATATGTATTTAATTAGTTTAAGATCTTAAAACTTCTTGTGAATTTCCTGAATATAGGAACGATTCAAAAATAAAGCCTTGATAGTATTGAAAAATAAAAATATTTTTTTCACACAACGGAATCATTAAAATATGTACCTAAATATTTAAACTTTCAATAAATTATGGAATAATAGTTATAATTCAATATTACAATTACTAATATTTTTTTAAGAATCATTCTTGCGTGATAGAACTGTGCACATATTTTGACAGATTCATGTAGCTACGAATAATTATATTTTATTAGTACTTTTTAAGCAATGTATTTATTGAATATTTTAATAAATAAACAGACTTTTAATTTTTTCACTTTCTTAAACTTATTTTTGATGTAACACATCACAATATGATTGATCACAGTACACGAATTTACCTTAAATATTAGAGAAAATATATAAATTGACAAATGAAGATTATAATTTATTATGTTTGGCATAATATAATGAAATAGAATTTTATCTTAGCGCAGATCTAATCATATATGTGCTTTGACATTTTTATCTATTATTTATTAGCCCCGCAAGTTATTGCAATCATTCATTTATGAATATTATCTTAAACTATAATTCTAAAACAATCATAATAAATTCCAAATGATAAAACATATTAAACAAGATAAAGATCTGCGTTCAAACAATTAGATAAGATCTATAATGCTTGATAACAGTAGTCTTGTGATAATTTTGATATATTGTTTGTATACAGAGTCAAACAAATAATATCGTGGTAGACTCTTGATAATAAAGATATGAAAAATCTTTTATATACAATTTTTTTTATAAGTGAAGACTCTTTCTTTCCTCAATTAGAATTAAAATTAAATTATGTAATGCTTATTTGGTATAATATTATGCATCTCGTACATATAGTATACACAAATTTGATACAATTTTAGAAGCCCTCTTCTAAATGATAACATTTATCATACGCCAGTATGAAATCTATAATAGTCGTGTTTTTTAATTCAAAAAATTTTCTTATTGGAATGAAGTTCTGGATAGAATTTTCTCATTTTTTCAGTAAAATCCAAATGAATTTAATTTTTTATCAATAAATAAGATACATTTAATGTTAAACTACACATTTTAATTCACTATTATCGAAATAAAATAAAATTTAACTTTATTTTTCAATGTTCTGGATAAAACATTGGTTTTTTCAAGTTCGCGATAAATTCATAGTACACGAACTCGAAAAAAAGGGAAATTTTGAAAGGAAATATTTTAAACAAATATTTTTCATTGTTTTATGCTTGATACCTGTATTATTTCGCAATAGATGTCAAAAAGTATAGTTAGAAATTGAAATTTATTCAAATAAATAGAACTTAAATTAAATATATTGGTTAAACTAAAAAAAATTTCCCAATATTATTCCCGATGTTCTTATAGAACTTGAAGTTCTGTTAATAAAAAAACGCACCTAATGTGTAAATTAATAGTTAAATTTTAGCTTAATTGCGGATTAACAAATCTAAAAGCAAACAAAATAGTACATCCATGATATATGTGGTTAACGCTATTTAATGAGATCATAAAACGAATCAAAACAAACCGCGCATTGAAATCCCGATTCAAAAATGTTAATGTCTTATTGTATAATCAAAATATTATTTTTCGCGAAAACATTCTGAGAAAAATCTGAATGCATGATTTTTGAGGGTAATGACACAAAAATCTTCAAAAATATAAACAAAAGTTTATTGCATTTTTTTTGTTTATTTTTAGTTTTTTTTTTAAGTTTATACAAAAAAATGCACAAAAAAAACGTTTTGATGCATTTCTTTAAATACACAAAATTAAATAAATTATTATAATTGTTTTTTTATTACTGAAAAAATATTATTTGATAATAAAATGTAATGAAATTAACCAAAATTCAGTCGATGAATTTAATGTGTTTCGCTTTGATGAATAAGTGTGTCAAGTATACATTTATTATAATCTATATCAGCCTGGATCTGGGGCGTTTAAATTACAGCAGTTATTTTCCATTTCCTGGATTGTATGCGGATCAAGCAATAAATAAAAATTAAACTCATTCGAAAAAATGAATGAATTAAGCCATTAAGAGTAAATGCGTATGGGTTTTATAGGCATAGCAAATCTTTCTTTGGCCAGCTGTTAAATCTTTAGTGATTAAGAAAGATTTATATCATATGAGCTTAATTGGCGTATTAAATAAACATTTCATCATTTCATATCATCAAAGTAGAACCTTTTTTTTTTTAATATTATGTAGTTAATTAAATCAATCTGTCAATCTTGACAAATTCTGAAGTTTCAAATAAAACATTTGTGTGTACAAGTGATGCTTCAATTCAACAATAATAGAAGGTGCGTTTTTTTATTCACAGAACTTCAAGTTCTATAAGAACATCGGGAATAATACTTTGAAATTTTATTTAGTTTAACCAACATATTTAATTTAAGTTCTATTTATTTGAATAAATTTCAACTTCTAACTATATTTTTTGACGTGTATCGTGAAATAATACAGGTATCAAGCATAAAACAATGAAAAATATTATTTTCGAGTTCGTGTACTATGAATTTATCGCGACCTTGAAAAAACCAATGTTTTATCCAGAACATTGAAAAATAAAGTTAAATTTTATTTTATTTCGATAATAGTGAATTAAAATGTGTAGTTTAACATTAAATGTATCTTATTTATTGATAAATTAAATTCATTTGGATTTTACTGAAAAAATGAGAAAATTCTTATCCAGAACTTCATTCCAATAAGAAAATTGTTGAATTAAAAAACGCGACTAGAGTCTGTGGAGCTTCTACCAAAAAATAACACGTATACGTATACGGTTCCAATTAGAAAAAATTACAGATCGAAAATCCCATTGGAATCCAATTGAAATTAATATGTGTTGGTAAAATCCACCATGTTCAAATGAGAATTTCAAGAAAGTAAATTATTTCATAAAGTGATTTTTTATAAAATAATTATAAAAAAAACGAAAATTGTAATAAATATTATATTAAAAACGATATTCACACGCACGCTATAATAGATTAAGAAACTGGGAAATTCAATTAGGTATAGTCATTTACAAAACATAAAAATTTAATTAAGCCGGTTTTAGGGGAACATTTCGTAGAAGCAAACTTTCAAGCGAATGATTTGAAATAGGGTTTTTTCCAATAACATTTTCACTAACTGGAATCGAATACGAAAATTTATAACTTTCTTTTAGCAACTGTATAGATGTTAACAAATCTAATAACAAGGCACTCTCGGAGATTTGGGCAAAATTCCGCTATATAGGTCTAATAGGCCTATCGTTAAGGAACATTTCATAGAAGAAAATTTTTCCAAACGGAGGATTTGAAATGAGTTTTCCAACATTTTTACTTATTTAAACTAAATAACAAGACTTTCTCGGAGATTTGGGCAAGATTCCGCTGTAAAGGTCTAATAGGCCTATTGTTATGAAACATTCCATAGAAGAAGATTTTTCCAAAGATTTGAGATGAGTTATTTTTTCAATTATATATTGAGTTATTTCTTAAGATTTTTTTTCATTTACACTAAACTGTAAGTAAGAATACCGCTGGAAACTCATTTAAAATCCTCCTTTGGAAAAATCTTCTTCTAAAAAAATGTTTCCTAACAATAGGCGTATTAGACCTATATGATGCCTTGGTATTTGGTTTGTTTAATTCAAGAATGATTCTAACAAAAAATTATATCGTTTTGAATATGATTCCGATTAGAAAAATTATTTGGTTGCTTCTACCTATAATTTTTTTTTAAATTTATTATTATTACTTGCTTTTAATGATTGATTCAATTTTATAAAACTGATGTTTTACAAATTTTTATATTTCCAATATCCAATATTAAAACTCACTCATTTTTTCCAATAAGAATTATATTTTCAGTGTTATTAATACAGATATATATTTTTTGTTAAGTTTTATTTTTTGTTAGAAACTTCTCTCCGGTACAATAATATCAAATATGTACATCGAGTCTGTTGCAAAAATGGTGGATTAAGATAATAAAACACAAGATAAAATTGAAGTTTATTATTTAAATATTAGGCGACGATATCTCCACGATGTAGAGAACGACTTGGCCTCTTCAGATTGTCTTAGACAGTATGAAGACCATGCTCGGGATTGAAACCGTTGGAGCCAAATTGATGATTCTATAAGGGGCCAGTAATGGCCTTTAAAACTGTTTATTATTATTATTTAAATATTTTATTAAGAGTTATTTAATATATTTTTTAATATAAATGACTACGCTAAAATTTGATCCTTGATCAATTAAAATTTAAGTAGGATAACCGAATATACAATTTAAATTTTGAATTTTTTGAACAAAAACTGTAGCAATAGTTTCGCCTTCCTGATTAGGTAACGGAAATGCAAAGGAAAATTTGGTTAAATCACATTGCATAGTTAGTATATCTTTATTATTTCTGTGTGTCGAAACGAATGGTTCAACGATATCTAGAAAAACCTTCTCAAATGCTCTTGAAGATGTACTTGTAATTTTCATTGGAACATTTTTATTCTCTAAACTCTTATTTTTCTGACAAAATGAACAATTTTTTATGTAATTTTCAATTTTTGCAAACATTTTTGTGAAATAACAAGATTTTTGCATTCTTTTAAAAGTTCTATAAACCCAAACTTTCTTGGTGCGCTCCTAAAGGTTCATCGTGATACTCTTTAATATAATTGTATTAGTATCATTCTCATTTGTTAGATTTTGATTGAATTACAACATTCAATTCAGGAATATCTAGCACAACTCGGCTTAAAGCATCCGCGTTACTATTTAATTTACCTGATTTGTGAACAATTTTATAATCGTATTCATCTAATTCATCGCCATATTAGAGGTTTATGATCACTGATTATTTTTAAGGTTCTACCGTAGACATAAGGACGAAAATGATCTGTAGCCCAGATGATCGCAAGAAGTTCCTTCTCTAAAGTGGAATAATTTTTCTCGGCACAGTTCAGACTACGGCTAGCATAAGCAATCGGTAAGTCAGCACCATTTGTTTCCTGAGACAAAACTGAGCTTATCGCAATATCGCTTGCATCGCACGTAAGAACGAATTCTTTAGTGAAATCAGGAAATTGTAAGACTGGAGATTTCATCAAAAAATCATTCATTTTCGTAAATTCTTCATCACAGAAAGCATCCCATACGAAAATAACACTTTTTTTTTAAAAGATCAGTCAACGGTTTAGAAATTTCAAAAAAATTAGGACAACATTTTCGGTAATTTCCCACAAGACCCAGAAATGATTTTACCTCTCGCGTTGTTTTTGAGTTGGATTATACTTTATTGCATCAATTTTAGACGAATCTGATTTAATACCTGAGTTATTAAATGTCCTAGATAATAAATTTCTCTTTACTTTAAGATTATATTTTCTAAGATAAGTAAATACTTCTGTTAAATTTTGGATAACAACATTGTCAAGGTTCACCAAACATTTTAAACCACTGAGCCCACATAAAACATTATTCATTAGTCTCTGGAAAGAACTAGGAGCATTACGAAGTCCAAAACTCATACGAGTAAATTGGTAATGTTCGGTTTTTCGTGCTAAATGGTGTTTTTTCGCTGTCTCTTGTCTAGTATATCCAGGATGTCCGTGATGTTAGGTAATGGAAATATATCAGGAATGGTGATGTCATTTAATTTCGATAACAATGCGCCATTTCTTTTCATTCGTCTTAGATTTCTTGGGTACACAAAGTATTGGGAAGTTCCATGGAGTTGTTGAATCTTCTATTATACCGTCAGCTTTCATGTCAGAAATTTGTTTATTGACTTCTGTCATAGATAATTTATCTCCGTCAAGTAGAAAAATATCATTAAACGACCGACATATGATAACTAGCACCTTCTTCCTCACTATTTAAATGACTTAGATTAATTTTCGTTTCCAATAATGATAAACGGTTTTGAATATTTATATTTGAAGAATTTAAATGAAAAACGTGAAAATTATTTAAAGATTCGTGTTGAATATTTAGATTAGAATTCAAATCGATATCGTATTCATTCGAATTTACTAGACTAACAATTGTTGAACTATTTTTAATTTTTAAAACAGAATTGGCAATAAATACTCCAGGAAGTATTTCTTTTGAATAGCAAATTTGTTCTGAATTGTTAGACGAGCTGGAATTGTTGTTCTATTAGGAAGTTTCGAAAGTCCGTATGTGACTATTGAGTCAAGGAAAATCATTTGAAACAACTTGAACATTTTGTTCACACGAAAGTTTATCTGGAAAATATAATTTTAAAGTAGATAATCCAATCGTCTCAAAAGACTCATTTGAAATTCCGGTAATCATACATTTACTGTCCGGATAGTAAAATGAATCTGGATTCAAATGGAATGAATCTGGATTATGCTAAGATCACTGATCAGCACCAGAATCTATTAAGAAATATATAATTTATTTGGATTATGTTCTAGGATTATTTCTAAAAACATCGTCATACTAAAATTTGAGAATTTTGAAATGTTGTGATATTGCAATATTTTGTAGAGCTTGGTGCATCAGTTTTTATAAATTTGAATTCAAAATTTTCAAAAATTAATTTAGAATAATTAAATTTTAATGGTGAAGTATTATCAGTTGAATTATTATTTTGTTCAGTTTGTAAGTTCAATTTACAGTTAATTGAATTATTAGAATCTGTGTACTCTTTATTTGGCCTGCATCCTTTGAGGAGTACCCAACTGTCCGGAGCCCTGCCTGCATGTTGCTCAAATTAGGTGAAGATCTAGGAATTTCAGTTTTTTCATTCAGGCGTTTTTTTTCATTTACTTGTCTTTTAATGCAATTTTGAATATGATGCCCTTTATAATGACAATATACGTACACGTAGAATTATTAATAGGTTTTTGGGAATAATTTTTAGAATCATTTAAAATTGTTTCGTTTTGTTTAGAATTGTTTAGAATTTTCAGAAGATTGTAGTTTAAAATAAGTTGACCTCTTTTGCTACTAAGGCTGCGAACCAATTCACGGCTAAAAGTCGATTTTTACTTTAATTTTCGGTAAATTAATTTACCCTATCTAAAAGTAGGGTAAATTGAGTACACAAAAGTAAATGTTTAACGTTTAGATTGTTAATTTTCTAGTGATCTACGGTTTAAGTAAGCTGAAAATAAACAAAAGCACGTATTTCAATAAAACGAAAATACTAAAAATAGACTTTTACGTAAGTAATTGATTTATCGACAATTGGTCCGCAACCATAATTGGCATTTTGAAACATTTGCAAAACTTGAGAAATATTGTTAAGAATGTTGCGAAATTGGTCTGGAGCTAGTAAAACAATTAGAATTGCAATATTTTTGAATTGTAACTTCTTCTAAAGCTTTAGTTATTGCTTCTTTTAAATTTGAGAATCTACAAGCGTTAACTAACAACTTTATTGGCTCTAGTAATTCCTCTTGAAATGCCATTTTATTATTTAAATTTTTGATATTTTTTGACTCAATATCTGGTTCTGAAAAACGCGCTTCATTTAAATGGTAAAGCAATGTTTCTACGCGATTTGAAAAGGATGTCACATCTTTTGTTCGTTTTTCTTTTATTGAATTTAGTTCCTAATTGAATTGATTCTAATGAACGTTTAGAAGTAAATTGAGACTTCAGTGCAGCTTTGAGATCCAAATGATTAATATAGTTTTGATTTTTGTAAATGAGGTACTCGAAACTGTTACCGCAATTAGATACACTAATTATAATAATGTTCTCTTTTATATAATGATGATGATTTCCATTGACGAAATGTTGACTGTTACAGATATTCGGGAATTGATGATCAAATTTCTTATTGTACATAAATATGTATTGAAATTTTATGATTCCTCAATTTTGTTTAGAAATTTTATTTTTTAATTTTTATTTTTCATGATAACGTGATGGTAACAATAGGATTTGAAATAGAAATTTGGATTTATTTGGATAGGAACAGAAATTAATTTTATGAATTATTTATTAATTTATTATTATTATTATTATTATTGATTTTATTTTTTTTTTATTTAAATTTTGTTTTATATTGTTGGCACATTTATCACTAAAATCGATCTTATGTTTCAAAAATTGCAATTAACTGATAAATATTAATTGATATTAGATACTGTTTTTGTTATCGTTTTCTTTACTTTTTTTATGACGTAATTATGATTTTTTAATTTAATTAAATTTTTTAATTTTTTTATAATTTTTTTTTTGTTTTTATTATATTTTTATGCACTTGATTAAATATTTAGGGAATAAATCAATATTGATATTTATTTAATTGTAAGAACATTTTTATTAATAGAAAACATGTTTTGAGTAACTTGTTAACCGCTGCCACTAGTGTTGCGGATGAAAATGGTGGATTAAGATAATCAAACACAAGATAAAATTGAAGTTTATTATTTAAATATTTTATGAAGTGTTTTTTAATTTAGTTTTTAATTTAAAAGTTTATTGTATTTCAATTCACGATAAATTATAATTAGTTGTTATGTACATATTTTAATTTAAATATTAAGTATAGGAAATTAATATATATATATAGGAATGTAATTAAAAATCATAAACTAAATTTAGGAATTATTATAAGAGTTGTCCAGAGCAAATCCAAAAAGAACATGTATGTTTATTATTTATATTTACATCCCATCATTATGCTCATTAACACCAATACATTGTAACGGATACATAGCGATCAGCACATCCTTGTAGCGGGGTAGCGTTCAAGGGAATCTGGGGTTCTAAATTGACCGCCATAATTTGCGAAACCGTCTAAAAAAAATGAATGTTGTTCAAGTTAAACCTCAAATCTCTAGGTCCGTCTAATCTCGCATTTTCACTACGTACCTCACCTCACCATCAAAAGGAAAACTACCACATTATTTAAAAATAATAATCATCACAAATTAATTTTTAAGTTTAACATTTTCATTTATTATTTGGTAAACTAAATACGGATGATTGGTTTATGTCAGTACAAAAAGAAAATTGAATAAATTTAATTAATAAAATATATGTTATAGGGTTTTAATAAATATAAAAGAAAAACGAGTACATCTAAAGAAAATGTAAAGTTAACGTATCACTGTTAATATCGATCACTGATAGTATATAGTTTTAAACGTATAATCACTTACTTACCACGTTTGAATCCGGCGGAACTCTCCCGTTGCCAACTGTAAAGCAATAAGGTTATATATATGTATACATTTTTTTTTCAGCTTAGAAACTGCGCTAATTTTCACCAAAATTTTTTTGTAGCCTCTTTATTCTGATTTTCAATTTTTAAACAATTATTATTATTATTTTTATTAATGCAACACTACACACTATAATATAGAATCGGATAAATATGGAAATATATACACGTAATATATAATATGTAACACCTATGTCCTATACACTATGTAACTACAAAAATAATTGTAATCGTTTTTGATCCAATAGAAATTTCCACTTTCGTTAATTCGACCTTGACAATAATAAGGATGATGATCAGATGGTATATATTGATTTGAAATGAAATATAAATTATCCAGAAAATCACAGTTTTAACCAAATAATTCTATGATTTCTTCAATATTTTCCTGAAGCGAAGGAATAGTTTTAAAAACAATGTTTGTGACCAATGCAACGGTTGATCGCCGCTAAGTTTTAAGCGGTGTGTTCAAATTATATATAGTTTTCCTATTTACTATCCGATCGTGCTGTATTCGTTTTTGTCTTCACTATATGGTATAATGGGAAATCGCTATTCTGCTTATAATAATTATGGAAGGAGTAATAATTCCCCCTCACGTTTTCTATTTTAGAGGAATGGTTAAATAAGCATTTAGAGGGTACCCAAAAAAAATTAAAAGTGTTAAATTTAATTTATAATTACTATTAATTTATTAAATTTTTTTGTATTCCACGAAAATATAAATTTTACTTTTTTTTTTCACCGCTTCGATTATATCAAGCTTGTAATTAATTCTCAAGCTTGTCTTAATTTATTTTATTATTCACTGGTCACAAAATTACAAATGAATAGTATCGTACGTAATTGGACCGAAAATATTTTGGATGCATTCCGTTACTGATATCAAAAGAGAGTTGAAAAGAAAGCTGGTCCATGTACTCATCACTATTACAAATATTGTAGTATCAGGGATATGCAACATTAGCTTATTTATTTTGCTTAGTCAAGATAGAATTAAAAATTAACAAAAAAGCATACGGAACAACATGCATACATATCTATGTTCGAAAATTATAGGGTATAACGAAGATGAGTGGTACATTACAAGTCTTATGTAGGTTTTCAGTTAGAATGTTATTCCATAAAATAAAGTCTTAAGTATGACGATATTCGGATTAAATACCCAGACAGTTTTTATTGTTTGTTGAAACACGTGGGAGTCAAACTATCATCAAATCACTAGAATGTCTAGAACGTGGCTAGATCGATTTTTGAAATATGTTAACCTGTCCCGAACAATTGTAACCTCGCATTTTAAAAAGTTCGGTGGGACAGTCGAAAACTAATAATTCTGTTCTAATAAATTTAAAAATTTACAGATATCAAAGAATCACCTTTCTCTTATTCATTAAACTTGTTAAGTTTTTTGCACCTTAAACACAGTGAATCTAGATGTGCACTGACTATTATCTTGGACAAATCAGACAAATTATCCTCACTCAAATGACGTTTCTTTCTAATTTTCTTGATTCAACCCTAACTCGTTCTATCGTTCTTATCATATTCTCATCTCGTTTAAGCTCCTTAAAATAAAGGGTTTCCAATAACACTTTATACTTTTCTACACTTTACACTTTTCTTTCTTTGTACTTGTAACATTCGGCAAAGTAGAAGATTCCCTTCAATCAGTCGGATAGATGGTATTTATTGTACGGTTACCTCACGGATACGCACGTTACCTTGACTTCCAGCACCACATTTAAATAAACATAATCGATTCATGAAAACATTTTATATTTCCTTTTAGCCAGGAACCAGTCGTATACCTTCTAACAAGCCAATCAATTATGTGAACATTATTACAGATGTTTTTATAGACATTAAAGGCGCGGTAAAATTCGGCAAATCGACGAATCATGAAAAAATATCTCATTCAAAGTATCGCAAAAAGTATATGTCGTAAAAACCGAGCAAATAGCGCAGTGGTTAAAGCTGCGACGTTTGGATCGGGAGGTACCGGGTTCGAATCCCAACAGAGGCGGGATGCAAAAGGGATTTTTCATCTCCCGATTACGATCGGTGATTAAATTGAAAACATCTATGACCCTCTGTTGGAATGTAGAACTCATGGGCCGACCCATCTTCCATGTCACTGTGCAGGGTGACATGGAGCTATGCAATGCGCAGGTGGTGGTATACTGTACTTGTGTGAATGGGATGAATGAATGGATTGAATGAATGTTGTGTGAATGTAAGGTAAGGCTATGGACCGTAAAAGTGTCTATGCCAAGTCCTTTTTTAAAAAAAAAAAAAAAAAAAAAATATGTCGTAAAATATCCATAATTCACTGACCTTGCAACAACCCATACTCATCCCTAATTAGGCTAAAATCAATAAGTATGAAAAACCTACATAGTTGTTAAAATGAAATTAAAAACGACACAAAACTTGATGCGTGCACGCCAATATAATGTGGTGAAAATAAATTGGAAAAACATATACATGTAACAAAACAAAGTCATTAGAATACAAAATAATTTCAAGGCCAATGAAAAATTCTGTTGTGTATATGTACGTGTAGAAAATTTGATTTCCACAAAATATGATAAACAAAAGAATTTGAAATGGTCAAAGACATGTGAAATAAAAATCATTAGCGTTTCTTTGCTGTAACGAAAGATTAATTGCCTCCATTTGATGAATACACCAAAAAAAAAATCTACCCACCCACTTCTAAATTTACATCAGTTCGTTTATATAGATTTTCTTAATTTGTTGGTAAAGATCATTCACATTTTATATACGGTACTAAAATAAATATTATATTAATAGATATTATACATATACGAGTAGATAGAGAAAGAGCGATTCAATGTGAATGGCCTTGGCATTGAAAATTCATTTTTCATTTCATTTACATTTCTATGTATTTAAAATGAACAATAAATTACAATTGATTGAAATTATTTTGAAGGCTAATGAACACTGAATTTCAATGTTAAATACCAACAATGTCAATGATAATTTTTTTGTTTTTATTTTGGCTTTTTAAGAAACGAAATAAATTTTTTCTTATTTTTGATAATCTCGTAGTTAAATTATTAAATATTCTTTGTTTATATCATATGTTTGAATTATTTCGGATATTTTAAATTGCAAAAAAAAAAAATTATATGTTAGAACACGATTTATAAACAATTTGATTTTATCATCGTATATGAATGATCAGTTAGTTGCTTGCGAACAGTAATTCTCTAACTAAATCGTTGAGTGTACGACATATTTAATAATGAACACGACTAACTTATAGGGTGGAGCGAATAAAAATAAATACTGATAAGACTTACCTTTTCCATAAATGGTATTACTTTTTAGTATATAAGTATTATCTAATTTTGAAATGACAAATTGATACATTTTACTAAACATTTACTGGAAGTTTTTTAGGTTATATTTATAAGAATTTACTTTCGTAGTACTCTTTACTCACAATTACGTTTGCTGATTAGAAAATTGGTTATTATTAATGAAAACATGAATAAGTGTTATATATTGAAGAATTATAAACAATAATTTAACCTGTTTTTGCCAATTTTACTTGAGAAATTTTTGGCACTTTTGGGCTTAAGTAATAATGCTGCCAAGTGGCTGTGAATTGGTGTAAATATTTGACCGATCTTTGGTATAAATCGGTGATAATAATTTACCTTGCTGACGAGGCGGTAAATGCTCTTAATTGATGAGGAAATTGGAAATTAAATAATGGCATTTCCTGGTGAGATCGAGCTTGGAAAAAGTTTTGCAGATATTTTGTATGTGAGGTATTGGGCTTGTCTGGAATTGTGACCGTGTTTAACCTGCAATGGTCCTCGCACATGGTCTATGATCGTGATCTCTCTTCTTAACCATGTGTATGGTGGACAGTGATGGGACATGTAGATTGTTGGTAAATTCCACCATGGGTTGCAACTCTATATTAAGGTGGCTTTGTGTAGCACTGGATCTATTTGTCGTGGTCATGACACTGAAAGATGACCCTCAGTGATAATATGTTGTACCACGTAAGGCCGAACCGGATCGGTTATGGATCAGTATTAGTGTGTTAATCCGAACCACTGAGGCATTGATCAACAGAAATTCGACCTCAAAATTTTCACATTCATTTAAAATAGTAATTTCAGTTTCACCTAAAGTTTCACAAAGAGATCCTTCGATCTTCAGGACATTTTGAAATGATTTCCCAAAAAGTTACCAGGCACATTGAATTTGTTTAAGTATTCGTTTATTAGATCCGGTTCACAATAAATTATAATGCAATTGAATTAATTGAAAATGAAAGAACATGAAACCGATCATTTGATAATTTTATAATAAACCAATTTTTCGTGATATGAAACGAAAATGAAATATGAAACCATGTTTTTATCAACTGTAATATTCATGGTTTATGGTCGTAGTTTTACAAATCGATCTCTGGTATTGGCTAATACGCCTAATCAGTAGAGATCGATAATTTTGTCGCAGCACAAGTTATATAATCCAATGAAAGATCAGGAAACCAATATTTTAAAATATTTAATCGAGTCACTTTCTGCAGTTAGGGCACATTCTAGGTAACTGGAATATCATCGTCATTCTGTTCTTTCCAGTTTTAATTGTTCTTTGTGCTAGCTTCACTGATACTTACCTCAATATCGGTTTCATCATTTGTTTTTACTCGGTCCTTATTCAAATTTAGTTCCACCCACTGTACGTTAGCTCAGCCCACTGTACGTCAGCAGAAACATAAATTTTTTTTCTTGAGCATTTTGATTGACGTATTTTTCAATCGTTGAACCTTTTCTCTAAAAATGAGATACCTATTCAAGTTTTCTTGTTTCATTATGTTTTGTTCCATGAAAGTTATTTTCTGAAAATTATTATTTGCCAACATTAGGCCGCAATGTAGATAACATAAATAATATTTTATGTTGCTGTAATTTCTTTGTAATCAGCAATTGGTATGAAAATTGTTACAACTATGTATACAGTTTCTAGATGTTCAGATCAGGTTACAATTACCTATAACTTTTTTTGCCATAGTTGCTATAGTTGCATTAAAAATTGTTCTCCATGGGAAGACAGTGACAACTTGATGTAAAATAACTTGATGGCAAGTATTGTAAAGATCTCTGTGAATTTTTTATTTAGCCCTACGAAATCGTAATGCAACTATTCTTTATATTAAAATTCATAACTAACCTCGTTCTAAAAGAAATGCTCCAGTTCAGGAATCGGGATACCGTGATTTAGGAATTGTTCACTAAATAACTATTACTATATATAGAGGTTGTCTTCATTATCAACTTAAGGATCAAACCAAATAGACGAATTCTGATTAATTGTTGAAACTATCGCTCCAAATTTTTTTTTATGATTTTGTTTAATAAAAATTAAAATCAATAAAAGAAGAATTAATTACAGTGGCTCTCTCGAACTTTAAATAACTAATTTGCTATCATTTTTTAAAGATTTGGTCTACATTATGTTTGCATTGGATTTTCCAACAGGATAAATGGTTTAATAGTTCTTATACAATTATAAACAATTAAATTACCTTCAATACAGCTCGGATTTGAATACGATAGAACAAAAAATTCGGAATATCAGATGAAGAAGTAAAAATGATCCAGAACGAGCATTAAAGATAGAATGGAAAAAAGGGGATGCTTGCAAGTTGATAAACTGCCAACCAAACATGAATGAAAATTGTGTTAGACTAGACGACATATCCCCAAAAATATTGAAATTTGATTCTACTTTTTAATATCAAAAATATCGGCCATTCTAATTAAGAAATGTTGCGAAATTGAAACTTAATTCTACGTAAATGGAACCTTGTAAATCTTCAAGTATTTATACGGGAGAAGTATAAGTATGTATTAAGTGTTTTATTTACAGTTTTTTAAGAATTTACTGGACACATATTTCGAGAAAGTAGAAGTTATACCATTTATTTATTTTTATTCGCTCCACTAATAATTTTGAATGAAATTTTATTGAGCTAAATGGCTTCTCCTATCAAGAGAAAGGTTTTAGAACCTTTATGATTATTGTTAGCTTAATAATTATTTAAAGGTTTGTTAAATTGTATTTTAAATCTGCTATTCTCAAATTATGGGTTGTAACCTAAAACAGGGTCACTAGATTCGATAATTTGGCCTCGTATATAGTTTTTAAATCCTTTAAACAAGAGCAACAACGCCGAACCATATCGCCTCTATCAATTACATTACAATACACAGAAAATATGTAATGCTAACACAACCAACGAAGCTGACGACATCAATTTTGTCGCCGGCGATGCAATCTTACCAACTACTTTTATATTTTTAATTTAATATCGTAATGGATTTGTAATATTCTTGTGCGAAAAACACGATGTGTTTACACAATTTTGAATATTAAAATTTTAATATATGAGTGAGTGCCGCCCTCACTTAAAGAATTGATTTTGACAAAAAACAAAAATACTTAAGAAAAAAACTTTTAAAAAAAACGTTTTAAAAATATTTCGAGCTTCAGAAAATGGTTTTACCTACCATCAGTTCTAAAAATTAAACTTGAGCTTTTAATATAATATATTTATAAGTCTAAATTTAAATTGAAATTCAACAGAAAATCAGAATTTTAGTATTATTAAATCGATTTATTAAATTTAAGGAACAATTTTGAAACCATATTTTTCGATTCAATTTAATTTTTAATTAACGAAATTTCGATGTATGTCGTTTATAATTTAATTTTGAAATATTATGAAAATGTTTAAACAATTCAAATTTCAAGGTAATTTTACAATTCAGAATTTAAAATTTAATTTCGCATTTTCTCATTTTTAACATTTTTTACTTTTGAAAGATCAAATATCGTTGTAGTTTATCTTCCGTGGTTTAGCAACGTTTTTCCTATTTATGATTAAATGAAAACATTTTTATGATTAAAATATTTGGAAAATGCTACAAAATAACTCAAATTGACGATTAAATTAAAAAATATGCAAAAATTGTACAATTTTAATTGAAAAATTAATATTTCGTTTCTAGAAATGACATATTCGTTCATAGCCACAACATTTCAAATTTTTTAGTTTAATTATTAATTTAAGTTATTTTATATCAATTCTCTTTAATTTTAATCATAAATATGTTCTATGCGACGATGAAATGAAGGAAGAAACAGTACTCCACCTGCTTTGCACCTGTTCCTCAGTCTAGCGCAAAGCAGAATGAAATTTATGAGACCAATATTGAAATATTTTCTTGTTTATTAATTTTTTCATTATTAATTTATAAATTACATTTGTGGTGGAATGTCGTACTCATTTAACAAATACAAATTTTGTTAATAAATTTGTGTGGTGAAACAAAATTTAATGTTTAATATTCTGGTGCAAATTATTACTAGTTTCCTTTAATTTAAGTATTGACATCAATGGACGATTGTCAAAGTAAATAAAGCGCCTCTCGTGGAAAAAATAAAAATAAAATATACGAGCATAGTGAGTTTTGTGATTTGTGTGGTATTTACTATGGAGGAAATAATACATAATCAGTAATTTAGTTCAATACAAGAAACGCACTTTGGTGAAATGTTTTATTTTGAATTCTGAAAATAAATCAATAACTCAAACTGCTCATTTAATCGCTTTAACATTTACCCGCTACGTATTTACGTGTCACTCACCCAAATTACGCAGCGCTATGCGTCATTTTTGATATTTTGGTTTCTTTAAGTTAGTAGTTGTTATTGTTTTGAGAATTTTTGACATTTGGTCAAATTTAAATCTGATCCTTTCACACTACCGGATGACTAGTACTTATCAATTGATATTTAATGTATTTTTAACATATTCTAAAGCATGGTGTTATAAATTCCTTGATGTACAAGCATTTTTCGTATAAAGTAAGAGGGACTTTTGTATCTATTGGACAAGCTAGAAGGAAAATTCAAACCATCTTACTATTACTCATCCAGTATTCCTCCACAGGCAATATCTGTGTTTTTCTCCATCAATATTATTTATTATAATGCAACAATATTTATATCATTATTAATTATTGTAATACATAAACAAATATAAAAACGTACGATTTGCCTTCCATTTTGTCTAACGTAAAAAATACTATGTATAACAATATCAAAAATTATTTTCTCGCTCAGTCTCGCCACCAAATTGTAAGTGAAGATATGTGACATGAGACTCACTCTCGGCGAGAATCATAATATCAAAATTGAAATACGGTGACGTCGCGTCACTCGGTGACGTATAGGTGAGATTCATAATAGGGGCATTAAACATCATTAAAAACATTATTAAAAATCATTAGTTACTGATTTTAATTCAACTAATACGAGTAGCTAAGTATGGATCAAGGATTTTGAGGCTTCTCTTTATACAACTAACAACTCATTGACCATGAGTTTATACCAGTTTGAAGGTGAATTAGATCATCCTTTTACTACCAAAAAGCTTGATAAAATATTAGCATAAAAATTCATAATTTTTTATTGGGTTGCACAATTACCTGAATGCTGCGAGTGGTTAAAATTTATTGTTCACAATATTATTTAAACTCAACAATTTTTATTACTAATTTTGTTTTTCTCTTTGTATGATCACAAAATTCATTTATTTCTCTTTTTTTTACATAAAAAATGTTTGATGATTTTTTATAATTTAAATATTTATAGTGAAAAATAAATGAACAAATTAAATAAATAATAATAATAAAAATTTAATTTAATGTTTTTTTTTAAATGAAAAATTTTATGAATCTTTAAAATGTTGATCTTATTTAAAGAAAATTATATAATATTTTTATATATGTAATTAGTTGAATATATGAATAAATTACATTACAAATATTAATATTATTTTTATAATATCATTTAATTTAAGATTTTTGGTTTATTATCTATAGGTATATAATATTTATAAGTTATATTATATAGGGAAATGTATACATTTTACAAATAATTTACAGTGTTATTTCCTAAATTATTGTATATATATATATATATATATATATATATATATATATATATATATATATATATATATATATATATATATGTACATATATAATATTTAGACTTAGTATAAATACGTTTTCCGTTTGAGAGTAAGTTTCGCAAAAATAAAGGATTTAATCAAAAAAAGTTATCAACTTTTTAAAAATCCTAATTAAATTGAATTTTACTCTAAAATGGATCTGTATTATTTTAATTTATTTATAATATAAATCCTATTTATTTTAGTTTATGAAATTTTTTTTGTTTTTTTTTTACAAATGTCTTATTTATTAAAAAGTGAAAAAATACATTTTCTCTTACAGTTGACGTGTGTATGATTTAAATAGCATACATACATGGAAATTTACAAATTTTACTTTTATTTTGTTTGTTTAATTTTACTAAACACAAATTTAAATATTTAGAGCTGCCTAATGTGTTGAACGGTAAGTTAATATAAATAAATGATAAATTATGTAATGACTTTGTGTGATTTAAACCGATTTAGAATATATTAAAATTTAAATCAGGAAATTATAAATAATCACTACTTTCTTTAATTATTAATCTATCTAGATTACATAGACCATGTGTCAATTAGTTAAAAAAAAGTATTAAAATTTAAAATTTTGGCGAAAGCTCAAATTAATTTTTGTTTGTTCACCATAAATATTAACGGTTTTTTTTAACTAATCGACTCGATTCATAAAAATTCAAGGGTCAAATAGTTTCGGATTGATAATAGTGAACAGATAAAATTATATTTAATTTTGGGTATTGGCTTAATCAATATTGTTAAAAAAAATATATATATTACACATTATCTTAGCTCATTGGCAGCTTTTTACAAAAATTGTAATTTGTTATTCAACATTTAGTTAAATTTATACAAATTAAAATTAAACTATTTAAAAAATATAAAATCATTTAAAAACCAACAAATTATATATATCTTATTAATCAAAGTCTTTTTGTTTATATAAATTTCTTAATTGTTTAAGATATGATTATTATTATTATTTTTTTGTTTTTAAATTTATTTATTTATTTATATATATATATGTATATATAAGTATATAATTATTTAGAACACAATTTAGTTACTTCATTTTTTATTATGTTTTTCCGTTTTCTTATAATATAATTTCATTTTTACTGTCCACCCAATTAAATATTGTACTTTGTGATCGGCTAACCCATTCAACATTTGTCGCGACACTGCGTAACGTCATGTTGAGTATTTTCATACCGGGACCATCACCAAATCGCTCGACTAGTGATCTCAGCTGAAATTAAATAAGAAAGTAATTGTATATAAGAACGTCAAATGTTAACATAATATTTAAAACATGAAATGTGTGAATTTTATGAAAGATTTTATTTATTTCATTCAAGCAATAATTAAGGTTATTTTTACACAAATTCTAAAGGAATGGCCTACTAACGAATTTTTTAAATAAAATTAAAATTTGTTTATTTATTTTATCAAACGTTTAACGCTAATAATTTTGACTAAATCGCTGACTTTTCAAAATTCGTGATTAGTTGTGCTATATCCACTAGGCGGCTACAAATTGGTAAATTAATTTAGCCTTGCGAGAGGGTGCTTTTCTTTTAAGTTATTATTTTATTTGGGTATTTTGAAAATACGAATCATAAATAAAATCATAATTTGTATTTCTATAAATTACTGACTAAACTAATCAACCGTTAAGAAAAGTTGGCGATTTAAACGAAAATTTGGTATGAGGCTAAATGAGATTTTTTTAAATCTAAATTTTATTTCAATCACAATATTCGGAATCCCCCAAAAAATCTTCAGGTAATTTTATAGATAACCGAAATTAATTAATTTCTTTCAAATCAAAACCTAAAGTTTATGAAATTTTTGTTTCTTTGGAAAATGCAAATGTAAAATTTTAATTTTCACAGGTTACTGAGCATTAAATTATAAAAAAGTAAGATTAAATATTAAGGCCGACCGTTGGATGGAGTGAATCAAAATACATACAAATTAGAAATAAATTTTTATATTTTTTGGTTTTACATGTTGACGTACAGGTCACAGAGGGTGGTTAAAATGATTAATTTCGTCGGATTATACTGTAATTGTAGGAGGGGTTCTATAGTTTTGATAATTTTGAATATCGTTATAAAGATTTGGAATTTTATTGGAAATTAATTTATTTAGATTTTTAGTGCATCATTATCAATTGATACAATGCCACGCCCTATATAATGCGTTAACCGTAGTTGAAAATTATTTATGTTATGTATATTAAGTCTACTAATTAAATATATTACGTATTTATAGAATTGGGAGATTTTTAAGTATGTTTTAATTGAAATAGAATATATTTGGAAATAAATTCGGACACACTGATTTTGGCGTTTATGAAACTATAGTGGCCCGTTAATGAAAACTAACGAGCTCGTTTGAAAATTTGTTTGATTACTATGGTTTAACATATTAAATAGTTTTAAATGGGAAGGAACATTTTTAAGATAATTTTTGTATAAAGATACTTGAACTGCGTTATGGTCCCGGGCCGACTTTTATACAAATTTAAAATGATGCCTATAATTTTACTAAGGGGCCTCAAGCAATATGTCTTTTGCGCAGATCCACTTTACAGCTGATAAATATCTATATAATATTCAGGTCACTTGTTAAATAATATATTTTTTCTTAAAGTAATATGTTATCGAACGTGTGGTAATCTAGTATAGTACCAACATGTCATACTCAAACTCATCAAAATATGATAACGATCAAAAGAGTAAAAGTAAAACAGTATTTTTTGAGAATTTTGTGATTATCAGATATAATGGCGATACCAAATATCTTAAAATGCAACTCTCCTCATCCTGAATATTAATTAAAATACTTCGTATTTTGAAATGCTCTGTAAATATTTCCGCCGTTTCCTCGTTATCTCTGGCCCAGTAATCATCTGTTTTACGTGTCGGTGGTTTATGATAATATGCCCAATGGTATATAGATAATTTTTAAGACGTCATCGTACCTTTGCAGAACGAGTCATTATGATTAATTTGACAGTAATGTATTCGTTTGCCGCGTCAGGGAAGGAACGGCAATAATTGTAAATCCATATTTAAGCGGTTTCCCGCTAATCACGTGTAACATATCCTGCACCAGATTGGGGGTTTGCGTTAATGAATACTGGAAATTTTACAAACCTGCAGATGTATCCTCCAGATGCGTGGTGAAAATCCGGAAATTGATGTTACAAAAGCTGATTTTGCTCCTACCTTACAGAAATCGATCAACAAGATGAAATTTTACACACTCTGCCAATTTTCGTAGACGGTTCTAAACAAAATGGTAACATTTCGGGATGAAATATTTTTAAATTTTAAAGGATCAGGAGTTACCAAATTGAGGAGTCACCTGTTGTTTTCTTGAACAGTAATACGCTTAAAAACACTATCGAAATATTTCAGCTAAAAGATTTTTTTATTCACAAGAGAATAAACTGTCTTGAACTTCTAACAACTCGTTTGTGATCACGTCAAGAAAATAGCAAAAAAACTGAGAACATAGAAAAAATAAGGAATTTTGGAGTTCAAATTATTTGCGACCCAATCGAGGATATGCCCCTATATAGGGTTGTCAATTGGTTTGCTTGCTATTCATCTACCTCTATATGGTCTCTATAAAAAAAGCTTTTTCAATTACGTTGCTTAGTAGGTCATGCGTTATACTATTTCCACGCAGGTTGAATTTTTTATCGTTCACAACAATTTTTTTTAAGGCCGTGTGACAATTGTCAAAAATTAAAATTTTGACAGAAAAGTCAAATTTGATTTTGTAATTGACACACGGCGTAACGGACAAAAATTGTGTGCCATGAATTTTAAATTCATAAACATAGCAGGCTAAGTGAAGTATTACTGGAACGCAAGTAGAGCACAGGTGTGCTTTAGATTGTACAGTTTGCTTGTGCGTAAATGTTATATATTGTATGCGAAATTCGGTGGTACAAAATCTCATATTTGAAAATCCTTAAAAAATATTTTACATTTTACAATTGAGTTTGCTGTTGAAAAGATTTAACATTTATGGCTCTATATCAGATAATAGCGATTAAATTCTATTTAAAATGGTAACAAATATATCATTAACAGAAGATCATTAACAACGAAGATAATTAAAATGTTTTGGAGGTAAATTCCAGTACAACGTGCTTAGAGCTTGACGGTTCGAGATGGTTCAAGTGACGAAGCTATTCGTTTGCAGCTTCATCGCAGCTAGAAAAGATGAAGATTTTGAGCAAATGTTCGTCAAACCTTTCACATACAATAAACTTTTTCCTATAGGCTGTTAACTAGTGACGAAAAATGAATACTGTATACTCCTCCACTTCTAAGCGTTAGTATCATTGGTTGTCATCAACTGGTCCAATCCAAAGGTTACTTTGCACTCAAAAATATCTTCTCGTAGGTTTGGTGTATAGCAGTCGGACTTGTAGTTTATGAGTTTTTGGAAACTATGTATTTATATAGTCAAACCATCATTGATTATGTCTTACTGTGAGCAGCTTCAGCGAATACAGGCGGCACTCCATACACTCATTCAAAAACAGTCATTGATTAATCGAAGGAAAGTGCTAAATTTCTGAACATGAATCACATTTTCTTGACTTTTGAGTAAATTCAGTTCGTTAATTTTTTAAATTAAATGCATAGTCCCAGCGCAAACTATTACATAAAAAATTATTAAACATTAAATTGTAATATATATACACAAATTTACGACAATCGTCGGTGTAACTTTTCACGATTTAATTTTGGATAGTAAACTATATTTAATAATAAACAATAAATCTCTGTGTCTTGCGTGCTTCATGGTACCGTGATATATTAATGGGTCTTAGTTTTTCCAAAATGAGAATGAAAATCATGATTTGAGTGACATGTGGTTTCAACATGATGATACAACATACCGACTTATGTATATGCAAGAAAATTTTGATGAATCCATAATTTCAAGAAACTCATAGTTATTTGTTGGGTTTAGAAATGTTATTTGAATTAATTTTTGAAGAAGGTTACTTTAATCTTCGCAGAACTTTTAAAATTTGAAATTCCACATTAATTGTTACTTCGAAATTAATGGTTAACTTCAAACTTAGATAAGGAATCATTAATTTTAAAATTCGGCATTTCAAATTTTAAAACCTCAAAACTGCGTAAATCTTTTACGTGTCGGTGGTTTATGCTGCAGTGGTTGTTTTAGCCTTATTGTTGCTCTCCATTAAGAATAGCCTATATTTTCTGCTGCTGACAGTTGTGATAAACATTCTTCTATTGCCAGTTTTTTCATTCCAGATCACTATTTTAAGGGTTATGGATATTAAATGTTTTGAAGACAATAGCAAAGATGCAGACTTAAATTGTTGGTCGTTTTGACCTCGTCATTTAAGTATGTAACATAAAATAGATACAGATAATTCATATAAGGAATGATGATAGAACCATTGTTTGTTTCCTTTATTATTTAATTATTTTTGCATTTTCCGTTAACGATAAGTGTGTATCTATACACGCGTTATAGTTTTCATAAACATCAACTAATTAAAAATTAACTTTTGAAAAATGCGATCATTTGATGTTCAGCCCAGTACATAGAACAAAGTATTTTAACAAATCATATATACAACATTTTTATAATTCTAATAAATTATATTTCGAGACATTTAAAAAAAATTAAATTTATTTTCGTTTTTGTCTCACAACCTGTGTGAAATCCATAAATTTTATTTCTAAGAAGTTGCATCTTGTTATAATATGCAAGTGAATTTTTGCTACAGAAAAGAAATAAATTTTAATTTTACTCAAAAACAATGTGACACAACCTTAATTTTATTTTTTAATTTATGATAGTCAAAAGTGAACTACTCTACTTAAAATATTTTAATCAATGTCTAGGTTCTGGGGTAAACATTGGGATTGTGCTAAAAATATATTGCAATGCATTGGATATAGAATACTAAATTAAATTTACCTCATCATAATCAAATTTTGTGGCACCATATTGTGTAATAGCTGATATTACACGCGCAAAACTTACACTACCAGCACCAAGTTTTGATTGTAGTGTAAACCATTTCGCTTGTAAAAATCGGCATGCCATAGCACCACCTGTCGGTGTACCCGCTATAGCTTCGAGTACTTGAACAACTTCTATTGTGGGCAGTGTTATTATATGTGAGAGGAGACGATTCTGTAGCCATGCATCTTTAGTTTTCCCCAGTGCTCGAAGTAATTCCATTCGTTCTGTAAATCCTTCTTTTGTGTATTCTAATTTAGTAAACCTATCCCAACAATGTTGCCAGTATACATATTCGCCGGATAATACGCCACCAGTATACACAACCTAAATAAAAACATATAATTGAATATTATGAATAAATAATAATAACGTGAGATACGCGCAACAAGTGAATTTTTTCTTACTTCTCTCAAATTTGGCGCTATTGCAGTTTGATTTATTATAGCTGAATTTAAGATTTTTTTGGTTTGTTCAATTGCTGACGGTTCTTCCCACAATACAGCTGATAATAATATTTCAGATCTTAATAAACGTTCTTCGTCGTGTATCGAACGTGTGTCGTTCCAGCCCAGCCTATTTACTGACTTCTTTAACATTGACCTAACAAATTCGGTTAACATTAAAAAACACTCGGAATATTTCAATATTCGGCGCCATCGCTCCAGATGCCTTAATGTAATAGCAACCGGACCCCAATCACTTTCATTCGGCAAATATTTTATTAAATCCATTGTGATATTGCATGGCAACAAATTGGCGTGACACAATGTAAATGCGTCCGATATTAGGCCAATGCGATCTTGTGGATTTAAAATTTCATGATCTTTGTTGAGATCTTCAATTAGATTATACCAATTATTCGAATCGTAAAGTACACGATAATAGCCATTTTGATCGGAATTTACTTTAATCCACTTTGTGTCGTGCGGCAAAGAGAAATGGGTTTCGAGGCTGGTCATTAATATTGAATCGGATATATTTTCATTATCCGTGATATAACTTAAAGGAAATATCCATTTAATTGGTTTCCTAGATTTACCGTTGGGTGACGGCGTTGTCGTTGTCGTCGTTATCGAGATATTTTGTAAACTTTGGTCATCTTCTATTGCTAAGAATTCTTTTGGTTCAAATGGCTCCTGAGTTACAGTAATAGAACTTCCAACTTTTGTTATTTGTACGAGAGGAAATCCTGATAGTGTGGTCCATTGATTCATCATTTCTTTAATATTTTTTGTACTGTTAATTTGTTTTGTGCATATTGTCCATAAATCCAATGGTTCGGATGTTTGAAATTTGTGGCTATTCAAAAAGCTGCCCAAACAATTTCGAAAATGATCTTCGCCCATTGTTGAATGCAGCATCGAAAGAACGGCGGCTGATTTATCGATATAAAATTGTTCATTTTTACCGTCTTCACTCGTTCCATTCATTATACTTTCAAAACCATGAATAGCGTCGATATCCATCGCTTTTGCTACAGTTTCAACAAGATGTAACTCATTCATGGGCCAGTCAGTTTTTAATGGAGCCAAAATTAAATGGGTTAGATATTTTACCATTCCTTCCCAAAGCCATGCATGTTTCCATATTTTTGGTGATGTAATGCCACCAAAAAATTGACGTAGTATAGCCTCAGCTATTTTTGATCCGCTCGTATGATATTCTTTGGTCGTGATCGAATCTTGTTGTCGCAGAAAGTCCGCCCGTAACGTAATTAATCCTAAAGAGCTGGTTAAGTCGCGCTCCAAAGACGGAAGGGCAACAAAATCTAAAATAAAATAATTTAAATTTATTTAGATCAATTACATATTTAACATAAATTAATGATTTACCTAGCTTTGCTAGAGGATAATTTACATCTAACCATGTTTGTAAATATTCCAGTACATCTCTCGACAAATTTAATACAAAATCACATTTTGGTAAAATTTTCCAACTCGAATAAAATGTATATGATGGTGCCGTTCTAACATCTGTACTGTCAATATTAGAATCTTCTGTTGTTGAATTTGTTGGCTTTTGTGTTAATTTATCACTTTGCTGATTTTGTGCGCTGTGTGGTGAATGTTCGAGTGGATGTATTAAACCTCTAGTTATTAAGGCCGCTGTTACATTACGATTAGGTAATTTATCAGGTTTACTAGCTATGCTCACAGCTATGGTTGAATTTGTTGATGAATTTTTAGTTTGAATTGGTGGTAATGTTGTGGTATGTAATTGATATGTCGTTGATGGTTCAAGTATTTGACGTTGAAAGTCACTAACAACCCATGCCACTGCATCGGGTGGAATGGCTGGGGTTTCAAAAAAGTCATCCCTCAGCTGTAAGAAAAATGTAAGGCTTTTGTTATATATAACCAAATTATTTTTTATTGAATTGTATGAGCTACTAACCAGTCCTGTTCCCATATAAAAACCAACATCATCTGTAGTTTGTACTAAGGAATTTGATAAGCCGAGATGAAAACGATCTCGGAATATTGATATTCTAAATGGGGCTCTTAAATGTGGTTCATCAAAACATGGAAAAGCACGGCGGGCACCTCCTGGCTCAAAAACCGTTGCTGCAAGCATTCTACAGATAAAAGAAAAATCAATGTTGTTTGTGCTTTCTTTAAACCAATAAATAGGAAACACATTTGATTAAATATTTTTACATTTTGATTATTTCCTATTCCTGTCTCGTCAGTTACGCCAAATTTATTTCAATATACTCGTATGTATGTATGTACGTTTCTACACTTATTTTTATTTGATTAAATTTCCACTTTGGTTGTTTGGTGTTTTTCATAACATCCAACAACTCAATCAGAATATAAAAATATTACTTTACCACTCATTTCATGTTTAGCTGTAAACCACCCAATAAAAATGTATTTTCTATTTACCTTTTCGTTCTATTTATATTTTCATATTGGTCTACATAAAAGCCTTCTGGTTCCGATGATAAACGAGAATACCATCTTAAATTTAATGTATAATTATTTTTTTTCCTCAGCTTTTCCCTAAGTTCAATGTATAGTTGCTGCCGTGGTGGATATTCCAATACTTTTACAATTTTTAATACAAATCCTTTGGGGCCGACTATAGCCTGCAAAAAACAAAAGGAATATAAAATTTTTCAGTATTTTCCATTTTTTTTTTTTTTTTAAATTTGTTATTAAATTCTGTTGTTCTTTGTAATCAAAATATATTCCTGGAAGCTTTATAAATATTTTATCATGCTAAAAAGGATGAAATATTTTTTGGTACGTCTTTTCGTAGAAAAAATCTGAGATTGTTTTGAGATTTTTCATTTTGATGAAATGTGAATTTTGAAATTAGATATGGGCATCTTTTCACAAAACAAAATACTGTGATTTGAAATTACTTTACGGACTGGTGGATCCCAGGAATGTTGTTAAGATATTGCATTTTTAGACGGTACATTATAAAATGTAAGTTAATTTTAACACCAATTTAATGAAATATATAGGCATTGTAAATTTATTGAGATATATTATTAGTTTCAATTGCGGTGATCAAAGAGACTAATTGTCCTATACCAAGGTTGATTCACCCTTTCACCCAATTTCTATAAAATTTAATAACGACTATTGATAACATTAAATTTGTATCTATTTCTATTTGTGAACTGCTACCTACATAGCTTTATTAAAGACACTTTGAAATGGTTTTATATATAATATTATTACTATATATAGGGGCTCTGTCCCTTGACTTTCTAGGCGCCAAATCGCAGGATCTGCCTTAATAAAGATGAATTCTTTGTTAAGCATAACTTTAAGCGATAGTAAAAGAACAGGAAATTGCATATCTGCATTTATTAAAGCCAATATTTAAACAGGTGACTTACATAACAATGCCTGAAAATTTGTACCTATATACGCATGGCTAACATGTTCCTATTTTTTGCTATATATGAAATAAACCGTGCAAACCGACGCTTTCAAACGGAATAGCTAAGTCGTTGGATGTATTACTTCTGCAGATGAATGGAAAAATAAACGAACAATTTAAATTAAATATTTCTATAGGTGATGGTTGCCTTACTAATCAACATTATGTGTTCTCAAAGTGAAAGTGGGGGCATCATAATTCTGAGAAATCGGTTAGCTGTTTACCGAAAGCGGATTATTATAGCAAAGATATATCAGTAAACTGAAATTCACCAGACCTGTTACCATATCATTGCTTTCTGAAGTTATTGAAAAACAAAAATTAAAAATTTTCAGTCAACAACGGAAAACGATAATTTAAACAGTTGTGGCACCTGTAACGATTTCTACGATCGGAACTTTATTTTTTTCTCGCATCATCCTAAGATAAGAATCGAATTAAAATTTATATTAAATTAATTAGAATTGTGTAGTAAGCTAAATGTAAAAATAGCCAGAAAGCTTCTTCCGAAATTTAAACGCACCAGCTGTAACCGGTTAACTGATCGGTAATAAAAGACTGAATTAAAGGCGATTAAAATTCGAAATCATAATTAATTACTTATTATAGGCGTAGGTACGAACCCCTTTTCTATATGGAATAGTCCGATTACTATTGGGAAAATCTTCAAAACTCATATTGCTAAACCCAAAATCGGAAGTTATTTTCTTAGATGATTGTGATTATTTGCATTCTCTAATTTTTTCGGTTTATTCAGACTCTTCACTTTTTGTGTCAGCTTCGACGGTAAATCCATCATCGATGAGCTCGTTTCGTCTTTAATTTTAAGCTTCTCTTTAAGATAATTTAATTTAATTTTAGCGGTCGTTATCTTGATCAAATCTTCATCATAATCTTGCGCATCGTCGACAATTTTATCGGTGACATCATCGAAATTAACAAATTCATT
Organism: Tipula unca; assembly: GCA_951394425.1. Taxonomy (NCBI): domain Eukaryota; kingdom Metazoa; phylum Arthropoda; class Insecta; order Diptera; family Tipulidae; genus Tipula; species Tipula unca. The sequence goes on along the minus strand of OX596381.1, from coordinate 53,226,891 downwards.
GTCTGCAAAAGTCGATCGATTTGTGAATAATTGACATAACTTTTCTGGGCCGATTGGCTCTCGTGTGTATTTTTGATTGGTTCGACTGACTAATTAACCGGAATTGTACAAATTGCACGTTTTTCGAAATACTGATTAAGGTAAATAAAGATTCATCACGAGTTTCTTGTGGTTTCGGGAGTAGAACTGGGAATGGTTCGGAACCGAATACATCTTGGTTAATTTTTGGTTTTATTTCGATTATTTGAATATTTTATTGGGGTAGACTATTTTATTGGGGACCACTATTTTAGCCATCGATTTGGATAAATTATCCAAGTCATTGAAATCGAACATATTCGTATCTTCCGGGATAGTGATCGATGCCGGCTTATATTTATTCAAATTACTTCGTTTCAAAATAATTTTCGAGCGTTTCGCCATGCCCTCTGGTAATTTAAACGGAACCATAGCGAAAACATCAAACTCGGCATCGTCCTCGGCGTCGATCATTTCGCTATCAGACTTATCAGTTTTATTTCTATTGTCAGTTGTTTCACCAGATTCATACTGTAATTCGTCGTCGAGCAGTAGTGGTTTATCGCCGTATTGATGTAAAAGATCCGATTAAGGAAGGTATGCCCAAATTTTGGTCAATATTCGATGTACAGCACTTTTTGGAATGCCTTGTCTGCTAGCTCACGCATTTTCAATCGACGACCATTTGGTCGAACACTGCGATGTTCGTCTTGGTAGCTCGTACGGCCTCTTTTAAACTCTGCCACCCAATATTTTACTGTTGTGAACAAAGGAGCAGATTCTTCCAGTGTAGAATCTAGCTCACCTTTGATATTGGCTGAGACTTTTCAAATGAAAGTATTGTATCATGTAACGATGACCAATTTTTTCCATGTTTACTTTCAACCATAGTAATTTTTTTCAAACAACAACTACCATCCATACGTCAGGTCGCGTACTTCTGGTACTACCATTAAAAATCTGTATCCGGCTCATAATTTAATAATATAAATCAACAGTGCAATGATTTGAGAAATGATAACAAAATACTCTACAGTTTACTGACTACATTCATAACAACTTACTGTAGTGTAAAAAAATACAAAATTCAAATCTATATACAATTCAAAATATAAATTAAATGATAATGTCAAAGTGTCAAACTCATTAAAAAATTCTTATCGAGATTTATAATGATGAAAAATAATTATCAACAGAGTTTTGTTTTTGATGTTACTGTAATTATCTTCCCAAATGAATTAAATCAAAAATCAAATATGTCAAAAACTGTAATTTATTAAATAATGATTAATTTTAATTATGCCATACTTTTAGTATACTTTTCGTTTTGTGTGCCACTGGTCAAACTATTGAGATAAAACAAATAAGCTTTAGAAATATTTATTATATGCACAAATATTTCTGTTATGTATGTACCATATACGTAATCCCTTATATATTGTATTTCTGTCATCAGCAAAACAAAACTCAATTAAAAGATTAATAATTTTGTTGTTGTGACTATAAAAATTCATCATCTTATTATAATTCAATTTCAATTTAACACGAAGGCAAAAAATTTTAATTAAAAATTCAATTTAAAAAATAAAATAAAAAATCAGGAAATTAGAAAAATTTTGAAGTGAAGAAAAATAATTGATTTTTTATAGAGGGACACTGCAATAAAAAATCGTTATAAAAAAGGGTTAAATAATATCTTATACAATTATTCATAATTGATTAATTTTATATTTTGTATATGGAATATTTTTTATATAGGAAATACACACCTATTTTATAAAGGGTATGTAGTATGTATTTGTACTTCAAGATAATGGATTTGATGAAGGTCGGTGTTGGCGGTATTAGCACTTGTTTCATATTTTTAATGTCACTATAGTTCAACGGCCATGATATTTTAAACGATATGTTTGGATATGCGTATTGGGACCAGTGGCTGATTCCCAAATGGTGTATCAATGAGGTTGAGTTTGTTTTGAGTGACAAATTATTTTTTTAAATTTGTATTTGTATATTTCAAATATACTTAGTTCTAGCCATCTAGCCTAACTAGCATATATATATATTAGTGAAACATACGTGATATCGCAAATTCAACACATGGAACCGGAAGTCATATTTTAATTTGGTAAAAAAACGCAATGGCAACATCATAACTATAGCGACACTTTTATATCAACTATCAGCCCAAGATAAACAAACATCCTATAATTTTGTCAGGAAAAATATGTACTAATGTCGCGATAGTTTCATAAAACTATCATTCCAGGAAATCACTATAATCTTGAATTTCGTACCAACCCATCTCAATATCACGAAAAAAATGATACGCAAAGACGTATCATAAAAAATGTAAATCGAACCATTCAATATTTTGATATATTAAGTCGGATTCAGAAATAATTGTGATAAAGTGATGTACGAAGTCGAGTATTTTTTAAACTAAGCCAACAAAAACAACTACTTCGAAACACTCGAATGGGTCTATTTTTTAATTCAACCTGAGCGAGTGTATTTACTCAACCAGTGTACACAGAGTACAGCATCAAATTGGTCGGTGTACTCAGAGTAAAAATGTTTTTATAAAAATAAATTTGTTTAATCTGTTTTTATAAAAATATTTAATACTTTAATACAACTAAGGTTATGTTTTGCTTATTCTTGACACTTACATTCATTTCAGATTAAAAATTTTCACTCGGTGGGTGCACCGAGTGGGCTCAGTTCATATTAAAAAATACAGTGTGTGGAGTACTGCTCGCTCGGGTTGAATTAAAAAATAGACCCAATGACGGACTAGCTCGAGTGTTTTTAAGTTTGGCATACTAACACCAATTTATCCTGTTCGTTTAGCTAAATTGACTCGCTCACGACAGTGGCAGTTTTTTGAAACGAACAGGATAAATTGGTATCAGTATGCCAAACTTAAAAAATACCCGAGCTAATCCGACACTTTTACCTAATTGACCCTGGAGACGATGGGACTGGTGAAATAATTAAAAATTCATGAAATGGTTAGCTTAAAGCTAAATTGACTCGCTCAGCGGCAGTTATTTGAAACGAACAGGATAAATTGGTGTTAGTATGCCAAACTTAAAAAACACCCGAGCTAATCCGACACTTTTACCTAATTGACCCTGGAGACGATGGGACTATGGTGAAATAATTAAAAATGTATCAAATGGTTAGCTTTTATAACCAATATGTTATTGAATTATTGTTAAATTTGAAATTTAGTAGAGTTTGTCCGAATTTATGAATATGGATAAATTTAAAGAATTTTTTAAAATTAATTTACACAGATTGGTTAATTTATTAAATTAAATGTAAAACGCTTATAAAATTTTGATAATTTTAATTTGAAATACAAAATTGAAAGTTTAACAAATTTGAAATTATTTGGGAATTTAAAAATTGTGTTCCTGAAATAATTGAATTTCAAAATTGTAAAATTTAGAATATTATCAGTTTTTTAAATTTGAAATTAATTCAAACTGTGTTAACTAAAATTTAAATTCAAATTTTCTACCAATACGTCAACATTTAATATTTATTTAAACAAATTCAAAGACAGTTGAATATAATATATTATGAAATAAAAATTCGAATAGAATTTACAAATTTTGAATTTCGTTCAAATTAAATTTATTGAATTTTGAAAATTTTGATTTTCCTGAAATATTCAATTTCCAATGTCGAATTGAGACTGGATTTTACAAGTCTGAACTTTAGAAAATTCGAAAATAGCATTAATTAATTTCAATTGGGATTTCGTGTACAATTTTAATTATTAAACCAATAAAACCATTCCGAATTCGAAATTTCAATTTTAATTATTAAACTTTCACATTGTTGATCAAAATAACAAACATCGATATAGTTAAACGAAATTCGAATTTAAATTTTATAATTCTAAATTTAAATTTTAATGATGTCTACAAGTATTTTTTTGAATATATTTTATGTATCCTACAACAAATTTAATGTTTAATCCAACAATTTCAAAGTCCGATAATTACAATTGAAATTTCCTATTCCGAAATAAAAACTCGACTTTTCGATGAGTTCAAAATTTAAATTGATACTTTTAATTTCTAAATATTAAGTTCTTATAAATTATAAAACTTTTAATTTTAAATATTTTTAAAATTTAGCAAATTTGAACTTATTCTTCAATTTGAATTAATTCATTTTAAAAATGTTAAATGATAGTACGAAAATAACAATATTTGAATTTTCTAGAGTCGAAAAATGTATTTAAAATTTTAGAAATTCAAATATTCAAATGTTCTAATCTGAATTCGAAATTTCAATGCTAACTATCGAAAAATGAAATATTTAGAAATTTAGATTTTTAAAAGTTTCAAAATTTACAAAAAAATTTAAAAATTTTAAAAATTTCGATTAATCGCCAAGAAATTATGAATTTAGAATTATAAAATTTAAATTTAAAAATCTTTAAATTAGAAAATTTTATGTTTAATTTTATTGTTCGATTTCTGAATTTAATTAAATATATGAATTTTATTTAAATTTTAATTAGTCCAGGCACTTCGATCGAATTGATAGACCGACTTTTTAGTTTTACAATTTCCAATCTGATATTCCAATTTGAATTATTAAGTTTTAAAATTTTGCCTTTTTCCAAATATCAATTTCCAAGCTCTTAAGTTCACAATTCCGAGCTCGAAAAAAATAATTTTTCTTTATTTGAATTCGAAATTTTAATTCTATTGACCAATAAAATTATATTTAAAATTTGACGTTGTTTAACAAAATTTAAATTCAAATATAATCTGATTTCGAGTAATTTAATGAAATTTTTGAACCTTTCGGAAAATTCTGAATTCAAATTTAACAGGTTCGTTAGTATCAGGAAATTAATAATATTTCATCCAACAATTTCGTAGATCGACGTTTAGTGTGGAAATTTCGGATTTACAATTAAAAATATTCTTATTTCAAAATTCGTTAAACTCAGAAATGTAAATGAAATTTCGAAGTTTAATTCGTTAAATTTTGAAGTGGAATATTATTAAATTTTGTCTTTTTACATTTATATAAATAGACAAAAGAAATAAATTAAATTTCGATTCGAGCTTTACAAATTTTGTTTAATTCGTTTTTCGTATAACTTCGCATGAATAACTCTAAAATTTCAATTTGTTTTATTGAATTTTGAAAATTTTAGATACACGATTGAACACACGACACCAATATGGTTTTCATAGCTTGAAATGCCAAATTTCTAAATGTTTATGAAATTTGTGGACATTACTGGTACATGCATACTCGTATATATACATATATACAGTGTTAATATTTATCCATAGTCTTTTACTTTTAACACAGTGATCTGTGCATCGGTTCGTTTTCTAATAGAATTTCTAATAGAAAAAACATCGTGTTGAAGTTCAAATAAAATTAAAGAAATTTGATCAGCTTATAGGGCAGGCGGAGATCAGTTGAGAGACTGAATTGGCTCAATATCAGGTACAAGCTATACAAGACGTTTATGGCATTGTGTTTCAATTGTTTAGTTATATAGAATCATGGTGTCAAAATTCAGTGTAAATCCAAAAACTGACTCTCATTATTGCTCCATTATCTATATATTATTTACTTAATGGAATATAGATATTATTGTTGTTTATGTTTTTTGAATTTGTCAGTTTTATATTTTATTTTTGAAGTCTTCAGGCAGATTTTTTGACTCGATGAATGTATTATTATCATGCATTAAAAACAATAAAAGGAGCTTATAAGGTAAACATACATATTTAATTTCTAAATAAAATATTTTTTTATTAAAACAATGCTTTTATTTCAGAGTACCTCATGAACAATCAATATTAAACGAATTAAAGAGTTAATAAGGGGAGAAAATCAAAATAAATACAGAGACCAAACATAAACGTAACATCACGAAAGAGTGGGAGATATTTTGGCACCTTTTTAAATTTATTTAAATATAAAAAATTAAACAAAAATGTTTATAATAATATTGACAAGTTTTTTTTTATTGTTATTAGCTTTTTAATATGGCTAAATGGTAAATGTAAACTAGCAGTTAAAAAATCTTAATGTTCCCTTGTTCATATTCAAATTTTGGCAGTACAATGTTTAACCTTTTTCTCGCAAATGGAAACGAGAAGTTTTGATTATTTACCAAAATAATGGTAGGGCGCGTGAGCGTGGGCTTGAAAAACTGAACGAATTTAAATTCAAATCAATGAATCGTTACTTTTTCAATAATATTCAATTTTTTTCATCTACTCGTAGTACTCGATAAATTTATCGATGCTGTATTCTTTTTTGTATGTTCAGCAGTAATTTTGAACTATTGCAACAAAAAGTAGTTTTTCTGTAACATAAAAATGTGTAGGTACATTCTCCATCTATAAGGCAAAAACCGAATTCTAGCACACTCTTGTTCATTTAATTAGATTTATGTATGCGTATTATGTAATAATTTTTTTGTCTAAAAGTTTGATTAGTTTTATTAATATTATTTGAAAAAAATGTGGAAGTTTTCGACAAAAATACAAAAATTAAAACACGTGTTGGTACACTATATTTGTCGAAATAACAAATAATATTCTTGTATTGGTAAAACAATTAACAAAAGCAATGTTAGAGACATTAAAAGTTCTCGATAAGAAACCATACTGTGCATTGCAATTTATATGAAACTTGATAAAAAATTGATTTAAAATTTTTTTAGTTTTTGTTTGTTTAGTAAATAAACTGAACAAAACTGTCCAACAAAACCTATTATTATTAAAGAGTGGCTGGCAGAAGGCAGTCGTGCTTTATGTCCTCTAAGACCATAACTAAAATTTAAACACCAATCAAGTGCCGTGAAGCTGAAGCTTTGTAAAGCGTTGATGAGGCCTGGTTGTTATGTATGGATGTGAATGTTGGACGCTGATATACGAGTGCGAGAGATAGCTGTATATATTTGAGTGAACAATCATGCGAATTGTGCAGCGATCTCTTAAAGGAGAGCCACTATATGGTAGGCTCTGCGGTCGTTGCCGATGACGATGGCTCTATGGTGTAGAGAACGACAGGTTGTCTGAGACAGTATATGAAGACCATGCTCAGGATGGAAGCCAGTATAGCCTGAGACTCAGAAATGATGATTTCCAGAAATGATGAAGTGCGGTTGGCCATATGTATACGCTTTGTATTTCATGGTGTTTTGACAAATCAAATAAACGATAATTCTCAATATTTAGCAACTCAATTACATACTTGATTCTTGAGTATATTTCTAGTTTCATTTATAAGTGCAATAGATTCACGAATGGCAATTACCTCGTGATAAGATTTTTGGCACCTTCTGCTTGTAAAAAACTAAACAATTAACTTCATGTAATTTAACGAATCCCTTAAATTAAACTTAAATAAAATCGAAAGAATCTAAAACAACTGGTTTTGCAAGATAATTCGGAAGATCTAGAATAAATCGTGATGTTAGTAATACTGCTGAACTTTTAGATTTGCTTTGAAACATTAAAATATATTGGAAAATCAATGAGCATCCCCTAAGCAATGGCGTTAGGTATCATGTCAGATTCACATGATATACATTTGCTCTACAATGGTTGTCCAGAATACCGAGCACATGAAAAGAGATACCGACGAAAATTAGCAATCGAAAAATAGTGCTTCAAATCGAAGGTGAATATTATATATATTTCAATTTTAGTAGATATTAGAATATATATTTTGAGTGGATTTTTTTAATGTGAAATTTATTCAAGTTAAAATATTGTACTATGGAGTTGAGTTAAATTTTAAACGCGTTTTGCAGACTTTTTAACAGATAGATAACAACAAAATTTGAGTGCAATTTAAATATTAATTAAAACTCAAAAATTGATTAGAAAATAATTTTCGGTACATTTAATCGTGATTGAGTAGACTTTGAATTATATATTTTGAGTGGATCTTTTTAAGTTAGAGTACAATTTGTACTATGCATTAAAGATAATTTGAGTACAATTTAAATTATAAATATATTAACTCATATTCGAGTTTGCATAGACTTCCAAGTAAATGTTTTATGAGTGGATTTGCTTAAGTGGAATTCCAGAATAGAATTCTAGTATGAATTTGAGCCAAAATCTTTAATTGTTTTCTAGATAAATTGTATGAGCGAACATAAAGTAATTTTTCAACAAAGTTTGAGTGCAGTTTAAATTATAAAATAAGTTCAAAATGAAACATTGGTTGAAAAAAGTATTTTGTGTTGTTTGGCGGTATAAGAATTTAAGTCTGTGTCTAAGTTTGTGTTTGAATAGCTTTCGAACTATGTTGAGTGGATTATCTTAAGCTAGATTCAAGGTAGAATTCTAGTATGGGACGGAATCAAACTTTAATTATAATTTAAAGAGTATTTCAATGTTGATTTGTTACTCAATCTGAAGTGATTTAAGCAAAATTTGAAAAAAATAGAAATTATTTATGAACTTGAACAATAAGTTGAATTTGTGTTGTCAATGTCTCCCGTATGCGTATTTAACATATATCTATATAATGCATATAATATGTATGTGCAAATGCAAATGTAAATCAACATGCAAAATGCGTCGTAAAGTGGTTCGTGATATGTTTAGTTCTTGTGAACGATGCCTGGTTGATGTGCTTGTTTCATTACGAACACTTTCACTAACAGCTTTCACTGCATAAGGAGTACGAATTGGATGAAAATGTTGATACGGTATACGAGCTTCTACTGAACCAGTTTTTCAAAACGATCAATAATTTTGCCAATTGCACGCTCAGTATGGCGTCCTTGTTGACCAAATCTCTCACGTAATTTACGAAATGTTCATAATAAATTTGAACAATCACAATGCGTTGTATTTGGTTGGGTTCAAGATTGGTCCTTTTATTGGTCAAGACCATGGGGTTGACCAGTGAGAATCGAATGTTATGTTGCCAAAGAGCAATTACGATTTTTCAGAATTTCTTTACGTTCTGTACAAGTTGAAAAATAACGAATTTTAACCGCGTTAATATTTGGTCTGGGATTATAGATGAGAAATTGGTTTGCCCTATTGTATTGCCGCGTCAACAAACCGTAGACAATTCATAGATTTCATAAACTAGTTCTAAACTACGGTGACCGATTTCCTAAGGATAACAATACGATACGGATGATGCCAGTTTTAAACTATTCAATGCATTTTAATCTAATTTATCGTCTCAAAAAATGAAGTTATGTTAGAAAAGTTTTAATTTATGTATTATGTTTCCATAATTTATCTCTAGAAATTTAGACTAACAGTCAAAGATCCTGTTGGAATAAGTTTCTACGGCGTAAGTTCAAGAAGCCTTTGAGAAACCTGAGATTACTAAGTACTTTTTACTTATAAATGTATTTTGAAACAATGGTATTGCCACATAGCATAACTATACATTTGAATTTTATAGCAAATAGATAAATGTTTTGTAGTTTACGTTTGGAATTCAAATCTATCAAACTGAATATTGTTGGGCGGCTTATTATTAACATATAACAAAGGATCAAATACCTAAGTTCACAAACATATGTACATATATATACATATATAGAAATATATTTTATTTTCAGAGATGTTGAATGTCTTTCTTACTATAACCGTACGTGATATTTTTTTAATATACAATTCATCGTATTCGTATACGTACATATCTTTATAGATAGACACATATCATGAACGACTTATCTGTTAACACGTTATGTTGTTGGGTATGCCACCAGAAATTACTAGAAAATAAGCATAAGGGACAAAACTTTATCATTATTTTATAAATATCTTTTTTATATGTTTTCTATTTTTCAATTATAATTTTCAACTCCTCATCTAAGTTTTTATATTTTTTTATGAAATACAGGGATATTCATTCTTCCAAAAAATTTCTATGATGTAATCAGGAGGTTGAGGAAAGTATCTCAAACTACATTACATTTTACAATTTGTATTTAAGGCATTTCTGGAGATCTCTTAAAAAAAACAATTAAACATTTTTTTTAATTCAATTGAAATTATAAAAAAAAATGTTTCTCCATAATCATCGACTAAAAGGACTTTTTTTTTTTATTATATTCAAGTATCACTTAAATTTCAAAATATCAAAAAAAAATTATGCTAATTATCTACTTTCCATTTTCATTTCTTTTCAAATAAACCTTTAATATTTATGACAGTGAAAGAAAATACAAGTAACTATGTCAATTGACGTTGATGACAAACAAAACATAAAAAAAAAAAAAAAAAAATCTTATACTCGTACTCGTACATATGTATGTAGGTATGAAAATACACGCCATTCAGACTAAAATACATTGTAGATTCATCCCTTTACATACTTGCAGTCATATATGTATGTTAATAGGTTATAATACGAGTATGTTAGGGTGATATACTCGTATCTATGTGATTGCTAAGTATAATAATTTGTGTATAATTTGTAACCGTATAGTAAATGCATTAATTATATTCCTACATCATACGCACACCACACTAATTTTCTTCTTATCTCGAAATTTGGCCAGCGCTATAATACTAGAACCATAATTATAATAATATTTAATTTTAAAATACGAGTACACTATTTATTCAGCTGTGCCATACCCATTCTCTAAACAAATATTTAATTATTTCTTATATGTCAAACCACTGACATATACATGTATGTATATCCGTGGCAATACCCTCGAAATATAAAAAAGAAAATTTCCGCGAGAAATGAAAAATAAGATGAACCAAGCTTTAAAGGAAAATAATAAAATTTAACTTCGCAAACAAATTATTTTTTGTGTTAAACATCAACATAATTTGGTTTATAATATTTATTAATATTTTAAAATTTGGGTTGTTTTAGAACAATAGAATATGGGAAATTTTCTAAAAGTAATGTTTTATTTATATATTTTTTTCCTTTTTATTTTAAATCCCAAATACTTATGGCAAAATGGTTTCTTAGTGTTATGTTCATTTTGTTTTAAGAAGCAAAATAAATTGAGAAGAAACTCAAAAATTATATTAATTTATGAATATTTTATAAAATTAATTTAGGTTCTAAAAATGTTCATAAATTATAAATGTATATATGTTTGAGATAAAACTATGTAAAGTTTGTTTTAGAATTTTTGATGATATAAGATAAAAATATATAAATGAGGTTTACTTAATACTTCAACTCGTACCTGTATATAATACGAATTTCATATAGGGACAGACACACATGAACTATACACAGTACAAGTATGTACATATGTATATGTACATTGTACATATTATATAAAAATATAACACACACGGTTGTATGTACTTAGAATTTGTATATGATTTTTTTCAGTTTAATTAATTTCCCAAGATTGTAATATGGATGGTTAAAAAAGAATGATAATGGCCATAAAGTGGCAAGCAAACCAAACACATACCGCGATTTTTAATTTTTTTAAAATTCTTATATTTTGGATATTTGGAGCAAACTTTTTTGCTTTAAAATAATTAAAATTACAACTACCTATTGTCATCTCTGTTGCCTTTTATCGTGCATCACCCTACCAATAAGTTTTATTTACTTTTATAACATTTATGCCCGGTTTTACGGAAAAATTGGTTAACTGGCTGTTCCGCTAACCAACGGTTAACTTTTCCATATAAAATTGTATTTTTGATAAAAAAAGAATTGTAATCACATTGCCAGAAATGGTGTCAAAAATGCAAATTTATATGGAAAAGTTAATCGTTGGTTAGCTTTTTAATAAACCAAAAATTATATATCTAAAGCTTTAGAAGTTCCGAAGTTTTTTGTCAAATAAACCGCTACTTTGTTCTCAGACCAATACTCTTGTTTTGATAGTCTCACTCCTGAATTCTAATTATCCTTTAAATCCAAATTAATTTTCAAAAGCTTTAGACGCTTTGAAATTACGAGGATGGCAAATATAATGATGATTTTTGGGGTTGGGTACAGTTGCTCGTATGACAAATTACCGGTTACAAAATCCCGTATACATAATACCGTATTACAAAATCCCGTATTTAAAAATCCCGTATTTCAAAATCACGTTTGCCAAAATCCCGTATTCTATAGTAATTCATCGGCTAAGGTTAGGTTAAATACAGGAACTACTCTTAATACAAAATTTTAAGTTCCATATTGACCAAAATCCAGTATTTTTTTAATTTTCTAATTTATTTTAAGTTACGGTTTACGGACAAACAATCAGTTCCATTTCGATTATTTTAAAATAAACAAGTGAAGGGGAAACCTAAATTATATATATGGATTGGTATGACTATATCATTTTGATTTAAGTTCAAAAAATATAGTTAGATGGGGGGATGTGCAAAGAGGAAAATTCATTTCACAACCGAAATTCTTTACTTGGAAATATTAACATTTTCCATCGATACAATAAATAATATAAATCAAAATATTAACAGCAAGTTAAATAAATAACTCTAAAAATCGGCCGGTTAACTTTAACTAGAGAACAGGTAGTGAAATATTAGCAACCGAACATAAGAGGTATAATTTCGGTTTATTCGTGGCCTTATACTATTGTTTCGACATTCTATCTCCCAAAAGCGAAGTTCTTATAACTCAAAATTTATTTAAAAATGATTTTCCTAAGCTTCAACCGCTTCGAGAGAATTATGGGGATGAACGATATAATGATAGTGTTTGTGTCTTAGCTATCAAGCCACCATCTATTCACGGTTCTTTAATTTTTGTAAAGCTTTAGGGCCTTCGAGAGATTTTAAGCGAGATAAGTGTCTTAGATAAACCACTACTTTATTCGGTCAAAATCCTGTGGTTTCTACATTCTCGTTCCCGAAATAGAAATTCTTAATAATTAAAAATTATTTCTCCAACGCTTTAGAAGTACAAAACATTGGTATAAAAAATACAATGACGAGGTTTTTGCCTTAGCTAAACCACTACTTTATTCTCAGACCAATATTTCCGCTTTGCTAGTCTCCGAATTAATTTTAGAAAGCTCGCGGGATTTAAAGGAATAATGCCCGGTTTCACGAAAACATTGGCTAACCGGCTGCGTTAAGCTAACCAACGGTTAACTTTTCCATATAAAATTGCATTTTTGGCAATGATTTTTTGGCAAAAATTTTTCGTCACAAGCATACAAGCAAATATGAGCACATTTGAATTCTTTATGAGTTTTAGTTATTCGATCTACGAGAACAATAATAATCCAGGGTCCAATGTGTGATCGCTGAGGAACTTCACTTTGTGTATGATAAAACTGTGCTATTATTGTGATCTGCGCAGGCGATCGGAGCAAATATAAATTCAATGGTACATGTACTGGCTCTACCTGCGCAGGCAACCCTGAGTGTGTGTATACAAAATTCCGTTCAGTTATACCACATTGTCATGAATATCGAATATTGAGATAGGCTGAATGCATGTTCGAATAGCTTTAATTATCAGGTTAATTTACTTGTTTGGGTGCACAACAAGCATCAGATAAAACTGTATGGGTATGCCTGCGCAGGCATGCTCGACAGTTTTATCGGGGCGTGTGTAGCCGGCTTTAGATTTTTCGTTTCCAATTATGTATTACATTTTGCAAACGGTCTGTAAAATACAACAACAAGTTCGAATGCAAATAGAATCTGAAGTGCCTTATGATGACAGATAGAATCAAATGCTTGACTGAAATCCGTTTAAGCTACATCTTTACTGGTGAATTCAAATAGGTGGAAAGAGCAGGGGTAGAGCAGATCAACTGAACATAAATATATGCTAGTTGACCGATTCATGTCGTATTAATGTATAGATTTAAATGTTTTGCATACAACCAGTTCAAATAATTTAGGATTTGATGATGAAGTTGATATTCCTCTATAACAGGTGGATAATTTATGATCCCTTTTCAATTTCTCGAGAATACTCTCATGATAGAAGATCGGATAACAACATAGCAGTGATTGCTGTTGTTATTGGTTGTTGGATCGATGTACAGTATTATATCGTTTGGTTGATGACAGACGAAAAAATGCAGCAAACATGTCAGTTATATTTGTGACATTCGAGTTGTTGTCGTTGTTATAAATCATAATATTGACGAAGATTCTGTAGATTTAAAATTTACAAAATTGTTTTGGATTTACTTTGATTTTTTCTTGAGTGCTTGCTAGAAAAGAGCTGCAGTTTGATTTGAAGTAAAATTTAAATTCATCGCTATATTGTAGGAACGTATTTTGTCCGCATCCATTCCATTTTTCAACATTTTAGCATACGCTTTACGCGTGCTGGATTCCTCAATTATGAGTCAACCATCAAACTGATGAAAGATCAACTCTTGATGCTTTGTTGTTTATACCCACATGAAGCCTTGCAACATAGTCTCATAAAAATTGTGAACATTTGCGTTAACATCCTTCGAATTTACAATTTCGACCCAACACCTACTGTATTGTAATTTTTTGAAATTATATTTATATTATTGAATGGTAAGTGTCTTGATTTAAAATTAAATTAGTTTGTTTTAAATATAATTATAAATTTGCATATTTCAAAATAATTAAAAAATAATAAAAAGTCGAAATGTAATACTAAAGTATAGTAAAAAATCTTCCATGTCACTGTACAGGGTGACATGGAGCTATGCAATGCGCAGGTGGTATACTGTACTTGTGTGAATGGGATGAATGAATGGATTGAATGAATGTTGTGTGAATGTGGGTATTACACCGTGGGCCTATTAGTGACATTGAGTGCTGGAGTAAAATCCGCCCAATCTTAATTAATTAAAAGTATAGTAAGTAGTAATGGCAGATTAATAATAGCATTATTAAAAACTTTTAAAATGGTCGGACCAAATATTGATGCTTTCGAGAAATCCCCTATGATACAAGTTTAGTACTACTGTATCAGGGACCTATATTAACCAATTACCGATGCGGTTATTAAAATATGTCTTGAAAAATAGAACATCGTTTCTCGAAATCCAACTGATGTTTATTTCGTTTAAATTAAAAGGATTTACGAGATCAAAAGCATTTGGTAAATCATGCCAAATATGCTTGACAACTTTGATAGTTTTACCCAGAAAATCTGTAAAGTTTAATTATGCCGCCAATCTACATGGTTGTTGACCAAAATCGAACTAGTTATTTTGAATTTTTTGGTTTTTATCAAGGAATTAATTTAGTTATGGTACTGTTGGAATTTAAATTTGTCGAAAATAGGTAATATCTATAGAATTTGAAGATTTGGTCTTCAATTCATCCAAAAACTTCAATATGTGTTGGTTAATGAGCCTTGTAGTAGCACAGCTTGACAATTTATTGGTTTATAATATTTTTTAATGATTTGGTTAGAAATGCCATCATATAAGCTAAGTTCAAATTACGCACGTTAGTCTTGTATTGCTTTTGTAAACAATAATTCGATTTAGCTTTAGATTTATATTGATATTTTGATTTACTTGTATGTTTTATGTGTTGGTTGGAAAGATATCGAGTTTTACATTAATGGCTTTCCACTCGTGAACTCTACTAATTTTTAATAGAATTTACCATAGAACTGCCGTAAAATTTAACTATAAATAAGTTTAAGTTATACAATTTACTTTATAACACAAATACTATAAGTTTATTTTTATTTTCTAATTGTGATATTTACATTTTTAACTAAAAAACAACTAGTTTCGAGCTTATTCGCTCTTCATCAGGTTAACTTAAAAACTGAGTCATGTCATGCATACTCTATCACACCGCCGTGTAAACAAAGAAATTAATTATTCCTTGCTCAACAAATATTTCAAAATTTTCAATTTTTAAAAAACCATCTAAATATAATTTACCCCAAAGTCCTTTTATATTTATTATCTTAAAAAATCTTAATCTTAATTTAAATTTTCCATATAAAACATCTATGTGAATTAATAGTTAATTAATAATATTCATATATTTGCTTATAAAAATACGTTCCGTTTGAGATACCACATAAGAGAACCTAAATTAAAATTTTTGGCCCATCATCAACGGTCCAGATGAATTTTTACAAGGCTTTCTATTCTCTAATCCATTCCTACAAACCTCCACGGATACTAAATGAATTAAATTTCCAATTTAATTTTGTTTTTTTGCTTGGGTTGATTTCTACCAAAAGTCTATCAGACCTGTATTTCACAAAAGGAGGCCAAAACACCTGAAGAATTGGACATTGAATTTTGTTTATTTTGAACATAGACGAGAATTATAAAGACAATGTAATTATTTTGTTTGAACCTTAAAATTTTGAAATAAATCGTTAAACTTGTTTTATTTGGTCGTAATTGCAAATGCATGACGTACATATAAGAGCATGAACATTTCGGTTTCACGGAAAACAAATAAAAATGAAAATATTTATTCTAAATAAACATTATTTAAACTGTTTTGGAGGTTCATTCCGATGAAATAGAAAAAAAAAATTCTTATTGCTGTAGGGTGAAATATGAAACTTTTTAATAATCTTAAATCTGAGCTCAAAATATTAATGTTGAACATTGTATTTGTAATACTGGAGAGCCATAGTAGCTTATTACAAATAACTCTGCTTTACGAAATAAAATGTGTGTATAGCTTATTCAAATGCTTCAAGCGATAATACATTAAATTCATATACGAGTAAGTCTGTATGTTGTATTCGATTAAATGTTCAGCTATTTTTATTGTGTCGTATACTTATGAACATAAACTTGTGGTTTAAATATTTAAATTAAAAGATCAAACAGGATTGGAAAATTCTAACATTCTCCATTGTAAATATGTATACATATACATATATGTCTGAACATGTACTTAAATGTAACATACTTTAGGGGAAAAGGAAATAAGGGAATCCGGTAAAATGAAATGAAATAAATTTTTATATGTTTTAATAGGAAGGTCAATTTATTGTTGATCTTGAATCCAGAGAACTGAACATTTTCTTCGACTTTCTTATAAATAAATAATAATAATAATAAAGTATATGGTTTATTCTTACCTTTTCTGTTATATTCAGGTCTTGTATGTGAAGTACAATAAAATGTGTTTCTTTTTCTACATGAAATTCTATAGTTACTTGTCCTGAAAATAATTTTAAATAAAACTTGATAAATATAAATATATATATTTAGGTTGTTGTATGTATATTGTATTTATTTGATTATATTTGCTCCATAAAAAAAAAATGTATTTTAACATTTTATTAAAACCATGTTTTTATAGTGTTATCTCACTCAATAAAATTCCCAGCAAAATGGATTGGAAAAATTTGATTGGGCTTTTCCGTATACATACTCGTATTCATTTTTATTAAACAATAAACATAAAACTTTTTTTGTTATTTTCTTTTTTATATTTTGGACGTGATACTTTTAATTTTATAATTTAAATTTATAAAATTTTATAATGATACTAAAAGTTTTAGATTACGCAAAGCAATCAAATGTATTAGAAACTTGTTAAGAAATTAATTGGTTTCAACCATAAATAATGAACGAATTAATTTCTAATGAAACAGTGGTAATCTATATTGGAACCGATTTAAAATGTATGAACCATTTTTGTTTGTTGATGAAATTGACCGTCACGTTACAGTCAACGGAGATCCCTCCATGTTGCAATGTTATTTCTTTGGTAAATTGCATGAGCTAAACATTAATGATATGTGGCTTCAACAAGATGGTACGGCACACAGCGGGTCTAAAAATCGACTTATTGTAATCTAAATTCGATGAACGTATTATAGGGTTTTCACTTCAAATTCAAATTTTTTAATTTCAAATTCAATTTTAAAAATAAAATATTAAAAAGAAAATTTAATTTAGAATAGTACACAGTATCACCAAAACAGATGCAGAATATTAATGTAATGGTTGTCCAACTGCTGCCGATGGCAATTTCAAAGATATATCCACGTAATAATTATTGCAATCGACGGAGGTAATAGTTGCCACAGATGTTTCAATTATACTTTCTAAATTTATCTTAGTTTGTCGATCCGCCAGCAAATCCCTCGCTCTAAATTTTATTTTTGAAAATATGAAAGTATGGGTTGTTTCACTATCTTTATCACACACGGCCCGAGTTTTGTGAATTAGACAATTATCCAGAAGCTTCAGCAAGTTTAACAAATAATTCTTCAAGGAATGTAACAAAAATATCAGCATTAACAGATGAGTTTGATATAATTTTATAATGTACTATTTAATGTAAGTTCATGGCCGCAATGTGCGAAACATTTCGTCCTCTCACAGTTGGTACTATTATATGGCCATCCAGTATTTATCTTCGATCTAGCCTTCGTTTTGCGAAGATGGCAGTTAAAACCAGATACATCAAGAAACACTATTTTATCCCGTGTTTGTGGAGCATTTCCTGAAAAGTGGATTGCATATTGCTTACGTTGTTCAATTGTGCTTACACTATTCATACGAGTAGTATTTTTATTTATTGATTTTTATTTATCTGATTTTTGTCCAGCTAGTTTTCCTGTATGGTAAGTTAGATGTAGTTCCTATGCAGTGCTATCATCTGAAGATTCGATTGGTCGGCGAATTCACCGATAAAAAAACTTAAATTTGAAGTGAAAAACTTATATATCCAGAAATAGTCCTGCCAATTGGCCGCCTAGATCGAGAGATTTAACACCTCTAAACTTTCTTTAATGGGGCTACGTTAAATCATTGGCTCATGCCAAGCCGGCATCGTTAGAGGAGCTCAGAGCCAATATTGAATGAAAGATAGCGGTCGTTTCCGTCGAAATGTGTATCTGAGTTATCAAAATTGGGTTCAACGAATTGACACCTGAAAACGTGCTCGTGGTGGACATATGAGCGAATTACATACATAAATGTTTTGATTGTACTTCAAGCCAATAATAAAAATTTCGAGATATCTCAAATAGTTTGCGTTTTATTTAAAAAAAAAAGTTGTCAAATCCTTATTGGAAAAACCTTTAACATATAGCTTCAACAAATACCAAATAGATTAACTTTTTATATGCGATAATAGCTATGGAATCAAGCTTTAAGTGTTATATGAAATTAGAAAGAGTCAGTCTCTTAATTGAATAGTTGAATTAATTTCATATAGCCCTCTTACATAAAAGCTTGGTTTGCATTACCACATATGAAATATTAGGAGTTCTAATTGGATTTCAGTATGAATATAAGTCGCGGTTTTTTATTCAAAAGTGTTCTTATTGGAATGCTGTACTGGATAAGAATTTTCTCGTTTCTTTAGTAATATCTAAATGATTTAAAAATTTTATCGATTAATCTAATACATTTAATGTTAAACTACATATTTTAATTGGCTATTATCGAAATAAAATAAAATTTAACTTTATTTATCGATGTACTCGATAAACAAAATTTCGAGTTCATGTGCTATGATTTTATCGAGTACATCAAAAAAAAATTAAATTCATTTAGATTTTACTGAATAAACGAGAAAATTGTTATCCAGTACAGTATTCGAACAACCATTCCATGCGAAATCAGACAAAACGAAGACATTTACGGAGGCAAGGTGTCCAATTATTTTGAGTAAAAACTCGGTGGGGTCAAAATAAGCGGAGTTTCGTTTTAATTTGTTGTCGGAAACTCAAATGTTGACAACTTTCACTTCGTTTATCTTAAGTATTTCTTGTACGATTTTCACGTGTAATAGTTCGTTGGAAAGAGAATTTTACAGACTTTCAAGTAAGCGTATTAAATGTTGGTGTTAATGTACAATATATCCTTTAAGCTTCAGTTTTAAATAGTCTTTTGCTGAAAAATTGAACTACTCCCCGTTTTATTTTTATCGTAAAGCACTTGAAAATACCTTTCCAATAAGCCATCTTACGATGGAGATTAAACGTTCGATAGTGTTCGAGTTTTTTAGAACAAAACGTCATAACAAATTAGGACGATATTCAACATTTCAGTATAGTTACCAATTACAAACTAAAATTTTGCTTTAGTCATTGAGTTCTTATGGCTTCGGTCAATATGGTGTTGACCATGTAACAACATAAAAGAAATAAAAGCAATAAAAAACTAAATGCAGAAAATTTAGTCAAACTAACTTCATTTAGTCAAACTTTTCATAAACTAACTATAGAGTATCAATCAGATGATTCACCTTTTCAAGGTAAAATATAATTAGCATAGGGGTAATAGAGCAGAAAGATCAGAAAATGTTGGCATGGTTAATGTCGGCGCTGCGCAAACACCACAGTTGTCGCCTCAAGTATCATCCTCACCATAGTCAATATCAGTAGCATCAACAACACCATTTAATTTAATGGAAAAAATGAATTTTACAAATTAATTAAATAAAATTCTTCCACTAATTGGAGTTACACCGATTATCATCCACAAAATTAAGAAGTCTTGACCAAATATCAAAGAAATTGGCAAGCAACATTTTTGGAATATCCTTGGACTCCACTGCATCTCAGACTGAAACAACTAGTAGTGAAAATGAGATGATAAACTATTAAAGTTAAATGTGCTGAAGCCACCGATAAAGGGTTTAAAAGAAAAACTCTGTCTGTTCTTGCACGATCATGGTCAGTGCGAACAATTATCAAGGAGTTCAAATACAGAAGCTCACAGATCTCTTTAACATGATGTTGCGTGAATTTTCAAATACGGATTGTTTTATAAATATTTGAAAAGGCCCTTGCGACGGAATTGGGGGTGCTTCAAACAAAATGCCACGAATGCCAGCCTTTAGCGACCATACGCTGATCAAATAACGACAGCACAACAACTTTTCGATTGGGCTACAAAAAATGAATCAAACAGTACTTTATTACTTTTAGATTTTGTACAAATCGAGAGTACAGAAGGGTGGCACGATCACTAGCAAAAAAATGTGATTCAGTAAAAGCCATCAGAGGAACTCACGATTATGATTGCTTTGTTCCCAATGGTAACAACCACATCACAGCGCGTCGATTTTCCAATTCTGATAATTTTAAATTAAAATAATTTGTAAATAAATTAACTTTATTGAATAAAACTGTAAAAGTAAGAACCAAGACATGAATTTCGTAGTTTAGAATTAATAATTGTTCTGAAATGTTAAGTCCGACCCTAACTGGTTATGACGTTTTGTTCTATAAAACTTGAACGCGTTGAGTCTCCATCGTGTGAATTGGCTTGTTGGAAGGGTATTTTCAAGTGCTTTACTATAAAAAAAATAGAAATTAAACCGAGAGCAGTTTGATTTTTCAGCAAAAGACTATTTAAAACTGAAATTTAAGGAATATATATTTTCCATTAACACCTAAAATATATTGTACATTTACCCGCTTACTTGAAAGTATGTGAAATTTTCTTTCCAACGAGCTATTACACGTGCAAATCGGACAAGAAATACTTGAATACTTGATACACGAATTGAAAGATGTGAACGTTTGAATTTCCGACAAAAACAAATTATAACGGAACTCCGCGTATTTTGACCCCACCGAGTTTTACTCAAATAATATTTTTTTTTATCTAGACTTACCATCTCCCCGAATTTCAAACTAATTTGACACCTTGCCTCCGGATGGGTGTCTAATTTCGCGTGGAATGGCTCCGAACTCGACAATTTTTGAATAAAAAACACGACTGTTGTTAGAAACTGCACATTCCCAAATCTTTCCATTTTTTATTTCAGAATTAAACCTTTTTTCACAATCCTACAATGATTTCAATGATATTATCAAAACAATTATAATCATTAATTGCAGAATAATTATCATCTAATAATTATGAAGTGTGCATACGAAAAAAAACTCTTTAATAACGACCAAATACCAGTTTACACGTTTAAAAAAAATGATTTGCAACACAAAATCTGAAATATGGCAATAGTTTTGTAAATGATTTGGGGTAAATAATTCTAAACTATAATGATTCAATTGGGAATATACACGGAAGATAAAATAATATCCAAATAAAGACGTGAGCTTAGATCATTGCGGCTAAAGTGATACATTTATAAACGAAAAAAAAAATCACATCCCTTCGGTATATAACAGATATGATATACGATGTTTATTTATTCATAACACAATAATAATAATACTAACAGCAATAGCAATAAAAGTAAAACTGATACATAAATAATTTTTTTTATTTCTTCATATATCTTATGTTGTTTACTTAAATGTTTTCTTGCAAATATACTCTCATGATTGATTGTATAATCAGAAAACACTGCTCTAGGAAAATAACGCATCATTTTGATAAATAAAGTTTTTGTTGAAACCGATAATTAAACGAAAGTTTTCAATATACTTAGGATTTTGTATTTAAGAAACTATTTTATTGATATTAACCTACCCCAAAGACCTGCATACCCTAAAGGAAGAAGTCCAGTGGTGTTAAAAATAAACACAAATCTGAAATCATGTCATGGTATAGCGGCCACCCGACCAAACAGCACACTAAATAGTGATTCTGTGGTGCATGGGATGTTTAGTAAATGATGTTGGATTTCATTTTCTTCAAATGGGACAGTTTTGAGTGTTAACGTATAGGCACAAATTTCGAAATCTGCTACATCAGAAAACATATCTTTTGAGTAAAATCATCCGGTTGATCTGCTATCTAATTGACAAAGTTACGACGTTGAATGATCTGATAAAATAATTGAACAATTTCAACGCACTGTTCCACTATTGTATACGCCTGCATTATTCAAAATGAACATAACACATACTACTTTCCAAATGTAAAAAAAAAATTGCTCCCCGCGATATCAATCTGAAAGGTTCGTTATATGTACTTTCGTTATTCTGTATAATTTTAAACTACAATATGTTTTTTAAGATATTTCTGATTAGAGTTTAATAGTTTTACCTTAGAATGATGTGAGTAAGAATTGGTTTTCCGGTCATATGGGAATCGCACAATAGACTAAATTAATTTTAAAATTAGTTCTAATTCCAGATTCAAATTTAAAGAAAAAATCTGTCTTGGGTTGTGCTACGGGCATTTCGGGCGAACATTGTGTCTGAAATGGTTTCTTTTAGAGGCATTATATGTTGTTGTGAAGCGCTTTCTCAAACCAAGCATGCAGTATTATTTATTTTTAACACATAATTTTCCTGCAATATTCTTCAGTAGCTTGTGTTTCCATCAGCTAATCTTACTACTTGGGCACGTTAGAGTTTTAGGCTTTTCAAAGCCTTTAGGCCGAAAAAATGTTAGAATCTTGTATTGTCATCGGAGATAAGCCTGCATGTAAAATTTCAGCTCAATTGGACTATCGCAAGTGGTTGAAAAAAAATGGTAGAATCTTGTATTATCATCGGAGTTAAGCCTGCATATAAAATTTCAGCTAAATTGGACTATCGCAAGTGGTTGGAAAAAAGCCTTTTAGGCTTTTCAAAGCCTTTTAGGCCGAAAAAATGTTAGAATTGTAGCAGCTCGAATATTCGACTCACCGATATTCGATACTGCCACAAACAAAACAATTAGTGAAATTCAAATATAAATCAACTTATTTGAATTAAGCGTTCACTAACCCCATCACATATCCAATAGCCGAACCACCACTATCTAATAGCCGAACCATTACTATAACACATTTATAGTAAAGCATGTCGCCATCCAACCAACATCACCACGAACTAACAAAGTTCGGTGATGTAAATCCATTGCACTCAAAATACTTGTGCAATGTCGACCGCCGCCGGCGCATCTGTTCCCTCTCCAAAATACGACATGTATTTTGGAAGACGAAGGCTACGTCACACCTCAACACGAGGAAAATATTATTAGTCGTCCATTGCATTCCTCGATTATTGGTCATGCAAGACAACGTGCCTTAGTAAAAATAAATAACATACGACAACACACACGGCCATTCCTTTTTCTTTGGTTATAAAAATTAAATTTGGTGGTGATTAATTAATAAATTCAATTAAATAAACATTTATATTTTTATATGCACAATTTAATAAATAAATAAATAATTATAAACTAAAATAAATAAATGTGAAATAAATAAATAAATGTGAACATTTTAAAATTAAAATTAAAAGAAAAATAAATAAATTATTGAATCTTATAATTAACAAAATTTGTGTGTATATTCAAATTTACTGATCCACCAAAACAACCAAAGAATCTTGTATTATCATCGGAGTTAAGCCTGCATGTAAAATTTCAGCTCAATTGGACTATCGCAAGTAGTTGAAAAAGTCTTAGTCATTTCAAAGCCTTTTAGGCCGAAAAAATGTTAGAATCTTGTATTGCCATCGGAGTAAAGCCTGCATGCAAAATTTCAGCTCAATCGGACTATCGCAAGCGGTTGAATACAGTCTTTTAGGCTTTTCAAAGCCTTTTAGGCCGAAAAAATGTTAGAATCTTGTATTGTCATCGGAGTTAAGCCTGCATGCACGCACAATTTCAGCTCAATTGGACTATCGCAAGTGGTTGAAAAATTGATTACAAAATTTGACGATACAAACAGAACATACACACAGAGTGAGCTAATATAAGCGTAGTAAATAAAGTGTAGTAAAATACTCGACAAATAAATTTTTTAGAAGAGATTTCAGTTGAAACCACAGGAACTGAAATAACTTTTGAACCATCAACAATTAGACTATCAAGTGTATGGAAATGACCTTCCCAAACACTTCTGTTCGTTTGATCGTCCAGTATCGAAACAGGCAGTATGTGTGTTTGTGTAAATCAATTAGAAATACACTCATGGGGATTATATACTGACCGCCAAACGGACCACATACTTACCTAAAAATTTGAAGAAAAACACGACTTTAAGCCCCTTTAAATTCCTAGTTTGCATATAGCTACTCGTGTGGTTCAAAAGATACTTTTTATTAGGATAGATCGTTTTTCATGATGTAGAGTGTATATACATATATACACAAAAACAATGTAATTCTGTTAAAGTTTGCATGAATAATATTGAGTGGCTGGTTAATTTCATTGGAGCAGTGTTATTACACATTAATAATTGATTATCATGGTTATGAAATATATATATTTATGTGTAAAATACAAATTTAAGTCAATTTGCGAGGCACATATGTACGTATATACATAAAATAATATTCAACATTTAGTTATTACCTTTAACGTCAAGCGTTGTTAAATTTGGATGTATTGTTAGCATATATCGATTCGGACGGACATTGTTTGGTAAATATGAGTATAACCAAGGAAATGGTTGACCATTGGTTGCTATCGGTTGAAATGGTTGTGAATTATTTAAATAATCTGGAACATAACCTGGAGGCATTTTACCAGCACACGCGCAATCTGCAAATAAACAAAACAATTCATGCAATTCATTAGAAGTTTATTAATTAAAGCTTTTATATATGAAATGTGAAATTTAAGCTCTATATACATTATTTGACTATACAATAATATTTTATTCACCAAGCCGTAATGAATATTTATAAGAAAATTTTGTAAAGACAACGCAAATATGGTATAATATAATGACTAAGAGGAAAATGTGCTTATTATATTTGATTTATGGTTTTTAGGTGAAAATTAAATACATAATAATATTTTATATCCAATCTTCGACTACCCTTAAAAATTACTAAAATTGCAAAAATATATAAAATACCGCCCTATGTATTATTTATATAACAACATTTCTTCGTAATATTTGTAATATTTATTCTTTGAAATACATATGCTTCTTACAACATTATCATCACTCTATGACGTACAGGACAACACATAGCGTTTAATAACTTGGGAAATAAAAAAGGAAGAAGATTATTTTAGTAGATCAAATTTGTATACATATGTATAATTTACACTTAATTTTATTTTTTGTTTGTCTATATATTCGGCAAATATACATTTTATGGATAATGTGCAGAACTAAACGATCAATTTAGGCTTTCGACTAATTTCTTTTGTAAAAATGAGACGTAAGTGGCTTTTCAATCGGACCACCGCAAGGTAAGGCTAGCTTTGTATCTTTGGATAAAATAAACTACCTACAGCTGCTCTTACATTTCATCAAAAGTAGTTACGAGTATTTGAATTAAGTATGGGCACAAACCTAAGTACTTAAGGGAGTAATGTGCGCTACATTATAATATTTCAATTTCAACTATCCACAGTGTTGTCCATCAAACGTACATCTCACGTTTTCATATAGCAGAATTGGAGAGCGTACAATCACAAATTATATTTACTAAAAATTAAATTTAAAATTTAAATAATTGAACACATATATAGGTATAAAACTGCATCGATATTGGTATATTACATAATATATGCAATATGCAAAATTTTGTTCAATCCATTATTCAGCGTTCTACAGTTCTCATCTTCTTCTCTCGTCCATATTTCTCATAAACACAATACGTCGTCTACGTTTAAACACAGCGGATGAATCCACTTCAGTCCCGTTTTTTTTTACCTATGTGTGTATGTATGTGCAAAAAATATTCATATCGTTTTGATGTTTTGACTCGACAAGAATGACAATTTTAGAAGAGGGACAAAGTATCGATGCCCGTAATCCCAAAGGTTTAAAGACCCGAAGTCGTAAAATCCCGAAATCTACAAAACCTTAGGGTATTAAATCCCGGAAACCTATGAAAATGTTAAAATCTAATTGTTGCACAAATGGTGCAGTTTTCCCTCGATTTGAAGATCTATCCACACACACAGTGAAAAATGAATATGAAAGTTATAAGATAACATTTCACCGCTGATCAATGGTGCCATATTATATTTAAAAGAACATCTTTAAGAAGCAAATCGAGAAAAATTTAGCTACTTGATAGAAAAGTAACTAAAATTTTTTCTAAGTAAATAAGCGAAAATGATAAACAACTGTGGTAGACCAATAACCTCTTGGAGAAACCAGATTAATTTTTAAAATAAACAATACAATTCAGGCACACTAGACGTATTTCTTTTTAAGACGCATTAAGTCTAATGAAATTGACCGGAACAGTTTGCAATATTTGCTTTATATTCTCCAGAAATCATAATCAAATTATATATATTTATAAGACTTAAACGAGATGCTTCGATGTTGAAATATATTCACAAAGTATTGTATCTATAAGGGTAAGCCTTAATAGGAGCAATGAACTTTGACCTTCGCTTACTTTCAAATCAATAGGCAAGGACATGCCTACCATAGCACTAAATTTTGAAAATCCAGCGAATCCAAATAATAAACTTCGAAAAATTGTGGAATTTAAACAAACTTAAGAATCTACGAAGATTTAAATATTGCGGGAAAATTTAGTACATAATGTTACAAAATTAGCAAAAAACTATTGAACATTTTTAAATATTTAATCCAGGAAAACTCACTTTTGGTGAATTTTGGGATGTTAGAAAAATATCAGAAAATTTCCAAGAATTGAGAAATCACAGTGGATGGAAGGATTTATCTAAAAAATTCTTTTCTATAGTAAGCGAATTAAAATTTTTGTTAAAAGTAAGTCAAAAAAATTAAATATCAGCAATTCTCAATTTCTTTCAAGTAGATCGAGGATTTTTAACCAGGTTTTGTAAGTCCCTTATGTTAAACGTAACATGTGTGCGAATATTTTATGCAAACATGTAAGAAATGCGTACGTATATGTACAAATCTTAATAAACCATTTTTACTTGGAGATACCCAACTTTGGGTAAACTGTGGCAAGGAAGCAGATATTAAATCTAACCAACTATGTCCGCTCAAAATTCTAAAAGTAGTGTAGTAGCGTAATTATATTTCTGATTTGCTATACATAAATTATATTCGAGTCGAGAGTAACAATATAAACATTGCAGTGTTGAAAAAAATAAGGGCGTTGTTTTGTTTTTCATAATAACCAATGGAAAAAAAAGGGAAGGATCTGATTGCATTTGATTCTAAATAGACTGTTCGTTGCTCTAAAGTATCATTGAATAATTTTACTCAACAATGGCTATTTAATTTGGAATTTGAGGCGGAGCATTACATTTTCGTGTCCTAGTATATTTTGCGACTGGTGTCGTCGATAAGTTACATCTGTAAATGATTCAACTTGAATGGTGAAAATAAACGTTATATTTAGAGACAAGTCTTTGGTATTAATGCCCATTTTCATTCTGCATTGACTGTAAGAACTTGAGCTAATAGAATTACAGAATATTCGGCTTTTACGATTAACCGATTACTATTGCATAAGATTCGATTGGTATTTCTCTTACTCGTATCTGTATATTAATTATGTTTCGTCTTGCAGATTCTTCTTCATTTGAACAATGCTCAGTATAAAAAATCTCGTTGGTCCAATCTCGTTGGCCAGAATTTATATTCAATCAAGATGCCAGCTTTAATTGATGCACGTAAGCGTATTACAAATAAATCAACATTTATGATCATTTTTACAAAAATTTACGATTATCCTAAATTAAAAATAGGAGTTATGCCATAAAATAAGGATATAAGAAAATATATTTAATTAAAAATGGGTAAATAAAAAAAAGTAGGGCGTTTTTTTCATTTCATAATAACTAATGACGTAAAATAACAAAAGCAAAACATTTTTAGAAAATAAAAATAATAAAATATAATTTTGTTTGTTACGTATTCTACATCATTGATTATTATGACAAAGGAAACAACGCCCTAATTTTTTTCGAACACTATTCAATTTTTTTAGTTTTACTCTAGACTTGAATATAATTCTGTATATCAAATCTGAAATGAAAATACACAACTACACAATACTATATAAAGTATTGTTATAATCATTATTTTGGAACGCTAAGGTGGTGTATCCCGAAAATAAATGGAAACTGCATTACTTAAAACTCTAGAATTAAAATTACATATATTCTTCAACACACAAGTTTCTAAAATTTTTGTAGTTATATAACACGTTCATAATATTTTCAGAATTCCAGTCACAAAATTTTTGAATTATGAAAATATATAGATTTGAAAAATTCCAATAACCATATTTGAATTATTTAGAGATTTCTAATATTAAGAAAATCTATTTTCAAGCACGATCCCAACTTTAAGATTCAAGTTTTACGGTACTGAATTTTGATATTATATTATATTGTTCTAGATTTTTAATGTCTAACTTTAAAATGGCTAGACGTGAGAATCAATATTTAAGAAATGTATATTTCTGAAAAGTTAAATTTGAAAAATCCAGTAATTTTTAAAACCTAATTAATAATAATAATAGTTTTTAAAGGCTGTATCAACAATTTGGCTCCAACGGTTTCGATCCTGAGCTGCCTTAGACAATCTAAAGAGGCCAAATCATTCTCTATACCGTGGAGCCATCGTCTCCTGCAGCGACCTCTTCGCCTACCGCAATGGTGGCTTTTGTGGGCATTCTTAGATATTCCAGAGCAGACCACAAATTCTCTCGATTGGTCGAGTCATAGGCCTGACGAAAATCCTGGAACACCTGATATACAGAGATAGATGTCTTGTAATATTTAGATAGAATCATCCGCAGCGAAAATACCTAATCAGTAGCTGATCGATTCGGACTAAAAATCCTCCTTGATAGTCACCAACTAAACCCTCAGCTAGAGGCGTGATTCTATCTAATATAATGTAGGACAGTAACTTGTAAAACCTAATTACGAATTTAATTAATATTCATCCAGATACAAAATTCCATGTTTTTAATTTGTTAAAACTCTTAAATTTAAAAGAAATTCTAAAAAGAGTAATTGGAAATTTTTTACAAAATTATAGCATGTTTTCATTTAAAATTTAATAAAACCTATCTTTGATGGAATCTCAGACCAATCCATATACATATTTAATTTTTTTGTCATTCGGAGAATAAAATTTTATTAATTTGGTACAATTCCTTTTATAAAATTAAAAGATTACTCGAAATCGTTTACCATTTGTTTTATATAACGTTTCACGTCTTACATGCAAATATTACATTCAAATATGTAATATATTTTGATGACTTCAAATTATGATTACTTCTATAGAAAAGTGTGGTGGAAATGCACAAAATTCTAATCAACCGAGATATTTCGGACTTCAGTTTGTTAAACTATATATTTTAAAAATGATGTTGCTTTACCACAATCATTTAAATGCAAATATGAAAATTATTCATAAAACAATTGCTAATCAGATTTTAAATTTTTATTGGACATTCATTTAAAAAGACCTCACCAACCCGTCACACTCGATTTATATAAATCCTCCGACAAGACGTTTATAACGAGAAAATCGAAGCATGTGAAGTTATCCCAGTTTTTCATACCAGAAAAAATAAAAGCGTACATCAGGCAATACTACTCTGTCACATCACAGTTTTTTCCTTAAACAAAATAAAAGTAAGAAATTTTTCATAAATGTGTTAATTAAATGATGAAATATCCCAGCCCAGCTTTTGATAAAATTAGTAAATAAATATATGTATGTATTATGTATTTAATTTATATATAATATAAATAAATTAGGTAGGAAAATTATTATTAACTCCTAAGAACTTTCGAGGCCGGGAATAATTCCTTATTTCTTGAGTTGGCCAAAGTTCTTAGGAGTTGGAATTTTTTTTATAAATTATATGTGGCCATGAAGGTTGGCCGATTGAGCAAATTGCATAATACGGTTGGTGTTGAGAATTTTACCAGAGTTTGCCCTTACTACGGCCAGCTCAAAATATCAGGAATTATTCCCGGCCTCGATAGTTCTTAGGATTGGAATTTTTTATACTAAATTATATGGTGCCATATGAATGGTGTTGGGAATTTTACCAGAGCTTGTCCTTACTATAACCAACTCAAAATATAAGGAATTGTTCCCGGCCTCGAAAATTCTTAAGAGTTAGAATTTTTTTCATATTAAATTATATGGAGCCATATGATGGTTTGCCGATTAAGCAAATTGCACCATACGGCTGGTGTTGGGAGTTTTACCAGAGCTTGCCCTTACTATGGTCAACTCAAAATATAAGGAATTATTCCCGGCCTCGAAAGTTCTTAGGATTGTAATTTTTTTCATATTTTTTTATATTCTGGTGTTGAGAATTTTACCAGAGCTTGTCCTTACTATGACCAACTCAAAATATAAGGAATTATTCCCGGCCTCGAAAATTCTTAGGAGTTGGAATTTTTTTCATATTAAATTATATGGGGCCATATGGAGGTTGGTCGATTGAGCAAATTGCATAATTCGACTGGTGTTAGGAATTTTACCAGAGTTTGCGGTTACTATGGCCAACCCAAAATATAATGAATTATTTCCGGCCTTGGAAGTTCTTAGGAGTTGGAATTTTTTTCATATTAAATTATATGGGGCCATATGATGGTTTGCCGATTAAGCAAATTGCACTATACGGCTGGTGTTGGGAATTATACCAGAGTTTGCCCTTACTAAAATCTAAACACTTATCAAGTGCCGTGGGGCTGAAGCTTTACAAAGCGTTGATCAGGCCCGTTGTTATGTTTGGATGTGAAAGTTGGGCGCTGTGAGTACGAGAGATGGCTGCTTACATTTGAGAGAAGAATCATGAGTATGATTTACGGCCCAAAACGCGAAATAGATGGTACATCCCGAGCTATGTACAATTTCGAGATCAGAGATCTGATGAAGATCCCCAAAATTGTACATGAAGTAAGATCTCAGCGAGTGCGCTGGCTCGGTCACGTTCTGCGTGCTGATCCGGGACGAATTGTGCAGTGATCTCTGAAAGGAGAATCACCATATGGTAGGCGCAGAGGTCGTTGCAGGCGGCGATGGCTCCACGATCTAGAGAACGACTTGGCCTCTTCAGATTGTCTTAGACAGTATGAAGACCATGCTCAGGATCGAAACCGTTGGAGCCAAATTGTTGACTCATTATTGCATTTACTATGGCCAGCTCAAAATATCAGGAATTATTCCCGGCCTCGAAAGTTCTTAGTATTGGAATTTTTTATATTAAATTATATGGAACCATATGAATGGTGTTGGGAATTTTATCAGAGCTTGCCCTTACTATGGCCAACGCAAAACATAAAGAATTATTTCCGGCCTCGGAAGTTCTTAGGAGTTAGAATATTTTTCATATTAAATTATAGGTTGGCCGATTGAGCAAATTGCACCATACGGCTGGTGTTGGGAATTTTACCAGAATCTGCCCTTACTATGGCCATCTCAAAATATCATGAATTATTCCCGGCCTCGAAAGTTCTTAGGAATTAATAATAGTTTTCCTAGCTAATTTAGTTATATTTACATATGTATATTTATTTACTTATTTAATTAAAAGCTGGGCTGGGATATTTCATCATTTCATTAACGCATTTAAGAAAAATTTCTTACTTTTATTTTGTTTAAGGAAAAAACTAGGATGGGACAGAGTAGTATTGCCTGATGTACGCTTTTCTTTATTCTGGAATGAAAAACTGGGCTAGCTTCAGATGCTTGAAAATCGGTGATTGAAAAATCTAGATTGCGGCTATATTTTTATTTATACATATAGTCTTACTGCAATATAGAAATTATTTTGATGAAAACTTAACGAATAAGTTTGAAAAACTCATTTCATTTTTCGTAATCAGCTTTATACATATTACTATACGTACTTAATATTTCCGTGATTTTTATTATAATTTATTGTAAAACATATTTCGTATACTTTTCAGACCATAACAATACATTATACTATTTAGTTAATGGAAAATATGGATAATTTATTTTATTAATATTATTTTAGATAACTTTATACACATATATACATACATACCACTAAACTTAAGAAATAAATACAATTCTTGATATTAATAATAATAATAATAATAATAATAACAATAAAACAAAACATTTACCTTTGAATGAACTTTAAATGCTTTTAGAATAGGGAAGAGATGTATGTACATGCGGAAAATATGGTATGGAACGTAATGAATTTATTGTGGAATGGCAAATTTAAAAAAAATAACAGCGAGATGGAAAAATTAAAAATTTACATTCAAATTGAATTCCTCAGTAAAAGAATTCCGGTAAATAAAAGGGGAAATTTTTATGGGAAATACTATATTTTTCAACAGCAATGGTATAACATATAGAATTGCAAGGTATTGAAAAATGATTAATCGCCTAAACCTAAAGTATTTATGTTTAGAGAATATATTTTCATCATATATAAGTATATTGCAATGTACAAACTTTATGCAAAATATATTGGTTAATAATTTTCGGTTTCGAGTTAGAGGGAAATTTATACAATTTTTCCACCGTATACAGTACTTTAATGCTTAAAGTATAGATAATGATTGATGGTTTTTGATGAGCAATGTGCTACCTACATATATAGTATTTATTTACGGATAATATATACGTATGTACATTTATTTATTCAATAGACAATTTGTTAAAATTCTATGCCATTTGTTACTATATAAGCATTTGAATATCGGTTAACATTTAACCGATTATTTCTTTTGCCGAAATATCGGTAATGTATGATAGGTACAAATAAATTAAATAAGTTAAATTATTTCCCTTTGTAGCTTGTGAAATTAAATTCAAGAATAAAATAGAATGCAAAATCAAAACTTTGATGAAAGTAATACGCATTAAAAGATACAAACAATATTACAAATATTCGAAAAACTTAATAAAAAGAGTCTCAAATAGAGCAAAGTCAAAAACGACATGACAGAAGGTATTTTATAGTCATATGAATAGAACGACGTATTTAATTGTATTGAGTGAAGGACAATTTTCCTAATAAGAGGAATGATTTCAACATAGTCAATGAAAAAATAGCTTAGTTCAATTACAGTTAGCCATATTCCAGAACTTTGTTCAAACATTATTTTAGATTTCCATCGAGCATGTGAAAATTCTACCATTTATAATCGATCATGTGGAAATTATCATAACGTGAATTCCAGAAGTTTATTCAAAATATAATTTTAGACTGTGTCCGAAACCTGTAATAAATATTTTTTAGTACAGAATTTTGACATTATTTGAGAATTATTCCCCTACATTCACAATTTTTTATTATGACGTTCGAAATGTGTAATAAATCCCCCACCTCAAATACCTTTTCTCCACCTTATAAATTATTTTTTTAGCATGTCTTGGAACGTTTTTCTTGTTGTTTTTTATTATTAGATTTATATTCTACAACGATTAAATACCAGAATGTTGTTGAGTATAAATATAGAGATCCCATATACACCACAAAGCCAAAACCCAATAATTAAACGATTTTTGCCATTTTGTTATGACTGGGAAGTGGCAATAGTTACAGAATGGTGAGTGGAATCATGGATATACCGACGTCAACAATAACTGATATAATCCATAATGTATAATACCGAGAGTGATTAGATTACCGTCTACCAGTGATTTACCAGACATCGGGCGAAAATTTGGAAGACGTGCTTACACATCTTCACGACCAATATATAAACCGGAAATTAGACTATGCGATATGTGATGCTAATTTCCGGTTTCTTGATATATTCGTTGGTTATCCAGAGTCGGTCGGGTGAAAATTACGTAAAGACTGTGGCTGCATGCTGTGTGTTCCACAATATATGTATTGCCGCAAACGATAATATCACCATAGATTGGTTAACTCATAGATTGGGAAGTACCTGAACCAGAAATTCATCAACATCTAAACGAAGTTATTGAGGCAAAATGCCTGTTTCTTTAGGCAGAGAATGGTTGATAGGTTATGAAAAAAAATAAAAAAATTGGATTTAAGTTTATATTCGGACTTTTAATTATTTCATTTTACATTAATTCAGTCATGTGTATGTTTGTTCATATAAATGTGCATATATATAATAATCACAAAAGACAACTGTCACGACCAATAATTTTGGTGACTGTATAAGGACCTAGAAAATTTGGAAAATTGTGTCCGCTTTATCGCTACTAAGTCTCCTACTTCAAATTTTGCATAAAACTCTCTTTTTCCATTAGAAAACTTTTTCACCTCTTTAGAATTATTGTCATATTTTTGCTATGTACATGCGATACTTTTAGCAACTTCCGCTGATGATAGCAGAATATTCAATATAAATATTGCTTATATGATTCATTCCGCTGTTTTGTTCGCAAACGCATCATGATCTTGAGCACTGTTTAAGTTTAACTTTAATTCCTTGATTAAGTTAGAAGTCAAGCCGTTCCATGTATTGGTATCCGTTGCGAACCTTAAACTTTGTTTTGCTGTGTCATTTAATAACCGTTTTGAGTATACAGTTTTACGTTGTTCATCCCAACCCAAACATTTGGCTGACTCATTAATCTCTTAAATCCATGTCTCAATTGGATAATGCTCATCTCCACTGAACTGATTAAACGGCTCTTCGACATCTTTGAACGGAAATAAAGCCCCTTGAGCTGGATTAAAAACTGTTGTTACTAACGGGTCTCTTCGTAATAGTTCGTTCTCTCGTTTTAGAAGTTCTATCTCCTTTTCTTTCAATAAAAGCTCACGCCTGGTTAATTCGTCACCTATCATGTACTTTGGTTGCTTGAGTCTAACAGATTAGAATCCCATGTGGTATTTTCTTCTTTTGCCATTTGCTTATCCACTTTTTTACTATCAGTCATTTTGTTAATAATTTTCGGTACACTCACACTTATATTAAATTTTGTTCCGATTTACAGAAAACAAACAATTCACTCTTCAATTTCACGTTTTTCGGAAAACTTTTACTGTAATGGTTTCGATCGCGTCTTTCTCGAACAATTCCCGTTAACTTCGTGTCTATCTACGTGTCTTAAAGTATCTTCAATAAATAGTTGGAATTAAAAATTATAAATATATATAACATCACCCAACTACAACATATACCCGACACTAAAGAGAAAGAAACACATAAACCTACATTTTACATTATCATGAAAGAAGTATCATCCCGCCAAAACCAGCATAAAATTCCGATCCATCCGGAATCCATCGCATGAGTTATGTGTACACTTTTTTTTTCTATAGCTCGATGATAGATGGCAGGACAAACATTTCTAACAAAAATAAACTTAACTCGTAAAACTTTAACCGGTCATGTACTCTTTATAGGATTTATGCGTGTGTTTTTAAACTATTTGTCCGTGTTTTTGTGACTGATATATTGGATATGCGTATACTATCCAATTCCTAAGTATTAGTAAAGTAATTGCCTTTTAATTTATATAAATTTGATATATTTTGATAAAATTTACAGCCGTATAATAAAGGTATATTGAATTAAATGTGATTTATTAGTATTTGTGATCACGCAATTTAAGCAAAATAATTTCAAAATTTCAATTTAAATGTTTTAAAAAATTCTTTAAATTTACCTATTATGTACTTCATTAAGTCTTAATTAATATTTAATAAGAAGTCTGACCTCCTTACTTCTGATAACTGTCTTGGAATACTATCGT
Organism: Tipula unca; assembly: GCA_951394425.1. Lineage (NCBI taxonomy): Eukaryota > Metazoa > Arthropoda > Insecta > Diptera > Tipulidae > Tipula > Tipula unca. Next base: position 53,190,505 of record OX596381.1, on the reverse strand, counting down.
AAGTTGCGGATGAAACTGCCGGGAAAGTTTGCTTCAAATTTCAACAATTTCATTTCACAATTCATCATTTATAATACCAACTCTATCAGAAAGTTTATTCTTTACGCATGCCCAAACATTTTCGATAATTTCGGGTCTTTCTGGGGCCCAATTAAGGCGATTTGGATCCACACCATCCTAAAATACAGTGGCAACTTTCGCCATTTGTGACGAGGTATTGTCTTGTTGCAGAATAAAATTGGGTCCAATCATTGAATCACCAGCCAACAGAATACCTACGTTTAGAAGATTATAATTGATTTAATATGTCCGAAACCATTACTAGTGGTTCTACTCCATTGTTTGAGATACAACAATGTATCATAATATTATTTCCGCCACCTTGTCGTTTCGAGGCAAAAATACAACAATTCTTTACGTGTTTTGCTTAAGAATAAAACCAATAAAACAATTTTTTAGCCCAACTGCTAACTGAAAATTTATCCGTAAATCACGGCTTATCGGATTGTTTAGCAAATGTCTTTCATATTATTTCGTATCTGTTTTTAACTACATACATAAACTTTTAACCCGCAGCTTCTTTGAAGAGGCATCAAACGAAAATGTTTATATTTTCTTCATTTTTTAATGACTTAGCAAGACCTTTTTGACTTATAGATTTATCGTTAACCATAACAGTTCGAATGGTACGATTAACTTGCCGTTGTGTTGTAACACAAGTCCCCGTTGTGCTGTGCCATGTATTTTTTTTTGCGGATTTGATAAAGTATAGTATTCACATGATATTTACACCTCCCTTCTATTATTTTAAGTAGTGTATCATGATTGTCTAAAGTTATTATAGCCGATCTATCTTCTAGGCTGATGTAGCGGGTTTTAGGTATGTTGATACTTCTTTGATGAAATTTAAATGAATATTATAGGGGAAGATAAATTGCAAGCAGTAATAAAATCTGAATTGTACTCAAAACATTTGTCACATCCATACAGGTGCTATTTTGCTATTTTAGCACGTGCGAGGCCATAGGTAGCATTTGATGCGAGGCCCTTTTTAGTTTGAAAAGTACAGATATTTATAAATATTTAATCAGGTATTACTTGCCCCTCAGGTCCCGTTCTTAGTTACTAAGGGTTACCACCGTTAAGGCAACATTTACCACACACCCTACAATATAAAACAAATATTTGGGGCCCAATATTAAATTTTTCGAAATCGAACTTTTCGCCGCACATGTTTACTATCTTATGAAATACTAGATCGAGTTTGTGCAGTAAATTCCTAATTGTTGATTACACATAAAAGTTATGTCAAATAATAATAAATTATTAAGACACATTTTATTAAAAATAGATGAATATAAAAGGACGATTAGGACGATGATTTTATTTTATAATAGCCAATAATGTATTAAATATTAAAAAGTATGGTAACTTAAATTTATTAACAATCCGCAAATAATAAATTAAGTAAGAACAAAAAAAACATATTTGGGTTAGTACGCATCCTTCGTAATTGAATTTTATTATGAAATAAAAACAACACCATAAACGCCTTATTTTAATTATTGTAATTTAATAAAAAATAAAATATATCGCCAAAGAAAACATTGACTAAATGGTTTTAATTAGGATTATGCAGGCGCCGCCCGTCATATTGAACCAGCATTAATTTAGTGCCCACACCATTTCACCATCCAAGAAAAAATTTGTAAAAACATAAATCCATCGGCATCAAACTTATATTGTACTGTGGATTGTCCAGCACTTATGCAAGACAATTTTTCGTGTGTTTTATTATGTGAGTGCATAAAATCTGGTGTCGCTGTTTTTTTTTAAATTTTTATTAACAACATTTTATAAACAAATAAAATATCAATAACAAATTTTAGCCGACTTTACAAAGCACGCACAAGTAAAACACGCGAAAAGTTGTCTAGCACTGTGACAAAACAATTTTTCGTGTGTTTTACTATGTCAGTGTTTAGAAAGGTTGGCTAAATCCTGGTATCTATTTCATTATTATTTATGAATTATATTAAATAGTCGAACTTTCGAAGCACGAACACATAGTAATACAAACAAAAAATTATCTACCACTAATACAAGACAATTTTAACTAAAATATGGAGCGGGAATCGTTTTGACATCGTTTTGTATATCGTTTTGACTACTGTATTCCTGACTACCGCCAAACCATTTTTAGTCATCTTTAGTGCTAACGTTTTGCTAAAAAACTCACTTTATCCGCGATGGATTGAAATTACAATTTATTTATTTATTGATATTATTTAAGTTTTTTGCAATAATCTGGGCATAATTTAAACACAGATTCTCAAAAAATCAAAAATATAAGTATATTCATGATACTCCATTTTTCGAGTTTAACATCCTCAATAATAAAATGTTGCCCACTCTGGTTTAAGATCCACGGGCCGCTATACCAGGTATATGACAAACTTAACTGTTTTTAAACATATATATAGAGTTATATATTTTGTTCTGCGAGGCCCAACAAACTAGTTAATCGATCTTGTCAAGAGCGATTTGAGGCAATTTTTGTGGAAGTGATGTTACGTACAGGAAAATTGCTAGTTGGCATTATGTATAATCCTCGTGTTTGTTCTATAGTGCAAGCTGATGAATTGATTGAGTTTACATCCGATTCGATGGATGAGTATCATCACATTGTCATTATGGGTGATTTTAACCTGCATCTTTGTTGATTCGATGAAGTCACTTTCTGTTGACATTTTGCCTTTTTATAATACAAGGTTAACGTCTTCATTGAATTTAATGATGATTGGCAGCATGGATTGTGACAATATAATTGCGCTGGGGCAAACGACTATACCAGGGATTTCGAATCATGATTTAATTTTTATGTGCTTTAGACACCGGCATCCCTCGCTCTAAAATGAAATATTAGTATGTTAGAAATTTCAGCAAATTAATTAACGAGGATGCATTTTTAACTAACAGCTTGTTGCTGGACTGGTTTAATATCTACATGTGTTCTACATGTTGTGTACATCTGTTGTGTACATCAACAGTAAAGTTAATTACTTTAATTTCAATTTTATTAAACTATTTAATGATCATGTTAATTGAAACATTTACTTAACGCAAGTTATGTAGAAATGGTTCAATAATTTCATGTTGGAGACGATTAAAAAACGAAATCGTACATTACTACTCTGGCGCAAGAGTAAAAATACTGCTGATTGGTCGACCTTTACTAAATTACGGAATAGAACTATACTTGCCTTACACGGGATGCTAAACGAAAGTACGATTTTGATAAGCTGAACAATCGGCATAATAATGGTAACATTTGGAAGTTTATTAAGAGTTTGGGAATGGTATACCTACAAATGATTGTACAGTAAAGTTTTCTGCTGAAGAGCTTAAGAAACAGTTTTCCATGGTAGCTGCAAAGCCAGTTGCTTTCAGGGTTCTGTTTTGGGTCCATTGTTATTTTCATTATACATCAATGGATATGCTGATGATTTACAAATATATTTATCTGGTCCTTTGGATAGCATGTATACTATTTATACAAATTTGAATCAAGATTTAGCGTCAAATGATAGCTGGACCGAGTCTAATGGCTTAATTTTGAATGCAGTGAAGTCCCAATTACTACCAATATATAAAACGAAGCTTAATGTTCAGTTACCTCCTACAGTAATTAACGGTGTAAACTTAACGGTGTCTGATACTGTTTGGAGTAATGTTCAATAATACCTTAACGTGGAATGCACATATAAATCTGATCTGTAGGACAGTTAACTTTGTCTTATATTCACTTAGGAAACTGAGATGCATAACTCCTGTTACAATCAGGTTATTGTTGGTCAAGAGCTTGATAATGCCCTTATTTACCATGGGGAGGTATTTGTATATAATGCCGATTATCAGTCTGTTTGACGTTGACTTTTAATTCGTGTATTAGATACGTTAATTCTCTGCCAAAGTTTGATCATGTATTATTATTATTATTATTAAAATTGGCTGGAACCCACGATCATTGATCATGTATCTTGTTTTCAGAAAACTATACTTGGTGTGCCATTAATGACATATCCTTTAATTAGAGTTCTATATTTTATATTTAAGCTATTGCATATTAGGTATCCAGCTTATCTGTATTTTGTCATTTAGCTCATCACCGAGAATTTTTAGAATCACGTCCTTGTCATCAGTTTTATTCATCCGTTTTCGTTCATGGAACTATTCAATTTAATTCACTGCCGGAAGCAATTAATTATAACTCAAAATGTGTTATAATCTCGGATTATTAATTATTTGGCCCCTGTGGTCGGGGGGCACTCACATGTCTCGTAAATCTAAATTGCACGAACATGTTTCCTAAGAATACCACCACAGTATCCTTTGCTTGTCGTAGGAGGCGACTAAACGGTTGGATCGCTGGGCTGACGACCCGCATCCGTAAAAAAATCAACTGTTTATAAAATCAACAAAAAGAAAAATGGATACCGCCAAAACAACACCGGACCCCCGCTCAAGTACCCGTATACGAGATTTAGGATCGGCACGTGGAACGTGCAATCACTTAGAAAACCAGGAGCGTTGGAGGGTCTAATCACGTGCATGAAAGAATATCGGCTGGAACTCGTTGCTCTTCAAGAAACTCGCTGGCCTCAAAGTGGAGACCATGTGTCCCAGGGCTATACGTTGTTCTACAGTGGAGATGACCTCGGAAATCTTGGAGCTGGATTTCTTCTTGGGCCGCAGGTAAAGAAGGCTGTTTTGGATTTTCAAGCAGTCAATAACCGATTGTGTATGCTTCGCCTGCGCATGAAGTTAGCCAACCTGTCGATAATTTGTGTACATGCGCCCACAGAAGTCAGCCAGCCCCAAGATAAAGACTCATTTTACAATGACTTGGACAATCTGATGGGATCTATACCCGAACACGATGCTAGAATGGTAATTGGGGACTTTAATGCTAGAGCTGGCAGAAATCAGGCCGACTTGTGTGAAAACAGACCACGTGTTAATTTCAAAAGGGCGAGCTCGGGTTGTGCAGGATGTGAGAACTTATCGGTCAGCAACCAAATACGTAGGCAGCCATCATTATTTGGTCGCTGCAAAGCTACGGTGGAAGTTTTCGTACAGGTCGGGGAACACAGCGAAACGGATGGAACGTTTCGACTGTGAAGGTCTGACAAATGAAGATCAAAAGAAACGATATCAGGATCTTGTCAGCGACAACATTGAGGGAGCTAATTACCAGTCTGACTGCGTGAACTCTGTCTGGGAGGTACTGAAAACTTCGGTTGTCAGTGCTGCTCAACAGACTTTAGGTATAGTGAAAGTCAGACCCAAGAATGATTGGTTTGATGACGAGTGTCGTCTTGCAGTTGAGCAACAAAATATAGCCCATAATGAAGTGCAACAACGTCTCACAATCGCAAGGAAAAACAAGGCAGCTCTTGCAAGAAGGGCAGCTAAGCGGATTTGTAGACGGAAGAAGCGAGAATGGTGGAAGGCCGAGGTTCTGAAAGTACAACAACTCAGCAATGAGCGTAGTTCACGTAATTTCTTTAAAGGAATTACTGGATTGCAACATACTTTCAGGCCTTCGTCAACCGCCATTCGGGACCGGGATGGAAACCTCTGTGTCAACATCGACGCAGTACTTGACGCATGGAGTGGACACTTTACTGAGCTGCTTGATGTTCATCATGCGTCACAGACTGTTGTTGAGCCACCTCTAAAACAGTCTGCGGAGATTTGCACTGAGGAGCCATCCCATGAGGAATTCACTAAGGCCATGAAGAGAATGAAACGAAACCGCTCACCTGGAGTGGACTGCATTAATTCGGAGCTCTTGATATTCGGAGGGGATAATTTGTGGAACTGTCTTTTCGACCTTATTCGATTAGTATGGCGAACCGAAGTTATGCCTGATGAATGGAAAGTGGCCGCGATATGCCCCATCTTCAAGAAGGGAGACCGCTTGAAGTGTGAGAATTATCGCGGTATAGCTCTCCTTTGCACAGCATACAAGTTACTGTCATACATTTTATTGGATAGAATCACTCCTCTGGCGGAGGGCTTGGTTGGTGACTATCAGGGAGGATTTCGTCCGAATCGATCAGTCACCGATCAGGTCTTTTCGCTGCGGATGATTCTATCTAAATATTATGAGACATCCATCTCCGTACATCAGGTTTTCCTGGATTTCCGGCAGGCCTACGACTCGATCAATCGAGAGAGTTTGTGGTCTGCCCTGGAATACCTAGGAATGCCAACAGAATTGGTACGACCGTGTAGGATGACAGTGACGCAGTCTCAATGCTGTGTTAAAGTTGAGAACAGGCTATCGACAATTTTTGCAGTTAACTCGGGTGTTCGGCAGGGAGATGCTCTGTCCCCGATACTCTTTAATCTCATGTTGGAGTACATCTTTCGTAAAACTGAAACACCTCAGCGCAACATCTTATATCGCCAGTCCAATCAAGTGCTTGCATATGCAGATGACATATGCGTGATTGGACTGAATAGCAACGGAGTGAAAGAAATACTTGATCCGCTTGTAGAGTTTTCAGCTTCTGTTGGACTCCAGATCAATGAGTCCAAAACGAAACACCTGATCTCTGGTTTTAGAGACAATGGCACACCAGATTTTAGTAGTGGCCACCACACGTTTGAGGGAGTGAGGAGGTTCAAATATTTGGGCTCTCTTATCACTCACGATAACAGTGTGGGTGAGGATATTAAAGTGCGGCTGGCAGCTGGCAGTCGTTCTTTGTATCCTCTAAGGCCACTGCTAAAATCTAAACACTTATCAAGTGCCGTGAAGCTGAAGCTTTACAAAGCGTTGATCAGGCCCGTTGTTATGTTTGGATGTGAAAGTTGGGCGCTGACGGATGAGTACGAGAGATGGCTCCTTACATTTGAGAGAAGAATCATGCGTGTGATTTACGGCCCTAAACGCGAAATGGATGGTACATACCGAGCTCTGTACAATTTCGAGATCAGAGATCTGATGAAGATCCCCGATATTGTACATGAGGTTAGATCTCAGCGAGTACGCTGGCTCGGTCACGTTCTGCGTGCTGATCCGGAACGAATTGTGCAGCGATCTCTGAAAGGAGAGCCACCATATGGTAGGCGCAGAGGTCGTTGCAGGCGACGATGGCTCCACGATGTAGAGAACGACTTGGCCTCTTCAGATTGTCTAAGACAGTATGAAGACCAAGCTCAGGATCGAAACCGTTGGAGCCAGATTGTTGATTCAGTAAGGGGCCAGTAATGGCCTTTAACACTGTTATTATTATTAATTATTTATTTGTATTTTTATTATTATTAGAAATTATAATATTGTATACGTACCATAGTATTAAAACAATAATTGTATTGTATACTGAGGCATACATCGACAAGGCTTTTGGCCTTATGTGCCTTGGGTCTGATGAATATTAATTAATAAATAATAATAACATACTACTATACAACCAAACAAAAAAATAAATCGAAATGTTCAATAATTCCAATTTAGCGAGGCACTCAATAGCGCGAGGTTGCAAGCAGTAGCTTTGGTTGCCTACGCTTAAAACTGTTCTCGTGTTCTTATGTGTAAAACCCGTGTAAAAAAAGACATGAAATACATAGAAAAAAAGGGGATTAGTTCTATATCCTTCAACCCTGTAAAAAATAGGTAAAATTTCGTTTAATGGTCCTTATTGTAGCTTCATTCAGGCTGAAACTCTTACCGACAGACGTTGAACCTCCTCTATTTTTGAGGCGATCTAAAATTTCAATTTCCAATTTTAATGAAACTAAACAAAAGACTAAAATAATACTTAAGGCTCTACTTTACTCAATTTGCGAAAACATGTGTATCTTACAAATCGTTTTATGGCCACATAAACTTAGGCATACTTAATTTTATTTTTTATAGCAAAGTTAAATATATTTGCAAGCGAGTTTTACCACGCTTTTTTTTAATTCGCTATAGTTTTCTCGTAATTGCGTCTCAAAGTTGATGAATTTTTAACAAAAACCATTCACTCACAAACCAAATTTATCAATATTTTAAATTTTATTTTTCCACTAATCTGTAAAAGTTATATATATATATATGGGTATGTTCAGGAAGATATTATCTAGGGATTAACTCACGTTTTTAATCAAATTCGTTCTAATAAGAGAGAAAATTGAAAATTTAATTGAAAACTATTTTATATTGATAAGTAGACAAAATCAATTTATTGAAAAAAATGTGTCTTCGATGTAAAAATGGTTTAGGATTCAACTAAATATCGTGTATTTTGTAGTTCATCCCTTTTTAATTAGATGTCATAAGTGGCAAAAAAACAATTTTTTCATGGAATATTTTGTAATTTTCGATAGCGGAGATTTACACTATTTCAAATTTTATTTTAGACGAATTTTTTGTCCTTTAAATTTCGACATCAATTTTGATTTTTGTTCTAGGTAAAGTAGAACATTAAGCTGAAAATAATTAAGAAAGAGGAATTCCCAAACTATTTTATAAATAACAGATAGAATAGTGTTAAATCAAAACCGTGTAAATAAAGACCGTGTAAAAACAGAATTGGGTTTATTAAGCTTGATTTACATTTGACGACTTTCGACATCTACAAAAAGCCTGAGATACAATAATTAAAATTGATTAAAGCGAGAATGAGAAAAATATATCATCTGCAAAAAAAAATCATACCGAAAAGATCCCAATAAACTAAAAAAAAAGCAAATGAAAATGAAAAAAAGATGTCGCGCTTCATCTGCTACTATAAACAGACGTCACATGTACGTAAATTGTATAATATACATACTAAATTTTGTACACACATTGAAAATAATTTAAAATATTATAGTTTTCATAATTATTACAGTTATTATAGATATTATTAGTTATTATTGACGTTTCTCTTTCGATTAGGCAGATCTGCTTAAATCATTCAATGTAAAGCAAGCTTTACTCGTATAAAAAAATGAAAACAAACCATATAAAAGTGTTGTACTCTCCATGAATGGCCATGTTATTTTTTTGTTTATTTGCCTGATATCTGTCAAAATTCTAAAATTTAAAAACTTCACTGCACAAGCGGTTTTGTTATAAAATATGAAGGGTGATACTGAAAGTATTTATAAAGTTGCTTACAATTCAATAAACTGAATTATATACATTTTATTACATCTAATATATAACATAAAATAATTTAAATATTTATGATTTTGTTTAAAAATGCAAAATTTGTCTTAAAATCCCAAGAATATTAATTAACAGTGCAAATGGTAAAAATGTTATAACCCATTATCAGTACAAACTAGACAGACACGTAAACAAAGGTTCGAATAGAAAAAAATACAAATAACCTAACCTCAAAATTTATATAGTGAACAAGTAAAATTTGTTTTACATATAAAAACAAAAATTAAAACAAACAACCTGAAATATATATCTGCGTTAAGTGGGTACATTATTTTTTGTTTACATGCGTCGAAACTGGGTTGAAACCGAGTTAGAAATTTCATATATGAACATTTATTTCAGAATGAAACATTTAGACTGTGAATTAAAAGCCCACAAACAAAAAATTAAAAATGGTGATAATAATGGTACACCAGTAGGCAAAATATAACGTTCATATTTTTGATGTTGTTTTTCGACTCGGCTCTACAAAATTTGTTAGGTCGAGTCGAGTTAACTACAAGATACTCGACTCCGTTTATGGATATTGTTGATAGATAACCTAAGTTCAACCGAGAATCAACTCTTAGCACAAACGCACTAATCATAAAATAATTTCACTGTATAGTCCTATTCAGATCTTAAAAAAAACATTTTTTTAATTTTTCTGCGCAGCTTTCAGTGATGTAGAAAAAAAAATTATAAAAATTTTGATGGGTCGCATTTATTTTAGGTAGTAAACCTAAATAAAATAATAAATAACCAATAAAAAGAATTATATTTCAGTTTTAATACACAAAACATTCAAAATGATTATGTATTTATGTTATTACAATCATATTTCGAGTGAAAATTAATAGGTCAAAAAAAAATTGCACGCCTTTTGGAAACAATGTAAACATTTAATTTTGGTACGGACTAGGGAAAATAAATGATCAAATATCATTCATGTCGAACAAAACCAAAACAACATAAAAAGCAAAAACGAATTAAATATTAATTTCAAAAGTGTCAGGGATTCTTATAAAGTTAAATTATAAAATCATTTTGTGATTAAAAACGTTCCTATTCCATTTAAATAAAAATGTAAACAATAAACACGATTTATTGTACTTAATACATCACTGTGTATCCGATATATTTTTTCTGCGCGAGAACTGTCAAAATTCCAGCGAGATATGAAAACTACTATACATACATACTCACAATTACGTCTATAGTTTATCTAAAATTTAACATTTTGATAAGATGGCGCTACCTCACATAAAGGCATAAACAAAACTGTCAATCTAATTGTCAGTTTTAATCTACAAATTTTACTAATATCAATAATATTATTGAATTAGCGTGAATTAAATTTGTTGTATCTTATTCTGCAATATATGTTAACATTCCATGGATAGAAAACTTGAGGATTATCGAAGAAAGAAACGTCGGCAAGCGATTATCAATCAATTGAAAGAACGATTCTTTAATATGGTATCGTTCCAACAAGTGAAAAATACTAACTCCGACCACGTCATTGTCGATGCTGATAAACTAAATGATCAAGTATGTTATATTATCCCCAATTTAGTGGTTTGTAATTTTTATATTTTATATTTTTGCACAGAATATCTGTAAAGATGATAAACTGAAACAATTCCTACCGTCGAACGATGAATCCCATTCGTCCGACACCGATTCCATTATATCATCTTCTACTGTACAGGACCCGGACGATATTTCGAGTACACAAAGTTCAGCTGATGAAAAACCAAATATTCTGAAATATTTTACTTATTTCATCTACTTTCTACTGTGGGTGACGTGTTATGCAATTGCCATTCAGCTAAAATTTGGTATTGTATACTTTCTGTTCTCAGGCCTTTTCGGTGTGTACCTAAATACGAGAACTGGTCCTAAAAAGCGGAATGAAATTAGCGCGTACAGTGTATTCAATAAAAATTGCGAAGCAATCGATGGAACGCTGAAGGCAGAACAATTTGAACGAGAAATTGGTCTGCGCATGAAGTGATTTTCGTAGTAGAATGCGGAGCTAAATACATGGCTACTTGTGATAAAATAACATTTATTATTAAAACAATGATTTTAAATTTTGGTTTTGAATGTAGTCGAAACCGTCTTTACGTAATAGCAGAAGGTCATTGATCTTACGTAGATTACAGCATTCTTTGTGCCACTTTGGTTCGAAGTAGTTACAACAAATATACAGTGTAAATTTAATAAATTTTATTTATGTTTCGTTTATATAAAACGTTGGCTATCATTTTACCGCGATTAAAGCTGCAGAGTCGTGTTTGTTGGATTCCTTTTATCCCGCTCTCATACGAATGAGACTAAGGCTTATTTGAGACGAACTCATGACGAAGACAACATAAAAGTTTCATCGGTATTATATTCGGAAATATCGTATACGATACCTCGATAACTAAGACTGTTGTCTTGAATACGGTTCATATTGACATGCACTATATGATGCCGTGTTTCGTCAAAGATTTTGGAAGAATACGTCGATAACATGTTTATTTATATGAGTATCTCAGATATTTGGTAAAATCGACAAATCTAAAACTTCTAACGCTGGAGTAAGTGTACGGGCGAAGAGTCAAGGTATGGTGTTGAGATTGGGTGATAAAATCGACATGTCGCAGAAAAACATCCAGAATAAAGTGGTTTCGGCTGCTTATTGAATTTATTTTATCCTATCAAAGTAAATATTTTCTAATACTAAATAGTATGTTTACAATTTAAATTATATATTTTATGTTGATGTCAATAAATTAGATTCAAACTTTATTTGGGGTTCATTTTTGATTTGCTTCAATTCAAACAAACAAAACCAATTAACCAGCGTTACCATATAAGTGGAGAAAACGGCAAGTGGCCAATTTGGAATTATCGTCTACTGGAATTATATTAGTTGTAATTAAAATTATGTTTAGAATATAAAAAGCTTAGACTGACAACTTTACGGATTTAATAATAAACAGTAGCATTCGATTTAAATTTCATAGCTTATGAAAAGAATTTATGGTTACAACAATTTCAAGTGTTTAAATATAACAGCTATAATATGTATGTACATATACATGTATGTCGAAAATTTGTCTTAATATTACATCATCATATACTTAAAATAATTGTAGCTAATTTAAATTTTCTTTTCGTTATAAAGTAAAAGTTATAATTAAAATTTCCATGTAAGTGAAAATTATACAAAGAAATAAAACTGGTATAATGAAAAATATTAAAGGTAAAAATGAATAAAAAAAATTTCCATTTTACACAAGAACCTCGAAAATATGATAAAATATAGTACGTGGGGTAAAAATGAAAATCTCTTTTAAATAATTCTTCAATCCTGCAGGTATAACATGTTCAAGCAGAAAATTGTTGTTGATTGATTTGAACTTTTATTGGATGCGCGCGGTAGACTAACTGAATAATAAATTAATTTTATATTTTATTTAAACTTAAATACCGCATCCAGCGATATTTTAAACAAATTAATTTTGTCAATCAACATTTAATTATCTATACTTATTAGACATTTGTTTTATCTTCATTATTAAATGTATATGTAAGAAATACCATAAAGATGGGTAAACAGCCCATATCACATTGTATTTCCAACACAAAAAAAACTGGTTAGTATAAATCAAATATTCATAAAATTAAATTTTTTATTAGAATCTATAAATCAATCAGTCAACCTTAATAACATACCAAATCAATATACTCGTACAATATATACGTAACATTTTATTCGTTCCGAAATATATAGATAAACTGATAAATAAATTAAAATGAACAGCTCTCTCTCTACTAACTAGTATAATCTATGTGGACGCATAATCAGGGGTGAAATATTATCTAGAATTTTTTTCCAACTTTTTGTAAATGGCAAACCTATATACATACTTAAGCTTTGTTAATTATAATTTTCTAAAATCAATGTTCTATTTAAACAATGTCAGCAACATACTCATAGAAATTTATGGAACAAAAACAAACCGTACGACCTATTTAATGCGCAAATTTTTAAAAAATCTTGCTAAATTAAATATAAAAATATTATTACATATTTTAAGGAGAATCGTGACTTAACATAAATATTTATATTCAACCAGGTTTGTTTAATATTTTGTACTATATCCATTCACAGACTCTGTATAATATACATATATGTATGTCGGTATATAATATATAAAAACAAAGATCTTATTTAAATATTTAATTTTATTTTATTTTTATCACAGTTTTAATTTTCCTGGATTTCCGTTTTTATCATTTACATTTACATATTTTTCAATGATCTTTTAACGTTGTATGTACGAGTATACGAGTATACCAAGGAAAAGGGTATTTTCTTTTATCCACTATCTCACTCGTAATAAATCTGATTTGTTGGTATGAAAATTTTAAAGGGAAACATTTTGTAATATGTTCGGCTTAATTTAAATTTGGTTTTTATATTTTTCCAAAAAGAAACCAATTTTTTTTTTTAAATAACATTTTGTGAAACCTTTCGTTTTTCTTTAGGGATTAATAATTTTTGGAACAGCTACCATCGACATTTTATATAAAGTTTTAATACTTTTTAATTACTTCGTTCAAATAATCACAAGAGTTAACACATTTAAATATTCCTTTTCCTATTAGTACCTTGAGAGAAATTTTAAACTAAAATTTTATTATTGTTTGGTCAGAGAACCGAAATCAAATTAAAAATATGATAACCTGCTAAATTTTTATATTTAAACTGTCTCATAATATATTTAAATCACCAATTATAAAATTTATAATAAGCGCGTATGATTAAGAAAAGTTCATTGTACAAGGTGAGCCTAAATCAGAGGACCATATACTATGTAACGAGTTCTTTTTTCTCTGAGTCGGTGTAATCGATTTTTTAAGCCCGATAGAACTTAAAATTGTAAATCAGAAAACAAAAAATTAAATTTTTATGAAACATATACTCTAGCAGATCTCAGTATACTCTGGCAAATCATCATGAATAGTCTCACGCTTGAACAACGCTACGAAATTATTAAAATTTACTTTGAAAATCAGTTGTCGATTCGCGCAACTTATAGACGACTTCGTGATTTTTATGGCCCACATAATCGTCCATCTGAGCAAGCCATCCGTCAAACTGTGGATAGATTTCCTACCAAATACTCTCTAGAGGATGCAAGAACATCAACACGTCGGAGGAATGTGCGTACTGAAGAGAATATCGCCGCTGTAAACGCTGTGTGTAAAAAGATCCAAATTTATCGATTCGTCGTCGTTCGCAGGAATTGGGGCTCTGTCCGTCTGTTTTTTATTTGAAAATATGGATGACATTGATCCGGACGAAATGTGGTTTCAACAGGATGGTGCTACGTGCCATACGGCGACCGCAACAATCGACTTATTAAAATCAAAATTTGGCGATAAGTTGATTTCGAGAAATGGACTTGTCAATTGGTCTCCAAGGTCGTGCGATTTGACACTTCTCGATTATTTCCTGTGGGGCTACGTAAAGTCACTGGTTTATGCTGATAAATCACCGGCAATTTACGCCTTGGAGGCCAGCATTGTTCGTGTTATTCATGACATATGGCCAGCAGTGCTTGAAAAAGTGGCCCAAAATTGGACGTCCAGAATGCGTTTCGTCAAGAACAGCCTAGGTGCCCATATGCCCGAAATCATTTTCAAATATCAATGCCATGTATTGATCTTTCGAATAAAAAAAATATTTTTTATTTCAATTTAGTATTTTTGTTATTTTTAACAATTTCAATTTCTATCTGGCTTAAAAAAAACACCCTATATCAGATATATCTGATATACAGTTTACAATAATTTAATATTAAATGTCTTGAGGACTGAGTATGAGATTTTTTAACATGAATAATTGCCCAGATGGTGCAAACCTATAAATATTATACCCTACCTCGCACACGTGCAATGCAATCATAGCAAACAGTAAGTAGCGTGAACCAAGAAATTGCCACGTTTTGGTTTAACATGGCTGTATTCACTCGTTTCAATGGTGGTATATACTGCATGTGTGGTCGTGTTGCTGTTGCTCCATGATTGCCCATGGCTTTTAAAGATTGAAATCTTCTCTCCAGGAATCGAAAGAAATCTGCCAGTTGTGGAGTTTCTCTGGGCTCTCTATAGTTTTTTCGTACGTCCTAATGGATTTTGATTCCAATTTTTTGTTTAAGATGAAACCCACGAATGCCTCGAAGGGCGAATCCATATTTAGCCGCTTTATATTGTGATATATTTCTCTTTTCGATAGTTTTTCTCTACTTGAACTATCTTTCCACTTGTTACCTCTTGTATTTGAAGTAACTCATCCATTTTGTTGTTGGTTGGCTTACTAGTGGGTGTATTGATGCTTGTTGTTGCTCAGCTCCCCCCTCGATGTTAATTTGTTAAGTTTTGTGCCTGTTGCTTGGCTGGTGGTGTCGTCCGCCTTGACGACGTTATAGACTATCCGTCTGTACTTCTATTTGCCAGTTGTTTTAGTGGCTGGAAGGACCATGTAAAATCTCAGCCTTTTTTCGCCAGTTGTTGGTTGTCTCGCAGGATCTATCCGGCTCGAAGGACCATGTAAAATCTCAGCTTATATACTTTATTTGTAAAATTAAGTTCGCTTCGATTTATGATTTACTTAATAGACTCCACCCGTGGAAAACTATTAAGTAAATAATACAACGTATTTATTCTCGCTTACTTAATAGACCCCACCCGTGGTAATCTATTAAGTAAATCATAAATCGAAGCGAACTTAATTTTACAAGTAAAGTACACAAGCTGAGATTTTACACGTACCAGCCTGCGTTCATAGATTCGAAGCGATCATCTATATCTTCACGAAATATTCAAATTCTCACAGAGAACATTCTGAGTTAGTCTCACACGTTGAACGTTATTACAGCTATGACCAATAATAACCAAGACCGATAATGATCGATAACACATAGTTAGTGACCTCAAGAACGGTTGTTTAATAAACAGCTTTTGCGCCTTAAACGCCGCTTAAGTTCTTAATTAGCTTCGTAACTGAAATTGAAGGATAGACGAGCAGCTGATCAGGGCGAAATAAATTTGGTGAAATTGAATTCAAACCAAAGCCTGCCATTCACCATGTCAACCTCTGGAATATATGACTTCGAGTTCTAGATGAAAAGTATTATTTTAAGAATAATACCCTAAGAATTAAAAAAGCGTGTATATATATATATATACATATAGCAGTGGCCGTATGGCTTTAAGTGATAAACCAAGATGGCCGAAATTTAACAAGTAACTCATCAACATAATACTCCTCATTGTGATCCTCCATTTCAACTGAATGAGACTTAAGCAAATAGATTTGATACATTGAACAATGGGATGGTCAGTACCAAAATTGATACAGGCTAGCGATAAGTTGGCCCGACGGTAGTCGAAAATTTTTGAGTGTGACAAGTGTCATTTTCAGGGGAGAGAGAGAGATTTTGTTAAATCTGGCAATAAATCGATTTTGACCTTTTTTGAGCTTTTTTTACATTCTTAATCAATCGTTGTTAAATAGTGGATACAAAAGTCTGATTAAAAAATATCTTTATTCTTCGAAATAAGTTTCTTTACCATGCCAATTATTATTTGATGAAAGCATTTCGTCGAAGAAAGAAACTCCTTTTATTTAATGAATAAACAAATTAGAACGTACATATTTATTAATTAATTCGTACGAATTTAACAAAACAATAAGGGTCTATCTTGAACTCCTTAGCGGTAGCTCAAAATTTAATTATAATTATTAAGAATTGTTGTGTAAACAAACAAACAGTACATCGGTAAGTTAAATTGAGAAGCGTTGGTTTACAAAGACATAAGTCGATCTATATAGGAAAACAATTGATTAATTTAGGGTATCTTAGTGCCGCATTATGGGTGCACCGGGCCCTAGAGCCAGTATTAATTAAAGATTTCCCTAAGAATTTTCTACCAAAAATCGTCGTGTCGAATTTGATTTTTTTCTACTTGGTCAACTTGCTCAAGGTTCTCCCAAATCTTTCGCAGTTTGCTTTAATTATTTGAACTTTAATTTAAACTTTATTCAGACTGAAACTGTTGTGTGTCGTAATCCCTATGATTAGCCCATTAGAAATAAAAATTAAATTATGTTTTGAAACCACAAACCGTTTCGCACCTTACATAGACTGCCTGTTGTCTCATTGTCAATCATAATGAGGATGTGGAATAAAATATTTAGTGTTAGCCCTAAGAGTATTTTGGAGAATTTGACAGGTTTTCTAATATTTAAAATAATGCAAGTAAAACATTTTTTCTAAAATTCATGGAATTTTAAAAATGTTGATAACTTTTGAAAATCGATAGAACTTGATTCATTGAAGTTTTGGCGCACGTAAAAGTTTGGTTAATTATTATTGGTAATTTTAAAAATCTGACAGAAATGGGTAAAATATCCAAAATTTGTTTTTGTTCAAATATTTTAGAATTCAATTGATATTCCGAAATTGGAAAAATCATCTGAACAGAAATCTGGTTTACTTTCTCTAAAATTGTGAATTTCGAATATTCTTAATTTTAAAAACTCAACAATTCGAAGTTTAAATTTTATCTACTGAAGTAAACGTGAAAAAAATGTTCGAGTTAAAATTCAAGATTGTAAACGTCACATACGAAATGTAAACAACATTTTTATATTTTAACTTGTCATTAAGTTCAATGTGATCCGGTTGAAAAGCACTTTTTTATAATTCGAGTGTCTGGTATAGGTATTTTGTATAGGTCCTTGGCAGGCCAGTCTATATTGACATGAACGATTGTATTTCTTCATCATCCTGAACCAACACACTATATAAATGTTGGCATTCGTATTCGGTACCACCCGATCCAAACATCACTGTGCTATTTGCTTGATATATTGTTAGTTCCTGTCCATGGAGATACGTATTTCTTAAATATACTGTTTATTCCATAATCATTCTGTTTTGTACTTTATCTCATTTTAAATTGTCCTGTTTCATACTGTATCTTATTTTTAAATGTGTAGTTTTTAAATATCCATTATGTAATTTGATATCCTATTTTAGAAATCCGGGTTTAAAAACCCTGAAACAAAAGTTTTGTCACAATGTATTATTGTATGAGGTTTTACGTGTTCACGTAAGAAATGAAATAGCAGACGTAAATGCTCATTTCGTATATAAATAAAATTATTTAAAGATGGATAAGTATAGTTTGATTCGTCAAGCACCTTGGTGTTTTCCTGGATAGTAAACTTTCCTGCACCTGGATTACAAGCTTCAAAAAGGATGCTTTCTAGGATGCTTTCTTTCATTTATAAATCACTAGTCGTACCGCTACTATCGTACGCTTCTATTATATGGTGGCCAGTGGTTGACCTGAAGGCTTTTGTAGCCAAGCTTAATGGTCTATCCGTTCTTTCCTTGCCTCAGTTACGCACCTTTATTTTAGGCACAGTCTGTTCTGCAGCATATCGTCTGAGGTGGATTGGGGCATGGAATGTTTTCGTTTCTATCGTGGGAAATAGACAAATTTTTAAAAATAATTCTTCATGTTTACCAGAAATCGATATGGTGAATGACAGACTACTACCCGAATTCCATTTCTCAAATTTTTTCTCGGTGGCTTATCCTTCGAGAGATTTGTGGAGTTCGCAGGAATTTCTTACCAAATTAGATGAGTCCATAGCCTTTTTTCTGATGGCTCTCTTTCTAACCTCAGTGCAGGTTTTGGAATCTACTGTCCTTGGACGGATCTGAGACTTTTCGATAGTCTTGGTTCGCATTGTACTGTACTGTTTTTCAGGCGGAACTCTTTTATGCTTTGAATTCTGCTGTTAAAAACAAGCGTATTCTACTGTGTACAGATGGTAAAGCTATGTACTTAACTCTTTGAGAAATCCCTTGATTATTTCTAAACTCGTCAAGGAATGCAAACATTTCATGAACCTTGTGACGGTCATGTGGGTACCGGCTCATTGTGACATCGTAGACAGTGAGATCGCAGATTGTTTAGCCAAAGCTGGCTCCCAATTGACTTTAGTTGCTCCTGAACATGCGGTTCCTGTATCTTTCAACTACGGGAAGAAAGCTATAAGGGACTACGCCTTGAAAGACCTAAGGTCTCAGTGGCTTGAGACTTTTAGCTGTCGTAAGTACTTCATTAAGGAGTCCAATTTGAGGTCAACGAAGTATTCTTTATCTTTAAAAAAGAACCAGTTAAGAATCTTGGTTGCGATTCTTACGGGACATGACCGTTTTAAAGATCATCTTCATCGTATGTGTTTAGCTAATGATGTTATTTGCAAGGACTGCATTGAGGAAGATGATGACTGCCTTCACTTCGTGAGCAGTTGTCCTGCTTTCAGTTCTATACGAATTTAGGTCTTTAAATTTAAATCAGTTGTCCTCTCTGCCTTGGTCTAAACTTGTTCAGTTTGCAAAGACAGCACTGCACGTTTGCGAATTGGGATAGAATCCTAGGTTTGCACCATGAGCCTTTGTGGCATTAAGTGCGGAATCCTCGTGGGTTCCAGCCAATTTGAACAATAATAATAGTTTAATTAATTTGTGTTCTAGAAGAATGTACTAATTCTATATTGTGCAATTAATTTTAGTAACAAATTTTTTATTAGTTTTGATATAAAACCAATAAATTCGTTTGATATTAAAATTGGCCATGGAGTGTGGGTATCTGTGAGGAATACTATATGATTCGGCCCTGGGGTTTTCTACGTCTATTCTATGTGTTAAAAAAGTAATTTTAAATGGCTGCCAAGACACTGGGCTCTAAAACAAATTAGTATAAACTGCCACCATGCCGCCAGAATATAATACATAGTTAATTGCTATTCTGAAAAAAAAAAACATAATGTGTAAAATATAATAATCTAAGCATCTCATAAAAATACTATACGCACACACACACATATATACTATAGTAGTTTTCATATCTCGCTGGAATTTTGACAGTTCTCGCGCAGAAAAAATATATCGGATACACAGTGATGTATTAAGTACAATAAATCGTGTTTATTGTTTACATTTTTATTTAAATGGAATAGGAACGTTTTATATCACAAAATGATTTTATAATTTAACTTTATAAGAATCCCTGACACTTTTGAAATTAATATTTAATTCGAAAAACTAAGAATTAAATTGAAAACTGATTTTGCTTTTTATGTTGTTTTGGTTTTGTTCGACATGAATGATATTTGATCATTTATTTTCCCTAGTCCGTACCAAAATTAAATGTTTACATTGTTTCCAAAAGCCGTGCAATTTTTTTTTGACCTATTAATTTTCACTCGAAATATGATTGTAATAACATAAATACATTATCATTTTGAATGTTTTGTGTATTAAAACTGAAATATAATTCTTTTTATTGGTTATTTATTATTTTATTTAGGTTTACTACCTAAAATAAATGCGACCCATCAAAATTTTTATAATTTTTTTTTCTACATCACTGAAAGCTGCGCAGAAAAATTAAAAAAATGTTTTTTTTAAGATCTGAATAGGACTATACATATATCCTGTTACCTAAATTATGTTTTGTACTTAAATAAAAAAAGAAAATCTTTAACCAACAAAATAGACTTTGATAAAAGTTTAGATATAGAACTTGAAATCTATATAATATGAAAATAATATACTTTACTTCGGTATATTAAATTGTGTACCACACTCATCCTCTAGATGTACTCTAGAATAGATATATTCTGAGATAAAATAGACAAGATAAAAAACATAAAATATAAGATACAAATCAAATAAATGTATATTTACTTATTTTATAAAACTTTCCAAATCCAACAATATGAATTAAAGTTCCTTAAACTTAAATGAAAATAGCAACAAAATAAAAGAAAAGGTTTTTTTTAAAAAGATTTTCTTCTTACATATTCTAGTATTGATTGTACGTTAATAAGAACATATAATACACATACGAATAAAATTTAGAGCAAAGAAACAAGAACAACAATAGCACAAACGTTGTGTATTTATTTATTATTATCGTTATTATATTATAACAACAAATTGGGTATTTTAAAATGGCATTTGAAAATCATTTCAAATTGTTTTACAAATTGTTTACTTGGGAGTTTTGGTTAGAATTTTAAATTTTCTTCTCACCTTGTTCGTTAGACGTACGTTTTATTTTCCAAATACATAAATATGTATTAGCAACAAAAAAAAAAGGGATAATTGACATAAAAATAAAATGTAAAAATATTGTAATTTTTATTTTTTTGGTGTAGGTATTGTTGTGGGGGAATATTACTTTGTTAATTTAAAAGATGTTAAACATAAATTTAAGTATTTTATTTTCAAATAAATAATAATATTTGATGTTAAATGATTTTTTTATTTAGATATTAATTAACATTTATATCTATTCATTATTTTTAATTAGGTTAACGTTTTAACAAAAAGGAAGGTAAGAATATGGTTAATGATAATGAATGATATAATATGTACATACGAGTACTTCATTTATTTCTATTTATACATACTTATTGATTTTATTGTTGAACTGAATAATTTTCTATATACTGCTTTAGACCGCTTTTGGGCAACGATATCAAAATTCCATATACATAATTGGATTGTAGTAAATAAAATTATAGAAGCTGTGGGGTTTAGAAATAAATAAATAAATATTAAATTGAAATATATTTTTTTGAACAATATTCAATGTTATTAATGATATATAAAAACAAATAATTCATGTCAAAAGTAGAAATCATAAGAAAAGTACGACGCCAATGGAAACTGGAAATTATATTTATTACGGAGTAGATCGATTCTGTGGATATCTTCACGATTTTGTTATTGTGTTGAGGCAAACAAAACAAACGACACAAAAAATCTTCTGGAATAATAAAATATTTTGTTCGAAACATGCAATAGTCGAGTTTTTATTTTGTTTTAACAAATAATCAAAAACGTGTAATAAGATTAGGTCAATCCAAATCAATTATAAAAATTCATTCAGTAAACAATAATATGTTCAATTTATTTTATTAAAAATAATGCATATACAAATAATATCAATACAAATTGCATTTTGTTTAATTTATTTTATTGTAAACAAATGATTTCACTTGTACGTGGGGTTGAATACTTGCAACATTCACACAAAGTCACAAATTGTTGAAACATATTCGATTGGCTCATACCCTATACCTTATATATGGTTGTCAGTTTTTCGCGCGAGTAAAGAAGGTCGCTTCAACTATATTTGTATATTGAAGAATTGTTTACAAAACTAAATTTTAAAAGGGTGCTCTCACATTTCAAAGACCTTAAAAGTTGCAAGGGGCTCACTTAAAATTTCAATTTAATAAAAACAATTCGTTTTATTGGGCTTTTAATTACGATTATGGCTTCAAAAAATTTAATTTCTCTGGATTTCAAAGCTCTCAAAGCAGTGTTGCCAATTTAGCACTTACAGTGCCAGATTTAGCACTATCCAATTTATTTTAGCACCATAAAAATCAGTTTAGCCACCCAAGGGCAATTTGGCACTATATAACTGTTTTTAGCACTAATTCTAGCACTTTCAAAAAATTAGCGCATTATCGAGATAAATTTTTCATTTAGGTTTATTCTTTTTTATTCGACGGAATAAACCCACCTTATTCGAATATTTATGCTATAAAATCTACTATATTTTTCTACATTTTGAACAAATCTACAGTTAAATTTAACGTTCTTGACTATGTATAATGCATCATTCAATAGGGATTTTTATGCGAGCGCAGGTGTCAAGGGATTTGAAATATCAACATATAATTAGCGCCAATTCAATTTTCGTTTTCTTCTACCCTGTTTTTGCTTTTCGCCGAGTATCGGCCATATATCGGCCATAACTTTCCGACATATGTAGATCAAAAATAATTGAATAGAGTTGAATAACGCATTTAAATTGATTCTGATCTGACATAAAAGATTTATTATGAAAAGATCAGCTTTTTGCAAATAACTTTCACAATTGGAGATTACTTTTATGATAATTGTAAATTATCTGCTCCTTTTAAAGAACAAGTGTAAATATTTTAATTGATCTAACATTAGTTATTTTATTAATAGCTTTTTGATAAACAATTGCACCACTGGTCCTACTAATTGGAAATTAAATGTTAACGTTCAATTGTCCTTCCAATTGGAAATTAAGTTTTTAATAATTTTATTCATCTGGCTTCTGCTATTAAAGAACCAGTTTAAATATTTTCTTTGTTTCCGATCCGATATAAACGTTTTACTAATGATAAGGTGAGCTTTTTAAGAAAGGTTTTATAATTGTCATACAATTGGTAATCACGATTGTGCTGCTATAATTAAAATACAAGTGTAAATATTTTGTTTCACTCTGATCTAACATAAGCTTCTTGAAAAAATGAGCTTTTGAAAATAAGTTTCATAATATTGTCCTTCGAATTGGAACTCAACTTTTAGATTTTCAAGAGAAAAAACATTTGTTTCCGATTCAGCATAAAAGTTATTTTATGAAAAAGTTATTGTAGCTTTTGGAATAAAGTCTCATATCTGCCCTTCAAATTGGAAATTAAATTTTTTATATTCATAATGATTTGCTAATTGAATCCGCTCCCTCCAACATAAAAGTTACTTATTAAAAGCAAAGTTTATTCAAACAAAACTTTCACAGTGGTCTTTATGCTATGAAAATAAATTTTTTAAATTTGCGATGATCGAATTATTTAGTTAAAACACAAATTGTTAACATTCCATTTGATCCCAATCCAACAAAATCTTATTTTATAAAAGATGAGCTTTTAAAAAAAGAGTTTCACGATTCTCCTTTTAATTGAAAACTAAGAATTTAATATTTGTTGATCATCTCAATTACGATCCAACATAAAAGCTCCTTTATGTTTAATGAATTCTTTGAAGAAATGTTTTGCAGTGTTTCTATTTTGTAATTATCTGTTACTCTAAATTAAATAATAAGTGTATTTATTTTAATTGATTCCAAATATTCCTTAAATTAAATTTGGAAATCTAATAAAATTATCAAAAATAAACCGAATTTGAAAACAGTTTCAGTCAATTTGGAAAATGTTGCGGGCAATTTGGGAATATTATTTAACTTCATATATTTTTGAAAAATGTGCGTTAAACATGGAAAGTTAAATAAATAGTAACTTTTTCCCCATAAATAATTTCAGTGAAATTAAAGCTATAGAATTTTTACATTTCGTGAACCAGAGCTTAAGTTTTGGAATTGAAACTAATTAGCACTCTATACTGTCAATTTAGCACTATCTTGATATCAATATGGCACCCACCAAAAATAATAGTTGGCAACACTGTCTCAAAGTTGCAATAGGATATTGTTGCTTGCGGGTTGATCCCGTTAATATTTGCACAGCAACAACTAATTTTATTTAGATTAATTTTATAAGCCATTTCACTATTTGACTTAATAAAAACTCAAAGTTTTATTTTACAATTTTTTAATTTTTATTTTATTTTTTTATCAAAAAATATGATTTACGGCCCAAAACGCGAAATAGATGGTACCTACCCACAGTACACATATATAAGGTATTATACTCCGATGTTTCATTTTCGTTCTTTTTCGCGCATCGGTCAACATGGCGGCGTTGGCCATTAAGAAAATTTCGTGATGTTATTTGCGTTTCAATGTTTACATTTTTGTTTTAATAATTTTTGATATAAATTATAGTAAAATTATTGAATAAACGCGCTGTGAATGTTTTCGTGTGTTTACAAAAAAATATTGTGCTTTTAAAGCACTTTATTTTACACAAACTTTTATATTTCGGTGATTTTTTAAGTGAAAAATTGACGCTTTAAAATTGGCTTGTAGTGTGTGTTTGAAGTGAAGAAAATCCATTTTTTACAAAATTGTATATTTTGGTGATTTTAAATTGACCAGTAGTTTTTTAAGATTTTCGATTAGATTGTGTTTGTGGTGAAACAATTATTTTCTGCAAAAAAAAATTGTCTAGTGATTTTTTTAATTGACTATATTGTGGTTTAAGTGAAAAATTGTTTGCCAGTGTGAACTTCCTTATACATAAAACAACAACATAATGTAGTGTGTTTTTTTTTTACACCAAGCAAACACAACTTGAAACTCAATATTATTACTTAAAAATGCATCGACACATAAAAGTTTAAAGAATATATTGTTTACAATACATGTGAGACAATTTAACATTCACTGTTGAATAAATTTTATTTTAATTGAATAAATAATCACCGAAAAATAAAGGTTTTAAAAAAAATTTTTTTGCTACAAACAGAGTCAATTTAAACATTAATATTATCAATTAAAAACCCCACTAAACACAAAAGCATTAATACGATGTGTTTTTGACTATAGTCAAATATTATCTAAAAGTAAAAATTTAATTTTTTTTTTTAAATTTAATTCAAAAATAATTTATTACCAAACGTGAATATTAAAATTGAAATGCAAATAGAAATATATGAGACTAGGTCCGCCATGTTGATCAATTGTTGTTGCTTTTTGGGTATTTAAATTTTTGACGTATGCGCAATATAGTACCATGTAGTCGATATATCTTGGTACCTACCGATGCTACCTATAGATGGTACCTACCGAGCTCTGTACAATATCGAGATCAGAGATCTGATGAAGATCCCCGATATTGTACATGAAGTAAGATCTCAGCGAGTACGCTGGCTCGGGCACGTTCTGCGTGCTGATCCGGAACGAATTGTGCAGCGATCTCTGAAAGGAGAGCCACCATATGGTAGGCGCAGAGGTCGTTGCAGGCTACGATGGCTCCACGGTGTAGAGAACGACTTGGCCTCTTCAGATTGTCTTAGACAGTATGAAGACCATGCTCGGGATCGAAACCGCTGGAGCCAAATTGTTGACTCAGTAAGGGGCCAGTAATGGCCTTTAAAACTGTTGTTAATGAATTAATGAAAAAATATGAACACACTTGATCAAGAGTTGATTTTTATACTATCTAACAATTATTTTATTTGCAAACAATATTTTGGAGTTATTACACCAATACCAATTATATTTTATGTACATAAGTCAATTGAAAATATAGTAAAATATCAATTTTATGAAAATCTAATGGATATATGCAATTCCTAAACCATTTTACCGTGTAACTTTTAATTCCAAATTATACTTTTTCTAATTTTTGTTCGTTTTTACGATTATACAGCTGAAAATTCGATAAAGTTGCTATCAATGTCTGAAAATATAAAGAACGGTGAGCACGATAATCGTCTATCTGCCCCTAAAAAAATGAATTGAATTTGGAGGAGATTGCACGAATTTTATGTCTGTGAAGTTAGCACGAAAAACATACTAGGAGCTCTGGTGGTTTGAGTGATGTCTATTATACATCCAGTACTAGAGCTAGTCAGCTAGCACGAAAAACTAATTGTGCAAATTAGCAAATGTTTAAGCTATAGTACTAAATCAAAACAATATATAGTTAAGTTTCAAAATATTTATTCTTTAATATTTTGTACACAACAAACATCGAATCAAAAATACACTATGGTACATATTGTGAAAGGACGAAAACCTCAATTTGGCCTTAATCTTTAAGAGGTCAAGTCTAGTTTCGATTCTAGGTTGAAGAACAACCCTTTGACGATTTCAATGGCTGTGATCAGCATTTTTCTATGACGCATTTTCGAGTACTGAATTATTCAAATTTACATCAAATTGAAAAACTTACTATGGGACCATAATGTGAAAGTACCAAAAGCTCAATTTGGCCTTAATTTTTAAAAGGTCAAGTCTAGTTTCGATTCCAGATTGAAGAACAAACAACATTTTGACGTTTTCCAAGTCTACAAATTTACAAATTTACATCAAATTTAAAAATGAATATGGGAATTATTCAATAGCTCAATTCGGCTTAATCTGTCAATACCAGAAATCATCCATACAACTATTCCAAAAAGCAGTAAATTTGATATTTTCTGGATACTCTAAATCCGATTCTAAAATTGGCTAGCCAATGTAGAGTATGCACAAACGAGATACTAGGTCAAAATGTGTATTATAGTTTGTTTCAATTAGTTCCGTAATAAAATTTTGGTTTTCTTAAAATCATTACTTTGACATGATCATATAACTTTTATATTGAGATATATTGCCTTTACAGTTGGTTGATTTTGGCCTATTCTAGTTATTGTAGAGTGTATGGCAAAATAATTTAGTGATGCACAACCGAAATATATTAACAAATGTAAGTAATAAAGGGTGTCTCAAAATTAACGCAATATTTGAATTTCCCGCCATTTGTGCAGTAAAGTGTTGGCAACAAAAAAAAAAAAAAATAATTTGACAACTGAGAGGTTACGGTTAGTAAAAATGTGGCGTTACACGATAGAACAACGTATTTTCATTATTCAAGAATATCTTAAAAATAATGAAAGTTTGGCAGCCGCAGTTCGATAATTTCATACAAAATATGGTCGGAATAGTGTTTTAACTTCGTCAACTGTTAAGAGATTAATTGAAAAATTCAAGGAGACTGGATCAGTTGGAGACGCCAAATACACAGCGTGTCACTGTTTGGTGCGGATTTTGGGCTGGAGGCATCATTGGACCATACTTTTTTAAAAATGAGGCTGGTTAAGCAGTAACTGTTACTGGTGCTCGATATCGCGATATGATAACACACTTCTTTCTGCCTCAGTTGGATGATATTGACATAGACGACATGTAGGTTCAACAAGATGGTGCCAAATGCCACACAGCCCGTGAAACAATTCAATTACTTCATGAGACATTTCTTAGTCGTGTACTCTCTCGTTTCGGTGTACAGAATTGGCCCCCTAGAACTTGTGATTTAACACCATTTGATTTCATTTTATGTAGTTATTTGAAGTCAAAGGTCTATGTCAACAAGTCCACAACCACCCGTGCATTACAGGAGGAAATTAAACGCTGCATCAACAATCAAATATGCAAATGGGTCATGGAGAATTTCGATAAAAGAGTGCGTATGTGCCATCAAAGCTATGGAGGCCATTTGCCCGATGTGATATTCCATAAATAACCCTATCCTATGTTTTTTATGATTCAATAAAAAAATCACAATCTGAAGACTATAAACTGTGTTTTCTATTTAATTCAAATCCTGCGTTAATTTTGTGATACCCTTTATATTAAAGGAAATATATGGGTTTTCTGGTGTGATAATCGCGACACAAATTTTTTAGCGAAAGGCGCAACTTCGCACAATCAAATGCAAGTATAAAAAATATATATGTACTGTTAAAGTTAACCGGTAATTTCCAGCCGAAAGTTATAAAAATTGATAATGAAGATTATATATTAATATGACAGACGATAAAAAATTCACATAGCCGAAAGTTTTCAGCCGATAGTTAACAGCCAATATATGTCGATAAAGAAGATTTTTAATTTTTGGATAAAAATAATACGATAAATTGAATTTTGATACAATTGTAAGACAATTTATGATAATACTATAAGGAAAAGCTCCATGTGGGGATCCTGGGAAACTTAGATCTTCCAAAATCATATGCAAATAATTGAAAATTTATAAAAGTTCAGCCTCTAGAGTGTTATATCTGGAGATGGCTTGATTTGAAGTGTTTTTCCAATAGCTATGACTAGAAAATTATGTTAGGCCAGGCTTCATGTGGGAATCCTGGGAACTGCCTCTACAGTGTTATGTCTGACGTGATTATCACACTTATAATGGGCCAAAATTGAGTATTATAGTTAGTCTCAATTACTTTTTTGATAATATTTGGGTTTTCCACAAATCCATACAACTATTTCAGAAACTCATTTTGATATTGAAGATACTCAATAGCCTATGTGGAGTATTCACAACCGCGATACTGGGCCAAAACGTGTTATATGGTTTATGTTAGTTATTGTTTTTGTGAAAGTTGGGCTTTCCTAATTTTTTTTTATGACCTGATCATACCATATTCATGTTGAGACTTATTGCGTTGACATTTGGCCGATTCTGGTCTATTCCGGTCATACCGGTGTGTGGAAAAATAATTTTATTATGCACATTGTGGCACAACCAAACTGTATTGAAAAATGTAGTCTATTACTTAAAATAAATGTATGGGATTTCCGGTGTGATCATCACGTCAGAAATGCCTTCCCATTTCTTAAAGTATGCTATGTACAAATTCTTAGCTAAAGGTACAAATTGGCACAATCATCTCCAAGTATAAAAAATATAAAAAATGTGGGTTTTCCAAAATGAGATTTTAAGCGTGATGCACGCCAAATTGGTTCGTTGCGTTACTGTGAATTGGTTATACCACATGTCACTATTTTCTTTTGTAAATTGGTTCGTTTTTTTTTTATTAATACTCAGTTTTTATTTTTGTCAGTTATTTTATTTCTGAAAAAAATTAAATATTCCTAGATCCCCACATGAAAATTCGACCAAAACCATTTTTTAGTCATAGCTATTGGAAAAACACATCAAATCAATCTATCTCCAGACATAACACTCTAGAGGCAGAATTATTATAAATATTCAATTATTTGCATATGATTTTGGAAAATCTAAATTTCCCAGGATCCCCACAAAATACTTTTCCTATGTATTGAAATAAATTGTATCTCTTTTATTCAAGAATTAATAATCTTCTTTATCGACATTCGTATTTCGGCTGGAACTTATCGGTAATTTTAGTAGGATGATAGAAAGAGAAAATATACATCAATTCTAATGTTCAATTCAAAACAAAAATTTACCTTCATTATCGATTTTTTTCGGCTGAAAACTATCGGCTAACTTTAACAGGGTAAAAAATATAAAATATTTGGGTTTTCTAAGAACGGATTTTTGGCGTGATGCTCGTGTGTTTTAAATCGTTTGAATAATTTTAATTTTATAATTCTATAATTTTACAACTACAGAGTTAGAAAATAGTTTTGGGGTAATTTTTGTAAACTACTCATAAAGTAAAATAGATGTAACCTTCTCAAAATTTTCTATTCAAATCAATCCATCTCCAGACATAACACTCTAGAGGCTGAATTTTTATAAATTTTCAATTATTTGCATATGATTTTGGAAAATCTAATTTTCCCGGGATCCCCATATGGAGCTTTTCCTTATATTATTATTATAAATTATCTTACAATTGTATCAAAATCCAATTTTTGGTATTATTTTTATCCAAAAATTAAAAATGTTCTTTATCGACTTATATCGGCTGGAAACTATCGACTATAAACCATCAAATCATGATAATTACTCAAATTGAAAACACAAACGGTACACAATTAATTTCACAATTCTATATTACCATTTTTCAATAACATGTACGTACATACCCACACAAATATAAAATACTTATATCCTTAAGTGATTAATGATAGTATATCTAAATTGCTTATTATGGTATATGTGTAAAACTTAGTAACATACATACTTAAGTCTAATTCGTATATATGATACAACAATCACCAGTTATTAAAAACTGATTACTATATAAATCCATAATAATATGATTATATTTACAAATATTCATTGTCATAAACATGACAAATTCCACGCCAACTCATAAAACAAATTTGGATTTGCAACCCATCATTTCCTTAATACCAGTAAAAACCTAAACCGACAATATAGAAATAAAATGTTGTAATTTTTCTTCTTGTTTGTTGTTGTTTATTTTTTGTTTACGGTAACAAAATTATTGTAGAGTAGATCTGCTATATATGTATACATGTTTGTATATGGGTATTAATATTTTTTATACCATATACATAATAGTATGTACCTGTGTGTACATACATATTATGTTTCGTGAGCTTTTTCTATTCCAATAACGCAAATAAAATACATAAATGAAAATTTATCCTAATGTAAATGCAAATAGCAAAAATATAAAAATTATTTGAATCAATTTTGATGTTTTCCTCTCGTTTTTTAGCTTTTTAGAATAAATCTAAAAATAAAATCAACATTTTTAGAATGTACGAGTATATATGTGTAATAGAATATTATAATATGGAAATTTCATGTTTCGAAAGCGGAAGACGAAGAAGAAAATCGAAGGAAAATCTAATATAAAAGAGATTTACCAACATTATTTAAGCTCTGAATAAAAAAAAATTTGATTGGATTAATTTGTTGATCGAATTTTATTTTATTATTGATTTTAAATATATGTAGATGTACGCATTCTGTTCGATTTGTTTGCTGTATATATATGTTTGTATATATTTTGTAAAATGTAAAACAATTTTAATAGAATAATAATTATAAAATCCAAAGTGTGAGAACACCTAATCCATGAAATTATTTAAAATAATCGTTTCATACGTATGTACGTACATATACATAATAGAGTAAATGACAGTTTATAATATTAACTAAAATATGAAATAGTACTCGTGACAAATAATCCAATTAATAATTTTGTATAAGAACACGTATTATAATATAATTTTAATTGCTAATTAAAATTTTCGTTTTAATTTACTGTAGTTTTTAAATTATGTTTTGTGATTATTTAGTAAAGGTTATAAAATAATAATTATCATTATTATGCAAATAAAGTATAAACTAATTAAATTTATTCGTGTTATAGTTTATAATTACAATAATATTTTTGATACATAAAGTGATAATTTTATAGTGATTAATGCGTTCCAAAGAAGACCGAATATAAGAAGATCCCGAACAAAAGAAAAAAGTATTAACTCGTTTGTTGATCAAGCCGATGCTTCTAATGCCAGAAGTGGCGCCAGCGGAAATTTTAACTTAGACTTGTTATCACAAGAAGGGCTTTCAAGCCTGATGCCATCATCAACTGGTTACTCTCAGTTAGAAAAATAAAATGCGAATCTTCGCGCAAAAATCAATGAAATTGAAAAGATGACGCATCAGCTTAGTAGTAAAATTATGGTGCTGACGAAGGAAAATGAAGAATTGAGAAAAGGTTTTTTAACCAATGTCAATGATGAACCTCAAATTAGTAATAAGACTACAGAGTTCTATACTGATGAGGAGGAGTTAACAAAATTTAAAAGAGACCGAATGGATTGTCAAACGGAAAAAACGTCCAAGCAAGAAAAGGAAAGCAGAATACTCTCCGGAAGTAGTTAGTAGCTCGCAGACAGAATCTACTAATAGGAAGGAGGCAAAGGTACCGCCCCATGAGGATCAACGAGATAAAAGTGAAACCAAACCATCGAAAGATGAAAAATCACCACCAATTAATATTATTGGTATAACCGAATATGGAGCTGTACAAAATATTTTGAAATCCATTACAGATAAGGAAGGATTAAGGAGTAATATCCTTAAACAACAATGTATGGAAAATCTACACACCGGACTCCGATACTTATAGAGCCTTATCAACAAAGCTTAATTTAGAGAAAATCGAATGGTATACATGTGAAAATAAAAGCAACCGCCCAATAAAGGTTATGGCAAGGAGCCTCCATCCAACCTGTGCGTAAAGACATTATGGAAGATCTCCAACGACAAGGACTGCAATTAGAAAATACAGCAAACATAATAAAAAGAGGGAAGGTCAAAGAAGGGTCCGAATTTAAAGTTACTAAAAGAGGTCTCCCGTTATTTATGTTAACTTTCAATAACAAAGTAAAGATAGAAGTCATCTTTAATATAAGAGCTATTTTAAATATGAGGGTTAAAATAGAAGCACTACGGAAATCCACTGGGCTTATATTGCAATGCAAGAAGTGCCAAGGTTTTAAGGCATCTTGCTCAGGTGTACCCACAATAGAAATTCTCCTCCAACATGTGTGAACTGCAAAGAGTAACATCCTGCAAAACTACATAGGCTACATAGTAGCTAAAGAACTACAAAAAATTAGAGACAAATTACGGCAAGGTCCATCATATTATAAAACGCCGATAGCCAATAGCGTAAACACCAACCTAGGAAACTTTACCACATCTATATCGAGTAAAGTAACTGATCGCAAGTCGTTTTCACAAGTGGTGACATTCGGGCTACAAAGTACGACCCCACAAAAATCAGTAAATTTCAAAGACTCCAAAGATACATCTATGCTTGAAAAAATATTTAAAAGCATCGAAGCGCTAAATACACGGTTATAAGACAAGAGAGATCCATAGATGCTTTGAACAGGTGACTAGTTCCGAGAAACAGTGGATGAATTGTTATTTAATTTATTGTCCTCCAAGGTATAATTTAAATAAAGAGGATTATAAAAAGTTATTGAACCAGCTAGGATTTAATTTTATCATTGCAGGTGATTTTAATGCAAAAAATACTTTCTGGGGGTCAAGATTAACAACTCCAAAGGTAGAGAACTATACGCCGCAAGTCGAACTTACAATTGTGAATTTCATTCAGGAGGAAAACCATCGTACTGGCCTACTGACACAAGGAAAACTCCGGATCTAATTGATTTCTACATTACAAGAAGTATATCCGAAAACCACATTAGACTAACAAATAACAAAACCAATTGGGAATTATTTAGGAAATTGGTTGAAGACAACACCGATCTTCTTGTACCAATCAAGCATCCGGTTCAATTAGAAAATGAAGTGGAACTATTAATCAATAACATACAACAAGCAGCATGGGATAGCACCCCTGTAATCCAAAATAAGGAGCGTAATAATTTCATTTATCCAGTCGAAATCAGGGAGTTGGTTAATGAAAAACGGAAAGCAAGGAAAACATGGCAGAGAAACCGAGCACCACAAAGCAAAAGAATTTTTAATTACCTCTGCAATAAGCTTAAGCAAAGAATTAGAGAACTAAAAAATGAATCAGTCACCCTTTATCTTCGTAGTCTTACAGACAATAAAGAAACTGAGTATTCTCTATGGAAAGCTACAAAAGCATTAAAAAGGCCAAATTATCAAAAACCGCCAATAAAAAAAAAATGAGGGAATTTGGGTAACAAGTGCCAAACATAAAGCAGCACTGTTCGCATCTCATCTTGAAGAAACGTTCCATCCATATGCTAGACAATCAGCGGATGAAAATATAATACCAGTGCACAAGGAGGATTGTAGGCAAACACCACCTGTAACTCTACGAGAGTTGAAAGATGAAATTAACCATAAAATAAATACCAAAAAATCTCCTGGCTATGATTTAATTACAGGTGAAATAGTAAAGGCACTACCTGAGAAAGGGGTGCAAAAACTTCTTCATATAATCAACGCTTCATTTCGATTGAATATGTAGCTCTGCAATGGAAAGTAGCAGAAGTAATTATGATACCAAAGCCGAACAAACCATCTAATCATAAAAAGTCATATAGGCCAATTTCTTTGCTTCCAGTACTTTCGAAAATTTTTGAGAAACTGTTATACAAAAGGATGAAACCTATAATACTTGAGAGGAAGCTAATACCACTACATCAGTTCGGATTTAGAGAAAACCACTCCACCACAGACCAAATTCACAGGATTACAAGTATTATTGAAGATGCACTTGAAAATAAAAAAACATCCTCAACAATATTTCTGGATGTAGCACTGGCATTCGATAAAGTATGGCATCCTGGATTGGAATATAAACTGCTAAGAAAAAGGAGGAACTACACATTAAATATAGAAATATGTATTGGCTAATTGGAAGGTATTCAGAGCTATCAATACCTAATAAGATGCTACTATACCAACAAGTTTTAAAAACTTATGGTATTCAGCTTTGGGGCTGTACTAAGAAGCTTTTCAAAATAAAGTGTTACGTGGAATAGTGAACGCTCCTTGATACATAAGAAACGATAACCTACATAGGGACATCCGGATGGAAAACGTCAGCGAAGAGATAACAATTCATGCAAAGAAACACTTACAACGGCTTGGTCAACATGAAAATGTTGAGTTACGTGGTATGCTGAGTAACACAAATGGAGTACGAAGGGTCCAAAGAAAGAAACCGCTGGAATTGGGAAGTCCACAATAGAGTGGCCAAATTTTTAGAGACTAACTAATGGGTTATATCTCTGCAAATTGAACATAAGAAAGATAGACAAATTACTAGATGATATATGTAATCAGTTGTAATATTTAAAATAATAAAAAAAAAAAATTAAAAAAAATTGTTTTTTAAAATTAGTTTTGAGCAAACATAATCAATTTTGCACTTCCTAAGTATATTTTTTGTTATTGAAATGTTAAATGGAAAAAAATCTAATAAATCCTTAACTAATGCCGAACCAAGACTTTTATATAAGCATTATGTCTATACGTGAATTTGAATACATAATTGGTAAGTATGTACGAGTATATAACATTCTCTTTTGTTTAGTGAAAAAGGGATTCTTTCAGAATATTAAATTATTTCCTCCAGTTATACGAGTACACATTATATCTAAAGAATAGAAAGTTTAGAGAATTACTATTTACTTTCTTTTGTGATAGGCACTCAAATACATAATAATATGTATTTTCATATTTATAATACTCTCACAATTAATAACTATATAGCATAACCATAAGAATGAAAAACATTGTTATCAACGGTTTATTGATTTTTAGTTAAAGTTTTCAAAATAAATCTATTTTCTATAAATAAGAAATTTCACAATTGGAATATTATTGACAGTTGAGTTTCAAGATCCAGCTTAATTTAAATATTGAGCTTAATAAGAAACCGTTAAAAACTACAGGAAAATCGAAATTTGAAATACTTTATAATTGAGACTAATTATTTTGTTTTCCGTTAATATTTTAGTTATACAGATAATTTAGCTATAATGCTTTGGCTACGAAACTAAATAATTCGCGTGAATTTTGTCCTAAAAACTAAAAAAACAAAAATTAGGATTTTTTAGGACAAAATTCACAATTCTATATTAACAGATGTAGTTTGTCCTAAATCCTAAAAATGTTTACATGTGTGAGAATATCATATTTTGTTCGGATAAACCGATAAATCTAATAATTTACCCGTTTAAGTGAATTTTTTATAACTCATGTATGACGAACAAATAAATTTTCAAATTTTCCTGAAAAATCTCTAGAAAGCAAACATGCTCACGATGTCATTGGATCTAAGCTATCCGAAAAATATTTCTATTTTGGAAAAAGTAGGGGATTAGGGGGTTTAGGACAACCATGTTTGTAGGCCTCATGATATGTCGATTATATGATTTTTCCAAATTTTCTTGGGAAAATCCTAGGAAGGTAACAACATAATGCGACATATATTCCAAGATGTCATTGGGTCTCAGCTATTCGAGAAATATTTCAATTTTGGAAAAAGTTGGGGATTAGGGGGTGTAGGACAACTATGTTTGGTAGGACTTGAGATATGTCATTGGGTCTAAGCAACCCGAAAATATTTCAATTTTTAAAAAAGTAAGGGTTAGGGGGTTTAGAACAACAATGTTTGGTATGACCCATGTATATATAACATTATGGTGTTAGCTTTCTAACATTTTCCCAAGAAAATTCGGAAAAATCGGATAACCGACATACATGAGGTCATAACAGATATGGTATGAGGCCATAACAAACTTGGTTGTCCTAAACCCCCTAATCCCTTACTTTTTCCAAAATTGAAATATTTTTCAGATTGCTTATACCTTATGACATCTTGCTGGATTTTCCTAAGAAAATCATATAATCGACATACATGAGGTCATACCAAACATGGTTGTCCTAAGTCTCCTAATCCCCTACTTTTTCCAAAATTCAAATATTTTTAGAAAAGCTCAGACCCAAATTCATCTTTGTGGTTTTTTTGTTATGTTGGTATCTTCCTTGGATGTCCCAAAGAAATTTCGGAAAATAATGTTATCATCGTAGTAAATTGTATATGCTTAGTGATAAAATTCGTTATATTGAGACATTCTGCTTTGTACACTAACTTTTTGTTGTTTTTTAGGACAAATTTAGGACCAATTTCACCTACGTAACTAATTACAGAAGAGATCGAATGGTACACATATGAACATAAAAATGACCACCCAATTAACGATATGGCCAGAGGCCTACACCTAACCCGTCCAATGGTGAACATATTGGTGGACATGCAATGAAAAGCACTACAACTAGAAGATGTGGCAAATATTATCAAAAAATAAGAAATAGAAAATGTATAAGAGGTCAAAACAAATAAAATGGACCTGCCACCATTTATGCTAACCTTTAATAATAATGAAAAGTGAGATCTAAAAATTGAGAGAAACTACAGGTCTGATACCTCAATTCAAAAAATGCCAAGGCTTTAATCATGTACGCTGAAATATTGTGGGAAGGAGCCTAGATGCGTAAAATGTGCTGGAAGCATACTACGAAAGCATGTTCTATAAGTGAAAATGCCCATCAACATCCTGCAAACTAAAGAGGATGTGAAGTAATGAAGTACGAAAATTATGAAATAGAACGCATCAAATACCACAAATTCTTAGAATATCACTAGAAAGGAACTTACAAAGAGTATAGAACCCTTAAATAAGATAACTCCACGATATAATTTAAACAAAAATTATTAAATCACGTCATTCAAATTCCTAGGCCCCAACTTTGGCATTGTAGGCGATTCTAACGAAAATACATACTGGGGATCAAAACCAATAAATCACAAAGAGAGAGACCTGCTTGAAGCAGGAAGAATATTCACCAGTTGTGAATTTCATTCTGGGAGTAAACAAACATACTGGCTTGTGGATACAAATAAAATACCAGATCTTAAAAAATTCTAGCCTCACAGATGTTGCCTCCAGATCCTCCTTCAATATGAATGGGTGGGTAAAAGAGACCTAGGTGTGGGGAGCGGTTTAAGGTGCTACGCGACCCGTCCCAACAATCTACCATGCTGAGGGCCCATTTGACAAAGCCCAGTCGCAAACGGAGCCCTCTGGATACCTGGCGATTTCCAGTTGTAAGTACCCTTATCACAAGAGGCTGACAAGCGGAACCCAAGCTTAACGTCCCCCCGTCAGAGCAGCGCTATAGGAATAGACGCTCAGGCGTTCAGGATTCTTGCCAGGTGGGCTGCAACCTCTGAGGACCAGGAAAACGGTCGACAGGGACAGCTCGGAGGGGGATCATGTGTCGAAAAGACAGCGGTCCCAGGTTGAGATGGAACCCGTCGATACCAAACGGGCCAAATTGCTGGCTGAGAAGGAGACTCCTCACAAGGTGCCTAAACACAAGTCGTTCTGCGACAATGTTAAGGAGCATGTGTTGGTGCTAGCCGTCATTGACAGGAGTCATGAAGATGGGAGCATCACCTTGGAAAAATGGAGATTGGTGTATAACTCACTAAACTCAGTTTTTCTAAATATCCTAAAAGTCATAAAAAGGCGCGTTAAGCTGACGGCGTGCTCTGATGCTAGATCGGGGGTATATACAAGAAGGCTGTAGCGGAGGTAGGGGAGGTATGGCAAGGCTGGCGGCTGTCAGCCGGGAAGAGATTCCTAGCAGGCCAAGAGCACGCGTCTGGCTCCGACCGAACCGGCTAGTCCAAACAAGACCCTAGAAATAATTAGGATCAGCAACCCAAATCTTCCGACAGATAATTGGAAGATAGTGAGGCAAGGAGATGCCAGGGGGGATCCAGATTATCTACAATAGTAATCAACAAGGAGTCCCTGGCTCCTCTTGCCGTGACTAAGGGAGTAATTTACTTTGGTTTCGGGTCAATTAGAGTCTACAAAAAAGTCTGAAATGCACTCAGAGGAATCTGGTGAGGACGGCAGCCCGTCCACACAAGAGACAGATGCACCAGGAGGGGATACAATCCAACCAATGAAGCTCTCCGAGGTGACTGCACTTGTAGAGGAGATGGGCAGCCGCCTTTCCCTAGTATCGTACGAGGATTACCTGTCGGACTCATGGGACGAGGGGGCTGCCAGCATCAGGGAACCAAGTTCCGGGGGCGAAACGGGCGACACCGGCGAGTCCACTGGAACCAAAAATCATTACCCTGCTGCAGCGGGGAGTGAAAAGTGGTAAGTAGGTTCAACTTGATATTATACTAAATATCATACAAATTAACTGCAACATACGAAGGCGACAGTGGAGGAACTGAATTGCAAGCATAACAAGCATAAACCAGCATGGTGGTTGATGATGTTTCTGCTTTGTATAAATAGATGGCAGTAATGAAAATTTTTAGAAAATATACTGGGTTCCTCGATATTCGACTAAACTTTCTTTCCCAATAATTCGTTTGGATATATTACGTTTGTGGTATGGGTGTCTCTTCGTCGGATACCTTTTTATTGCTCTTTCGTATTCACCAGAAGGTACAGTTAAGAGTATATTGGCGGGCAGTTTCAAACTTTCATCGGGATGAATTCCAAAGAACACCAAGTTTGTGGAAAAGTCCATAAAATTCTTGGTTGGCTCCTGATCGATAATTTTCCATAAATAAGCTTTCCATATAAACATTTCCAGTAGGAAGTAATAATTTATTGACATTTTTTCTATTTATTCTCTTTAATAGATTAGACTGATGAACTAACACATTTCCATCGTTCGAAGCTATATAGAAGACATTACTTTTTTTTATTTATTCCTGAATCCTTTTTATTGCATAAAAATATGTAAACAACATATTCTCACAAAAAAATAATGAAAGCCTAGTCAAATTATTAAAACAGGCACTTATATATAGTTGTGCTTGCATAAATTTAAGTTTATGCTTATTTTGACTGTACGATGAAAGAATATATACATGCTTTAGTATAGAATATTTTGCGATGGCCTTTTCAGATAAGCACATCACTAATTAATAATTTTTAAAGTTGAATTAATTAAACAGAAGAAGATTTCATTTGATTCTAGTAATAAGAAAATTTGTAAAATTTTGTAAATTATGTATAGGGTCATGAAATGATGTCGCAACGATGGAAAAGCAAAGCACCACAAACTATCACACTAACATTTGTGCCACCGTACTATGCATGAAAACAACAATTTTTTATGTTATCTACTTTCTATTTACAATTCATGTTGCCATCTGCAGACCTGCTGTGAAGGTAGCCATTACTGTTATAGATAGATACGAGTAGATTAGATCGTATTGCGAGAACTTTATTAATGGAATAGTTATAGTCCTTTTCATAGGAGATTTCATTATAAATTTGACTTAAGTGTAGGAGTATTTTCAATTATTTTATTCGTTATTTTAAAATATTAGATTTAAAACGATTTTAGAAATGTACGAACTGTATCGTATTTAAAGAACGATCGTTAAGTATCACCAAATCACTATGCGAAAAAGCGTTAAATATTATTTATTGAATTAGGCCATTTTGCTTGTTGTTGTTGGTTTCATTTCTCTATGTAATAATTTCATGAATAATAAAGCAAAATTTACAAATATTTCGTAAATTTAATACAAAACAATGTTCAATGGCCCAACAAAAGGCACTATACAAACTCAAAAACTCTAATTAATCCTATTTTCACAAATAATTAATACAATATTAAAACAACTTTTCTGAATTACGTATAAATTGTTGACTTTATCCATTCACGTGGAACATAAATTAAGTGAAGAAGATAAAAACATTCGAAAGAAAACTAAATGTCTCAGAGGAAAAAAGTTTTATAATGAAAAGAAAACAGTGACACCACAAACAATTTTTCTTTAGTCTAATAACGTATACTAATCGGAGACAAAGCGGAAGGGTTTAAAAATATATATAAATTTCATAAGAGTGTTGGTGTAATTCGTAATATAAATAATAACCAGAGTACGAGTAGTAATTATTAGCAGATCACCTTAAGGGCGAAAAACAAGAAGGCACGTGGTTAAATTTGTATCCAATACTCGTATACATTATTGCAAATTTTTTTTTTATATTTTAGTCGCTTCTTGGTATGGGGCTCAAGGATCTCCCGACTCTTTCCCAGTTTGCTTATTTGTGTCCTTGCCTTACGCCATTGTCAGCCAAATCGAGGACGCACGGCCGCAGGTCCGATTTATTTGATCATGTACACATTGTATAGCTTCATGTCAGCCTGAACTGACATGAGCCATCATGAGAGGTCAAAGCTTTAACCACTGTGCTAAATATTTCGACTGTAATTGACCATTATTTTAAATTTTACTGAGTGATTACAAATTTCTTAGTAATCTGTATAGTATTTTGAATAACATGTTATCTGTAACAACGTGTTTTTTGGAAATTGTAATTAACCCAAAATGAAATATGAAACAAAAAATGTATATTTGACAGCTCTATTTAATTTTCGAATTTATTGACATTTATAATTCATATTTCATATTTATATTTCAGTTATTTAAAATTAAAATTTAAAAGAATGTGTTTTGATGAATTTCAGCATCAAATCACTTTAAGCATGTTAAAATGTTTGATCAGACTAGTACATATTCAAATAATCCTACTTGACCTATAGAATTGCTGTTTGGTTTTTATAAAGATACGTACTAAGCTAATTGAAGGTCGCCGAGAACTTGTTAAAATGTATTCAAAGAGCTTAACCTCTAATCCATACGTTTTTATTTATTAACGAAATAGAGTGATATACAATATTACAAAAAAGATCGCCATTTTGTTAAACACTTAAGAATGTTTAAAATCGTTATGTGACTAAAGCTTAATCCCGTTATTGAAGTTAGCTAAATAAATTAAATCAAATAACATGCGCCTTCCTGAAAACGATTTAAGTCTTTAATTGGCCAATAGAATTTGTATTGTGAAGACAAGGGATACACGAAGTTACGTAAACTTCAACCAATAGTTTAGTTACAGGGCCACATAGTGTGTGGGGAGAAAAAAAAGTCTCGCTTAGTTAAATCTTAAAATTTGAAACACAATACAAACAAAATTTGTTTTAAATATTGTTCAAAGCTCGTCTTATAAGATTTAAGCAAGCTTTATTTTAAAACTCAAAGATTATCAATTAATCACGCCTTTCAAATATTTTTATGCTTACATCGTTCATATATATCTAAAGCTTTGTAATTTGTGATTGCTAAGCATTTCCAAATAGAGATAATTTTAAAATCTCTATAAAGGTTCAAAATGATTTAGAGCATTTTAAAATTAAACCTTCAACAAAAATGCTGTTTTTTCTCTAAATTAAAAAAAAACACACGATCGTTAAGAATTATTCAAACGCTTCAGAAGAATTTAGTTTTCACATAAACAAAAAAAAAATTAAAGTTAAAATATTGAGCTTTCGAATAATAAAATATATAAAAATTATTTTTGTACATTTGGTTAATTTTACAGAATTAAAATAAATTATTTCGGATTAAGATTAAATTTCTTCTCTTTTGACTGTTATACCAGAAATTATTTAAACATTTCTAGTATGAAAGCTTATCATAAACAAATTATTCAGCAAGCCTTAGAATAAACTTCCAAAAGATCAAATATCTGATTTAATTCGTCAAAAAGTTTAAGTAAAAATTATAATGAATGCTAACAAATAAATTAGATTAGTTGAACTTTAAAGATGAGCTTTTAAAATGATTCGTATATGATTGATTAATAATATAACAAAGCGTTTTAAACTGATGTGGACAGCTTTCACTATTTGTTTACTACATTTAATTTGTAACGCCAATATATTAAGTGAGCTTTTTAAGTATTTTAATCCGGTTTTGAGAATTTAATTTCTTTCTTATCATGATTTGATCTAAAATTTCTTTTTGATCAGGTCTGTAATTTATCGATAATTTACCGATAAATTTTTAAAATATAAATTAAAACATTTCTTATTAATTCAGATTTGTTTTAAAATTTGTTAAATAAATAATTAAATTGTTTATATAATTCACTAATGAGTTCGTATGACAAGTACGAGTAAGTGCACCTTTTTGGAGAATTAAAATTCATAACATAAAATAATTATTTAAAGATTTAGTTTAGATATTATATACTCAGGCTATTCTAGATCTGTTATAACCCTTAATTTGACTAAAATAAATATTTTTAACTGGATTATTCATCATTAAGGTGACAGCGAATTTTGGTGCATATTTCTCCAGACTGAAAAAGATTATTCGGATTCCACGCTCAGTGACTTTACGATGAGAAGATAATTTTATGGTAAGTCAAAAAATCTGCTGGTCTATTTTTTTACCTAGAACAAGGATTCGAACATCTTTGGATTTTAAAATTTGACCTCCTCTAGCTTTAATTTTTTCTGAAATGGCTAATTTGAAACGCTGTTTCATGGTTAAAATGGGATTTTAAACTGTGACATCAGCTTCTTCTTCAGAAGATTGAGTTTTCATCTTTCCTTTTTATAGACTAACAATAATTTTCAATATATTCCAATTATTTGTTTTATAAATCATCTTTACTTCGGGTTTCATTAAGCTCATAATATAGCTTTTCCAGATTAAATTGAACTTTTTCCAAGTTAAACGCAACTTTTTCCAAAATAAACGAAACTATTCCCAAATTGAACGCATCTTTTTCCAAATTAAATTAAACTATTTCCAAACAGATTACAATTTTTTCCAAATTCACAGAAATTTTTTCAAAACAGAATTAAACCATTGATGAATATAAATTAAACTTTTTAAATTACCGTTTTTCAAACGAAATTAAACTTTCATAAAATTGCATTTTTTAAATCTGCCAAGGTTTGTCGATAGAGATTTTAAATAATCCTGTTTATTTTTAATGATTTTATCACCGTCAGTGTACGGTGAAACAAATTTGAAAAAATACTGAAAGTGAAAATAATGATATAGCTTTTCCGGATTAAATTGAACTTTTTCCAAGTTAAACGCAATTTTTCCCAACATAAACGATTCTATTTCCAAATTGAACGCAACCTTTTCCAAATTAAATTAAACTATTTCCAAATTAATGACAACTTGTTCCAAATTAAATTAAACTTTTTCCAAATTGAATACAACTTTGGTCATACTAATTTAGTATGAAAAAAAGTTGCATTCAATTTGGAAAAAGTTTAATTTAATTTGGAACAAGTTGTCATTAATTTGGAAATAGTTTAATTTAATTTGGAAAAGGTTGCGTTCAATTTAGAAATAGTTTCGTTTACATTGGAATAAGTTGCGTTTAACTTGGAAAAAGTTCAATTTAACATGGAAAAGCTATATTGAAATTTTAGAGAAAACGTATTAAAAAGCGTAAAAACGTTAACAAGTACATTTTTTATCTTGTAAACTAAACACCCTACGATAAAATTTTAAATCATTTTAAATTTAACGTTTTTTTATGGAAAATAATAATTTAATTTATCGGATATATATTCGAAGAGTCAAATTGG
The DNA here is from genome assembly GCA_951394425.1 of Tipula unca. Taxonomy (NCBI): domain Eukaryota; kingdom Metazoa; phylum Arthropoda; class Insecta; order Diptera; family Tipulidae; genus Tipula; species Tipula unca. The sequence continues at coordinate 53,146,058 of OX596381.1, read as the reverse complement.
GCGTATCTGTGATATTAGTGTATCTGTCAGAAACAGGCAGTGTGAGTCGGCGTGGACGTTGTGGTCAACAAAGGAAAACTACATTAAGAGAAGATCGAGCTCTCGCACGTTATGCTACAAAAAACAGGTCAAGCAGTGCCCAAGAAATTAAAAATAATGTACCACTACAAATATCAAAACAAATGATAATAAATCGGTTGAATCGGTTAATCTTATCGATTAAGATCACGTCGATCTGTTAGAGTTCCGTATGTGACTGATAATCAATGTCGACAACGAAGAAATTATGCGTTGCAGTAAATAATGGTATAATAATAAGTAATGTTCGTACACAAGGAGTGGCCGCACAGAAATGTCTATAGTAACATTTTTAAGGTTTCTAAATTCTCTATAAAATGGCTGATTTGGATTTTGGAATGAAATATCGAGAAACTTCGTTTACAATCTCCAACAGCAGCATATTTTTCTTTTCTTTTAGACATATTTTGTTTTATGTACTTAAAAAGTCATAAAAAACAAAATAAAATAAACAAATTCCAGAATCGAAAAGAAGGCAAAATTTACTTCAGTTAAAAACAAAAAATTTTGTCTAAGGCGTTATTTCACCAAGATACATTTCACCAGGGCCCGTATTCTTGAATTTCACATCAATTTCCCCGGGGTGACATCTGTCAAAATTCCCCATCCAATTCTTGAAACATTCGTTATTGTTAAATATTAAATTCACCACTTTTAAATTGTGACTAACTTCATAATATAGTAGATTTATTGTAGAGAAATTTCTATGTTATAATTGTCAAACTAATTGACAATTCCAAGCTAATTCTTACTTTTACATAACTTCTAACGCTTTGTTGTTTAAAATAAAAACCGCTAGCTGTCAAAATTCTCTGTGGGGAATTTTTTCCACATATGTACACCCATTCGGAAATTTTCCCGTAGTGTGATATTCAAGAATACTAGATTTAAAATATCACTTTTTTTTTTTGAATATTGACAGATCCACACGGGGAATTTGATGTGGAATTCAAGAATACGGGCCCAGGCGTTCAAATTTTGGTATTTTTTTAAAGAAAATTTCTGTTCCGTTTTTAAATTGGTGCAGTGTAGTATCATTATTTTGACTTTCACTGTTTTTTTTAATTTGTTTCACCGTCAGTCTAATAAAATCATTAAAAATAAACTGGATTATTTAAAATCTCCATCGACAAACCTTGGCAGATTTAAAAAATGCAATTTTATGAAAGTTTAATTTCCTTTGGAGAAACGTTAATTTTAAATGGAAAATTGTTAATTTTAATTCCAAAAAGTTTAATTTATATTCATCAATGGTTTAATTCTGTTTGGAACAAAATTTAATTTAATTTGAAAAAAGTTGCGTTCAATTTGGCAATAGTTTTGCTTATGTTGGAAAGAGTTGCGTTTAACTTGGAAAAAATTCAATTTAATCTGGAAAAGCTATAATGGAGTTATTGTTATACATATGAATAATCTGGCTCCCTTTCACGCAAAACAATAACGCTCATCTTTGTTATAAGTGCAGTATTTGAGTGGACAATTCGAGAACTTTAAGAAACCTAGGTGTCTTTTGTTTTATATACAAATAACAAAACTTATCTTAGTATATTACCCAATTTTTATGAAAAGTATATAACATCATATACCAACAAATTACGATACATAGAAAACTGAGGCTATAACTTGACTTATAATTTTATTTTAAAAAAATATTTATTTTTGGTAGAAGTTATCATCAATAATTGCCCTTGGAAATGGATTTTTCTCCACGAGAACATTGGAAAATGTATAGGAAAATAAGCAGAAATTTAAGATCATTTTCATTCATAATTCAAAATCACGAGAAATACAGTTTACATATTTTTTTTTTTAAAACACGCCTTTATTAATCGAATTAAAGAAGTAACAGCAGCGTGATCATGCCGAACAAATCAGTTTGCAGCAAAACAATCAAATTAGTCAATTTATATGGAAATTTGATGAATGTGAAATGGTTTGGGATGATGGATGGCAGTGGTTCATATCAAAATATGAACATATATTCCAGTTTCACGCTGTACTGTATACTCAATTTACCCGATAGCATTATTTAATTGGTTAAAACCACATATGTATATGTAGTATGTACAGAATGTGTATAAAGAAACCGCATCCATAATGTTCCCTTATCAAATTTTATTTAATTAAACATTTTGAATGACTCTCAGAAAAAATTATTCGTTCGTATCATTTTTTTTAATTTATTCGGGATTTAGTAAATTGTTTTTCTATTTATAATTTAAATTGCAACCACTTTAAAAAAAAAAATATTTATAGGGTTAAATTGACTATACATGCGGATGCGAGCATAAATATGTATATGAATACCCACCGTATTCGGATAAAGTTTTGTGTGTACTCTCGAAATAACAAAAACTGCTATTCATCTACATTTATCAACTTCAAAAAACATGTAAATGGTTACAAAAAAATAAAATAACAAACGATATGTATGATGGCATATTTATGTATACATATATGTATATACAATTATGTAAATATGCGAAAAATTCGGGGTTGAAGGTGACACATAAAAAAAACAGTAGTTGTGTAGGTATTTTTTAAATTACGGATAGAGATAAAATTAAAGTCAAATACACCAGGTTTATGTTTACAATTGAGCGACCAAAGCACGCATATGAAAGTAATTTTCAATGTAAACAAAATGTTAAAGTGAGAAAAAACGTTTTTATTAATTCAAACTTATTTAAAATAAAAGTCCTTGAGTTAAATTCATCGATTTCATTAACTCCGCACAATATGAATTCAAAACACGAGCACTTCAACAAATTTTTAAGAATTTTTTTTTTGTAGGCCATTATAAATGTGAAATAGTATATACGGTTCTCCAAAAACGCAAAAAAAAAATGATAAAAATTCGTGAAAATCAAAACGTAAAAAATCATTATTTTCACATTAACATTAATGTTCATCCATTTGATTTTATGTCATTTTTGCTTCGTATATAAATAATTGATTTCTATCTATCTATCGATATATGCGATATATAGTTATAGTATATATAGAGTCGTGTTATATAATATGCATATGAATAATGTATATATGTACATATATATATAGGTGTTCATCACTGTATATATGTACTGTGTGTATATACGTATTTTAGGGGTAAATGAATATTTCAATCAATTTTAAGAATTGTTGAAAATAAGATTGATAGTTCATGATTATCTATTTCGTTCCAATTTGGTCTCCCGTTTAGATTGTTTATTAAGATTTCAGAATAATAGATAAATTCGAGAAGGGACATACATCTTAACTTTTAGTTTAGATCCCTTTTTAGAAACGCATTGTCATTTGACATGAAAAATGAACCATCCATGATAATTCTGTCAATAAACATCAATGGATATAGATAAATAAAGCACCCGAATATCTGGTCAAGCAAGACTTCGCTTTATTATTTGAAATATTCTTTGTTTTTATCTATACATATTATTGTTGTTATTCTGTATAGTGTGGAACGCATTTCAAACAAATTATTTATGTTTAATGCCTATTAACATGAAATCGGGCACTATTTAGCCTCATCTACTAATTTGGAAACTAAACCAAACATCCAATACAAACCAATTTTTTAGTTTATTACAACACAGACGCGATGTGAAATCATTGTATAAACTATTTTGATAATATTTTTTTAATAACTTTTATTTATGAATAAAAATATTAACGATTTTTATTTATGAATAAAAATATTATTCTTAATTTCCTGTACATTTTTCATTCCATTTCCCAATTTAATAAAACTAAATTTTATTTTAATTTTATTATATTTAATTTTTTTCTTTTAAATTTTTTGTTATATTTTCATTTTTTAAATATTGATTTCGGATTGCTCCATAATCAGTTAAAAAATATACTGCAAATGGTATATTTTTTAACTGAATGGTATATTTTTTAACTGAAGAAGGACCCATCCGAAATCGATATTAACAAAATTATCACAAAAAAAGGAAAAAATTTTCAAAATAAAATGTAATAAAACTAAAATAAAATTTAGTTTTATTAATAAAAATTAATTTAATTTTATTATCCTCCATTTCCAAGAAAAAATTCATAAAAGTGAAAACTTCTACTACAGCAAATAATTGTTTTTAAATAAAATCAAGTTATTACCACAAATTTCAATTTACCGTAATATCGGTTTCAATTAATCCCAAGAATGAAGTTATATACAAATATAAAAACAAAAACTTGAATGTAAAAATATTTTTAACTTATTGTATAATAGCTGGTTAAGGCAAGTTGTGTTATTTTAACAAAACAAAGAATATCTAAATGTCTCTATAGGTTCATTTTAACTTTAGTTGCCAAAAAACTATTTTGTTTCGTATTCTATTTACTACAATTTATAAATAAAAATAATTTAAAAAAATGTACCGATACCAAATTTTTCGGTTAACCTTTCCAAGCACTCACACAATAAAACACACGAAAAATTGTCTCGCATCAGTACTCAACAATGTTTCGTGTGTTTTACTAATCCATCATTCTTCTACATTAGTTTTTGATGTAGTAGATCAACGACAACTAATTTCTCATTACTATTTAATAATGATATAATCCTTATAAACGTAAAATAATGAGTTATAATTAGATTTCGATAAAACAGTTATCATTTTACTTATACCAAAAGTTACAATTCTTACGAATTGGTAAAAAGTATTCCAATGTAAATGTAGTAAAACTATATCATTTGATAAAATTAAAAATTCCATGTAAGTTATACATATTGTTACGTTTTTGCCTTGTCATATTCAAGGTTCGATCACTGGATTGTGAATAAAACAAACGATGTGAATTCTAGATTACACTAAATTTATTTATTCCGATTATTTACACTAAACACTAATTTAATTATTTCACTTGTTTAACTTAATTATTTAACTTCACAATTATTATTTTACTACACTTTAACAACACTATATTACACTTTAATAACACTTTATTTTACTTTATAAACACTTCACTTTTTCAATTTTAATTACTATTAGCACTCTCACGGTTAAAACACAACTGATTTACTCCCAAATGTTTGTCGCGTATTTATACCAAATATTCTAACCATTCTAGAAATCTCTACAATATTCGATTAGTCTAGATAAGTCTAGACACATCTATCTATTTTTTCTATTTTATAACAGTTTTACATTAACGATAGTGTCGCTACTCAAACAGAGATGTCGCCACGATCGTAACAATATGTACAGTTTATATGACGTACCATACTCGTCTAAATCTTAATCAATATTTGTTGAGCTGCTGAATTATCTGAATAAAGTGTTCGGTCGCGTGACGTTAGTTCACATGTATTGTTGTTTTAATCTAATAATGTTTTAATTAATGTATATTAATAAAACTATTTTTTATTCCTTATTTTATTTTATTTTTATTTTCTTCCTTTTTGTGATAATATTTTTTGTTTTTATATTTTAATTTTAAATATCGATTTCGGGAGTCTCCTTCTTCAGTTTTTTAAAATTACTACAGAGTAATTTTAAAAAACTGAAGAAGGAGACATCCGAAATCGATATTTAAAATTAAAATATAAAAACAAAAAATATTATCACAAAAAGGAAGAAAAATAAAAATAAAATAAAATAAGGAATAAAAAATATGTAGTTTTATTAATATACATTAATTAAACAGTGATAAAAGTACACAAAAATAATAAAAAATGGATATCCATAACCCAAATAATGTTTTAATCTAAATTTTGTTTTCAATCCATTTCGTTTTTAATCATTAATGTATTTTGAAATTTTCTTAAGGACTTAAGTATTAATTTAATTTAACCTCAAGTTTTAATTAAATAAAATATATTTAAATCGAAGTACAATATGCATATTTAAAAAGACTTTAAAATGATTTTAATAGCCGAAATTTATCTGAAGTGAAGAGTGTCAAGTCATTTTGTTAGCTGTGTTAATCGTCCCCCAATTATCTAAATAGTAACTCAATTCGAATTTAAATAATTGAGATTTATCGAAAGGGCTGCTTCTGGTGGTATTTTCCTATATTTAAAATCAAATATAGTAGCTTCAAAACAACTGGCGAATATCTTGTAAAATACGATTCCAATCAGCAGGATTTACATACATAACTCGACAACTTGAAATATAGAACACAATGCAGAAAATGAGTATAATCTTGTTAAATTGGTTTAATAATTCAGCTCAAATTCGTTTCGTATTTCATGTACAATATCGGGGATCTTCATCAGATCTTTGATCTCGATATTGTACAAAGCTCGGTATGTACCATCTATTTCGCGTTTTGGGCCGTAAATCACACGCAATACTCTTCTCACAAATGTAACGAGACATCTCTCGTTCTCATCCGTCAGCGCCCAACTTTCAAATCCACACATAACAACGGGCCTGATCAACGCTTTGTAAAGCATCAGCTTCATGGCACTTGATAGGTGTATAGATTTTAGCAGTGGTCTTAGAGGATACAAAGCCCGACTGCCTGCTGCCAGCCACAATTTAATATCCTCACTCACACTATTACCGTGGGTGACAAGAGAGCCTCCTATAATAATTGAACCTCGTCACTCCCTCAAACGTTTAGTGGTCACTACTAAAATCTGGTGTGTCATTGTCTCTATAACCAGAGATTATATATTTCGTTTTGAACTCATTGATCTAAAGTCCAACTGGAGATGAAAACTCTTCAAGCGGATCAAGTATTTCTTTCACTCCGTTGCTATTAAATTAAATAATTAAATAATAAATAGCCAAATCACTATTGTTTCTAGTCGGTCCAGGACGAAAATTGTTGTAGATATATTCTCACTATATTCAAAATGACGATCGTTTGACTATCCGACCCAAACGGTTGTTACACACTTTAACATTTAGTATCTGAAAAATTTTTCATTTTCGATAAATCGTGAAAGTTTCATATTTCGACTATCACTGGTTCGATTCCGAAAGCATATAGGCATAACGGAATAAATTTAAATTGTAAATTAAGCGTTCCAACTAAAAACTTTAATAATCAGTCGAACTTTTATATCAAAGTTTGATAAACGTAATATGTCCAGCATTTTGTATTATTTTTGTAATATCTTTCATGAACTAAACTGTGTGTATTTATATTTATAACTAACAAAACTGAGGCCCTACTATGACTTTCGCGTTCTATTTTCGACGACTATCGTTTTCATATAGTAGGCAAAGGAAGAAAAAGGTAAACAATAGTAAATTTATAATATTGCTTTCCTTTTTCTTTTCTTTTCTTACTATAGGAAAACGATAGCCGTCGAAAATAACAGGGGAAAGTCATAGTAGGGCCCCTGAATTTTAAAAGTTCATTCATTGAGGTTTTATTGGCACCGTTCAAACATCTTGCGTAATATAAAAAACAAAATTAATTTAAGATTCAATTACAGTTCGGAATTCGAAGCAGATATATACTTTAAAAGTTAATGAAAAAAAGTTAATGAAGTATTGGATCAAACAAAATTTGACCATGTTGGACGAAAAATTCATTTTAGATAAAATTAATGAAATTCTAGGATTAGTTGGTAAATTTTAGACACATTTTCAAGAATTTGGTAACAAGATCAATTCAAATTTAGCAAGCTATTCTGAAAGTTGTCAACAGAATCAAATACACAAAGACCAATTTCAAGCCGACAAGTATACGCAAAAATGTATTTCTCTATAAGGGCTGGGTTTCTAGACACTGTAATAACGTAATACAAGCTATATAACTTCTCCATATAGAATATACTTGTACATATTTATTTATTCATTGTATTCACAATAAAAATGTAATGAGACTTTTGTTGCTTTTAGGGCAGACTTATAGGACAAATTATTGTATATAAATAATAAAATAATAATTTGTACTAAGTCTGTCCTAAACGCAACAAAAGTCTTGTTATATTTTTATTGTGAATGAAGAGAACATTTTGATAAATTTACTTTACAGTTTCACTTTGAGACTTGATCATTTGAAAGCCTGTATTTCGGAAAATCTGAATGGTTTCTATTTATATTATTTATTTATATTAAAGTTAAAAAATCGATTTTAGTCATTACAAGTATGATTTCATATGCAAAACAAATAATCAATTCAATTTTGATTATTACATATAAGATTAAAAAATTGAAATTTTACAATTTTAAAAATTAAAAGTTAAGTACTTCAGATTAGATTGTCAAAATCTAGTTGTCAAAAAAAAAATAGATTTGAAAAGTATATTTTTTACAAAAAATAAACTGAAACTAAGTTTTAAAATTTAAAAAATAGTTCTTCAAGTTCCTTTTGAAGCAGTCCTTTGTGAGATGATAGTCAAAGTTTTTTTCAGCGATGTTGAATGATTTTGCAAGTCTATTAATTGGGCAATTGTCACCATAGTTAGTTGAGTGGCGTACTTTCTCCAAAAATCGATGGTTTCGCAGCGATTTGATTGGAACATGGATAGCTGTATTTGTAAGGTGAATCAATATGGCCAAGCAGGATGTTGCCGATGAAAGCTGTGTCTTAAAATAAGTGTCTATTTTCCAGATTATAAATTTTATACTCTAAAAATCTTGTCGTGTATGATGGTAGGCGGGCTATATTCTCATGAATGGTAAGCTATGGTCATAGTCCCAGCCAGTTTTCTTTAAAATAAAGATCATACATTTCTTTTGAATGATTTCAATCCTTTTGATGTGGTTAGCATAATACGGGCTCCAAATTACTGATGTGTATTCAACTTGGGATCTTATATACGCAAAATTTAGTGAGAACAAAGTTGACAAATTTGTAAATTCTCCAGTCCAACGCTTAACAAAACCAAATATAGAATTTTCTTTAGCAATGCATTTGTCAATGTGGTTGTTAAAACTCATATTTTCAGCGAATGTGACTCCTAGATCGATTATTTCTTTAACTCTTTGCAGTTCCGTATTATTAACGCTGTAAGCAAATTTAATCGGTTTTCTCTTGCGATGAAAAGACATTACTTTGCATTTGTCAATATTCAATAGCAAACAATTTTTGTGGCACCATTCACGAATCTCTCGATGTCTTCTTGTAATATTTTTGTGTCATTGATTGTATGATACATTTTTATATCATCTGCGAACATGAGAAGATTAGAGTATTTTATGACTTCAGTAATACCATTTATGAAAACGAGAAAAATCCATGGTCCAATATGGGAACCCTGAGGAACTCCTGACGTTACTTTGATTATTTTAGATTTTTCGCTTCCAATTGACACATATTGTACGCGACTAGACAAATTTGATGTGAACCATTTAATGAAGTTGGATGCAAAGCCAAAGTTGTAAATACTTTCTTTAGCCTTGTGATGGCAGATGTAGTCAAATGCTTTACTAAAATCAGTAAACACTACGTCTACTTGGTTGCGGTTTTCAATTTCATTAATAACTTTGTTGGTAAATTCAACAAGGTTAGTAGATGTAGATCTTCTAGGCATAAACCCATGCTGATTGAGTGATATATGTTGAGCTAGGATTCCTTTAAAGCTGTTGCATACAACCTGTTCGAATAATTTTGCTATGGTTGAAATGGTTGATATCCCTCTATAACAGGTGATGCCTTCTCTTTTACCCGATTTAAATATAGGTGTAACTTTAGATATTTTCCATGTATCAGGGAATATTTCGGATGTTAACGAGAGGTTGTATATATTCCGAAATGGTTTTACTAAAATATTAACATATTTTTTTAATATAAACGTTGGAATATTATCCAACCCAGATCCGTCACCAAACTGATTAGGTGCATATAAAATATCCTCATCACTATAACCGGTAAATTTATAAGTACATTATTATTTACATTTGATTGTATACATGTTGAAAAAAATCCGCAATATCGTTCAAATACATATTAGTTGGATAGCCATCAATTACTCGTTTGGATCTAAAGTATTTCCAGAATTGTTTAGGGTTGGTTGTAATGCTTCGTTGTACATCTGCAATATGTGAGAGGTGCTTATGTTTCGATATATGTATATCATTTAGTTTGGTGACTTAGAATAGAAAATGTCCAGTTCGAAATACCTGAAACGTGAAGTGTTTGAATAGGTGTGGGTCTTCTTGAATGGAAAAATACTCAAATTATCCGAATTTATCCGAGTTTTATTGTTTTAAGTGCAAAAATGATAAAATATTACATGGTCTTGCCTTATTATAATCTGAATGACCACAATTAATCGCAAGGGCCACTTCAATTTAGACTGCGTTTCCAATATATATACATATATACATAACGCCTGTAGATGTTAGGTTAGGTAATGTTAGGGAGGCCGTCCTAAAGGACTAGCTTAAACACAATTTGGTCCGTAACTATACATCGAACCATCCCAAGCTTTCCAAGAAGTGTTCTAGAACCCTGACATATATCTTGCTAAGATCCGTCAGGTCATCAAAATGTAGAGCATCCATACATTTAATTCTGCTGTGCGCCAGATGAAGACACCAGCGGCAGAAATTATTTACGGTGACGCCCAGTCTACCCGTGTGTTAAGGTATCACGTAACACACCTATGGCCTTGTTCACGACATAGGCCATCCTCGATTTTTTGATTTGATTTGCAACCACAGGGTTTCCTAACGAAGATCTATATTCCACATAAAATGCATGTATGTACATATGCATATTTGAACTCGCGAATTAAATACGACTCAAAAAGTTTTTTGGTCTATTTCTAAAGCAATTTAACGTATTTTTAAAGCATGTTTTGGTTTAAAATACAAAAAAAAAAAAAATTAAATCAAAAAAACACAAGAATGGAAGAAAAGTTATTTAATCAGTTAAGAAGCTGTTTTATTTAGTATGATGTGCGATAAAATGTTACATCTTGAATAAGGGTCGTTTGGTATTAAGTCATAAAATGTTCTCATCCCTTTGTGAGGTTTTCATAATTTGCGTTAAGCTTTAATTAATGTGATTTTTATACTGGACTTAATAAATTAATTATTATTGGATTATTTATCCAATAATAATATGTATACGTATATGTAGCTTTATGCTTATTTTGTATTACAGACAGATCGTAAAATCTGTTCAAATTAATAAAAAATTATTGTATAATCTTTTATGCTGCCATCGGATTGTTTTAATCCGATAATTATGCATGACTTTTGTATAAACAAAAAAAAAATTAATTATAAAAATGCAAATTTAAAATTAAAACTTTAATTATTGATATTTTAATTTTAATTGCGAACTTTATTTTAAAAAATGCCAACTCAATTAAAAATTAATTTGTGTAGAAAAATATAATTTTAGCCAAATCATTTAAATTGGATTTATGCCTCTGTGGAATTTGGCAATAATAAGATTATCTAATAAATATTTGATATACATACATAGTAGCGGAATAGCCTGTTGCATTGCTATATAGTATGTACTATATAGACTAGAATACGCTAAATGATTTCCCTTTTCGGAAAGAAAAGAAAATTTTAAATTTTGATGAGGCTTTTACCATCAAATTTAGGATTAGGCTAAATCCTAATTCTTGTATACAATTTAAATTCAACAGTAATGTTGTGTGCATTAAAATCAATATATTTCTTGGTAAATCAAAATAATGTTATTCATATATCCTATTTCATTCTTTTACACACATACGTATAGACAAACAAAAAAATTACGTATATCCTTTGAAAAAAGGAACTAGAATATTCCTTTATTACTATTATTATTTTTATTACCATTTCTTTTTCTTTTTCTTTTTTATGCTTTTATCAAAGTAAATATTATCATTCATGTGGAAATTTCATTCATTTCGTTTTGTAACGATAAGAAAATGGAAAATTGGATAAATATGAAATGTTAAAGCAAAAATATATGATGAAACGAATGGAGAATAAGAAAAATTTAAGATAAATTCTTCTTAAAACAAATTAAACATCATTTTGATTGTACGTATATGTATGTACATAAGTATATATTCTCACTCGGTTATATATTATATTATTATGAGGGGATTAATAAAAAGAAAACAGACATACGAGAACAGCATCATCATTGTGTGCAAAGGAAAATGGTTATATAGGAATTGTGTTGCAAATAAAACGAACAAAAAATATGTATGTTTGTACTATATGCCTATATATATCGAGGGTTAAATTGATGATAAGTGCGCTGCTGTTTTTCGTATTTTGGAAAATGCACAATAAATTACATAATATAACATACACACACATTCACAAAATATCAAAACATAAGGAAATAGAAGATAACAGTTAAATAAACAACAATATAGCAAAATTAAAGGGAATATATCACTCAAGTATTTGGTGCACAAGTTTTGTATACATTTACTTCACATACCACTCTTCAATACTAATTGTATTACCCTTTCTTAATGACGGTAATCCTATCCTTTATATATACATATATATACAGAGTAAATTGTTTAAATTTAATTTTTGAAAATTACTAATTTTATTTGGAGAACCTTTTTTTATTAGCACACATTTCTTTCCATATACGAGTACTGTATACTAAATGCTAAAACTATAATTAAGTGCATATATCAACTTACCATTTTGCGGCCCAGCGTATGCTATCACTAAAGCTGTACCCAGCAATGTGCCAAGTACGATAGCAGTAACACAAAGTGCCCTTTTTTGTGAACAAACGGCAACGCCATCTCTAGGGGGTCGGCCACTTGTGCTATCGCCTGTTCCTAAATTGCAGTAAAAGAAAAAAAAACATTAATTAATTACGTACTGTTGTTAATCGTATAATTTTGAAATAAATTCAATTAGTTAAGGTTATATATTTAGGGTTGTCATTATCGGTTACCATACCTTACCTGTTAAATTACATTAATAGTTTTACCTAAACTGTTTCATTAATCATAAGGTTGCCATTACTCCAATTAATATTTATATGAAACAAATTGAACAGATTTGCTTTCTAATTAACAATATCAATTCAATAACTAATAATCTTACAATACTTTGTGAACGATCATAATCGAATTATATTTAACCCTACAACATTCAAATATTAAAGAGTGTAAATAGTATACTAAACAATTTAAAATGCGAGTGAAATAAAAAATGACAATGGAACCTGGGTTAGAAGTGCCAAACAAAAATACATTGAAAATACTTTCCAACTCCCACCTAAGCAAACAACAGTTGAAAATAAGAATTATATATTTAGGACGGGAAGATAAACTATACTGAGAGCTACCAAATCAGCTTTAATATATCCTAAAAGCTTACATTGTTGATCGACACTTACTGGTAAAATGGTAAAAATAATAATCAGAACATTCGCAAGAATTCCACAAGGAAGAGTCTCAGATACTGCAATTCTAGCAATTATGGATCAACTTAAAGGAGACGACAATCTACAGACAGCCACTAATAAAGATAACAGTGAAGTTTATACTAAAAAAATAATAAAAAGTTACACTGTTAAATATTGTTATTTGTTTCAGTGGGGATTTTATTTGTACGAAAATTGGCATTTGAAGTGTTTTGTAAATTTCGTGGCGCCGATTGTAAATATAGTTTACTTCTGATGAACTACATATAATATTTTTCACAGAATTTAGAATATTTTTTTGAAATTTACTAATTACTAATCGAATTTAAAATTATTTAAATTTTTTAGTTATTAATTTTATTATTTATATTTCAAAAATTCATAAAATCACAAATTTGTAAATTTTTGTTGTCTGTGCATTTTCCTGGATGTGACCCTGTTGGTTCGAGTGCGGTTAGCTCCGAGCCTCAGACATTTTTGTCGGTACGCCGGATTGGAGTGGTCCTGACGGCGTTTTACCTGCTGAATTGCACTATGCTTTTTTACCCATCCGTACTCGCCTCTTCAATCTGGTCCAGGCGTGCATTGCTTTTGGTACTGTACCACGATCCTGGAGCAGGAGTAGAGTATTTTTCATACCTAAAGCTGGCAAGTCGGATTATACTGACCCTAAAGCTTTTAGGCCCATTTGACCTCTACTTTTCTTAAAACTTTAGAGTGAGAGGATCATCAACAGATTTATGAGGGATAACTATTTAACTACCTCCCCACTCAGTAACATACAACATGTTTACAGAGCTTTTAAGTCCTGCGAACCTGCTCTACATGAACTCGTAACTGGAATCGAAAGATCACTTAATTACAAAAAGTTGCTAGCAGGTACCTTCCCGGACATCGCGGATCTTTTGATAGCACTTCATTTTCTTCGATCATGACTGCGTGTACCAATTTTCATGTCAATGTTAATCAAACCATTGTTAGATTCATCGACTCACTGCTCAAGTCCCGTATAATTGAGACTGAGTTAGGTGGCTCATCAGTGTCTGTCAAAGTAGCCAAAGGCTGTCCGCAAGGAGGGGTACTCTCACCCTTGCTATGGCTCATGGTTATCGATGAATTACTTGTTAAATTGCAGCGATCTGGGTTCATCGTGCAAAGCTACGCAGATGTTCTCGTTTTGACAGTTCCTGGGAAATACCTGAACGTCTTATCTGATCTGATGCAGAACGCCCTTAATATAGTGGAAATTTGGTGTCTTGAAAAGGGGTTGCCCTTCAATCCCTCGAAAACTGATCTAGTTGTGTTTTCCAGATGTAAAGACAGTGCTAATATATCTGTTCCCACTCTATTTGGTAGAGCAATTACAAGGACAGAGCAGGTGAAATACCTGGGGTTTGTTCTAGATAGTAACTCTCCTGGTGAGTTCACCATTATAAGCTACAAAAGGCCATTGATATCTTTTGGCTATGCAGAAGGTCTTTTGGTAATTCCTGGGGTCTGACCCCCAAAATGATGTTATTCATCTACAAATCATGCTTGGCATAGACAGATTATTAATAAGTTTACGTCACATATTCCGGAGGTTGAAATGGTGATTGACAGACTATTGCCCGAATTTGACTTCACCAATTCATTCTCCGTCGTTTTTCCATCGAGAGAACTTGTGGCTCTCTCAGGATTTCTATAGACAGTTGTCCGCGTCGATAGTTGTTTTTGCGGATGGCTCCAGTTCAGAAATCAGTGCATGGTTCGGTTTCTTTTATCCAAAGTATGTGCTCAGATTCTCGGGTAGTCTGGGCAAACACTGCACGGGTTTTCAAGCTGAATTAATTGCACTTACCCATAGTGCAATTGAGGCGTTTCAGTTTAGTGATTTGGACAACGAAATTATTATCTACACGGATAGTAAAGCAGTGCTCAATACCCTTAGAATCCCTTTGACTACATCTAAACTGGCCAAAGAGTGCAAACACTTCATTAATCTCCTTTGCTCTAATTCGAGAGTAAGGGTCATGTGGGTGCCTGCTCATTGTGGCGTTGTGGGAAATGAGGTTGCTGACTTTTTAGTGAATGCTGGATCACGCAGTAAATTTTGTTGTCCCTTGCCAGCAATTCCTCTATCCTTCAACGGTGGTAAGGTTGCTATTAAGAAGTTCGCTTTACTTGAACTGGCGCAGAAGTGGCGTTCTACTCCTAGCTGTAGAAAGCAAAACGGTTCATCAACCCAACGTGAGGGTCACTAAATATGTGTTATCTTTAAAAGGGGCATACTCAGAATTCTGGTGGCACTTATTACGGCCACGGACATTTAAAGGTTCATCTCCAACGCATGGGACTAGTTCAGGATGATATTTGTGACGACTGTCTGGAGTGTCTTGGTTCAAACTTTTACAGTTTACGAGGGCTACAGTGCGCTAGGGATAGATGCGAGTTAGGATAGATCCTCAAGTTTTGCACCATGCGCTCATTGTGGCATTGAGTGCGGAACCTCTGTAGGTTCCAACCGTTTTAATAAAAAAATAAAAATCGTGACTTGAGAAAAATTAATAAAGGTGTCGTGTTCTTGCAAAATAACTTCCATACGTTAAATTCGTATGTTATCCAACTCCAGAAATTATAATGTAATTGAAATTTTCTTGTGAATGAGGATTTTAAATGTGAGGTATAGTGTTCAAAATCATATAGGTATATATTCGTTCTTCAACTTAGGCCGAAACTTATGGTGCAATGGTCTTTATACTTTATTTAGGGAGTTTATACAGGGTGTCCGCCGGGAAGGTATACTACTTTGTTTATAATTTTTGATGAAATGAAAGAGAATGGATCTTATATTGATAAATGTTTTATTTAATGTCGGCAATTATGTATGGAATACAATATCAGATAAATGTCGGCCTCTGTTAGCCTCACAAATGCGAGCCCTTTTGAGCACATTTTTCATTACATTCTCACACATTTCACGAGGTATTTCATTAATTTCATCACGAATATTTTGTTTAAGTTGCTCAAGCGTTGCTGGTATGTTTGCATAAGCCTTGCTTTTCAGATATCCCCACAAAAAGAAGTCCGGAGCAGTCAAATCAGGCGACCGTGGAGGCCAATCAACATCACCATTTTTTGAAATAACTTGTTGTGGAAAGAGGTCTCGCAGTAATTCCATTGTAATCCTGGCTGTATGCGATGTGGCACCGTCTTGTTGATGCCACATGTTAATCAAGCCCAAACCATGCGCAGTTGTGGCGTTAAAAAGTTTTCAATCATATCACGATATCGCTCCCCATTCACAGTTTCCGTTACGCCGTTTTCATTTTGAAAGAAGTAAGGCCCAATGATTCCTCGTGACCAAATTGCACACCAGACTGTCACTTTTATTGGATGTAAAGGTGACTGATGAATAATTTGAGGGTTTTCCATTGCCCAGAACCGACTATTCTGTTTATTCACATATCCATTCAAATGAAAATGAGCATCGTCACTCATTATGATTTTTTCATGAAAATCGGGGTTGTCATGTGACAGCTGTAACATCCTATTGGCATATGTACGGCGGCGTAAATGGTCTTGTGGAAGAAGCTCTTGTGTCAACTGAATCTTAAATGGAAACAAATGCAAATCCTTGTGCAAAATTGTGGCCAAACTTGTTCTTTGAAGACCAAGCTCCTGAGCACGGCGTCGAATTGAGGTTGATGGATTGTTTTGAACACTTTCTTGAGCAGCAGTAATGTTTTCAGCCGATCTTGCAGTACGTTGTGGCCCATGCTTCGCCTTATCACCTACAGACCCTCTTTCTTCGAAATCATTCACTACACAATAAATAGTGCGTGTTGTTGGCACGTTGTTTCTCCCAAAAATTTCACGTAACTTTCTCATCGTCACATTAATCGATGATTGATTGTTAAAATGTTTTAACGATTAAAACACGTTGGTTTATCGAATATTTTTCCATAATAAATTTGCCACGTGTCTACTTCACGACTGCCAAATATGAACTGTCAAGACTAACGTTTACCAAAATGGCGGCAAAATAAAGTAGTATACCTTCCCGGCGGACACCCTGTACATATATACTTTGTATACTGTTTCAGAGAATGGGATCCAAGGACTTTATTATATTGAAAAATGATCACATATTGTTCACAAAATGATCACATATTGTTGCTTCATAATTGTTGCCTGTTAAGTAATATGGCGTAAGTCCGTACATCATGTACCATCGCAAAAAATTAGACCCAATTCCACAAACGCAGAACTACAACGAAATTTATGTTCGAATACCTTATTTTTAAACCAATGGAACATTGGAAAAAATCGGATGCAGTTACTATCCCGTTAGTTATTTCACATATATCGCATATAATAAAATCATGTCTTACTGAGTTAATTCTTCCGTCGCAATGAAAAATGTCAATAGTGACGCAATAGTATAGTTCTCGAAACTGTGATGGATCGTCAAATTAATAATTATTTAAAAGTACATAAGCAACTGAATAGCCTGCCGTAAGAATTAAGAAATCGCATGCTTATTCTTTGTTTTCTAGTGTTATTCTATATTTTGGTCTTGAAAATCTTGAGTTTGATTCAAATACGAAACTAATGATGCATTTATAATTGCAAATAAAAATTATTTTAAATATGGACATTTGAAAATTCATAAAAATAAAAATTAGGGCGTTGTTTATATTTCATACTCGTATAGTAATAATAAAATAAATAAATACAACGGTCTAATTTTTTTCGACATGGTTCAATTTTTAATTATGAAACAAGCGGCCCAGACATTTTTCTTGCTTAAGGGTCCGGAAAACGTAACTACGGCACTGGGCACAGCCAATAGTGATTACAAAAGGTGAGAATCAATTAAAAATTGCGTCTTTAATATTTATATAACAAATTGTTCAAAGTTGCCACGCGATAATTTAGCGATGTTGCACTAATGAAATTTGTGTTTCTATGTACTAACACAAATTGGTAAAGGATCTTTTAGATTCTAGATTATATAGCTATCTTGATCTCAAACAAAATTGTGCAATACCTAAAATCAACGCCAAAATCCAACGGTTTATAGGAAATGTATCATCCTATTTATTCACATACAGAGGCTATCACACACAAATGAACTGACACATTATTTTCAACGATGGCGTATGGTGCCCAAGTAGCATTTTGATGAAATTTTTGAACGTGGTGACGTCGTGGTGTCAATATTCGTTGCTATTTGGAAACATTGGTTTCGAAACCGCGTTGACAATGTGTGCTACCAGTTTCGGAAGTGGTGCAACCCCAATTGGGAATTGTGTTTGACACAGTTTCATTTATTGTGACTTAAGGACATATTTTCTATAATAATTATAATTTTTTATAATTTTTTTAAAATTTTTATATAATTTTTTTTAAATTAATTAATTTATAATTTTTATAATTTTATTTAAATTAAATAAATGTAATTTCTGGAAAATTGAATGTTGGAAATAATTATGAAATACTTCTTATGCTTAAAAATGATCAAATTGAGATGTCTTCTGTTGTAAAGCATGAGATAAAAGCATTAAAATCATGAAATTAAAACTCATCATTTTTTTACGCCATTTTTAAGACGTGATAAATAATGTCGGCGATTAATATTCCAATTTGCGAATTGCGTCTAAAAAAAATTCCTACTCCTACGTTTTAGACAAATCCCAAATATTGGAATTGTGTTAATTTTGCGTGAAAATGTGTTCATTTAGGAATTGTATCTGAAAAAAATCCTATTTGGGAATTGTGTGTTATTTGTGTTTCAAATAATCCTAATTAGGAATTGTGTTAATTTTGTGGGAAAAATGTGTTATTGTGTCATTTGTTGTACAGAGCTGACGTCAAATGGTCGTAATTTAGAAATATAAATTAAAATAAATTAAAATTATGACCATTGAAAAATCTGGGTAAATTAACCATTTAATCTTAATGTTGATAGTGTCCCGATTCACACGCAAGCCATCATTTGAAATTGCAACGAACTTATCCACGAAAAAATTGAGAAAAGGCTCAATATTGGGCTTACATTGCCCCAAATAAACTCCAATTACCATAATAGGGTGCTTAGGTAGCTCTTCAATACCGCACAGTATTGGCCAAAATTCATTTTCGGACTTCGGCAAATGGACAGTCCATCAATGTTAATAATTAACGAAATTTGCATTGGTTTATTAATATTTCGAAATGAATTTATTAAACAGTTCTTTAATCCATTATGCCAATAGCTGCCTTTTCCCATTGCAATTCGCCTAATTTCATTATCTGATGATGATTCAGAAGTGCTTTGCAAATCAAAATTTTCAATGTTGGGTGCTATGGGATCTGAAGTGCTGATATCGCAAGATAAAAGTATATTTAACATTTTTAAATATGAATAGTTACAAAAGAAAATGTACTCAAATAGTTAAGTAATATACTATTTAAGAGCTAACCGAGAATGATGGTTCGAAATTGTTTAATTCATATGATGCAGTGATTTTGCTTTCAACTTTATGTTGCTGTAGTTTTATTTGTTTTTTAACTTTTCGATAAAACGATGTTGTTGTTTTAAATGCTCGATATCCTATTACCTTTAACATTATATTAATAAATAAATTAATTTCTCATAAAAATCGTGTTGCGTTTTGAATGGTTTGACATATATGTATGTATATGCATGTACATGACAGTATTTTTAGATTGACACATTGTTAAACGCAATGCCAGCGCTGAGTGTAACATTCTACTTTGCTTCTAAAAAAATTGGGAATTGTGTGCATAATATGTGGACAAGACATAAAAATGCACACTACACTGTGTCAAAAATGAGCTATTTTAGAAACTATTTAGACGCAAAGGCTACATTGTGGTTTTGCTTGATTATAAATAGGAATATTCCTAAAAAGGAATTGTTACCTATCGAGGGTGTAAAATGTTTCTAATTAGGAACCAATTTAGTTAACAGCGGTGTAATGACGTAGTCACTAGAAACATTAAGTCGCAAAAAGCTACTTGGTTGTCTATTTAATTATATCCGTATCAAATACGTGCGTATTTTGTACGCTCGAGTGGGCTCTGGCCCAATATACCATATGATTGGTCGACTTAAAACTTAATCATACATATTTTATAAAAACATTTGTATAAATACATTTATAATAAATTCATGCAATGATTCCACTCATAATGTTGTTTATGTAATTCGATTGATTTTGTATTTTATTATTTCGCGGGATTTCAAACGTCTATAAATTATTATTAATAATGTTCGATTTAATACGTACATATAAATGTAAATTTTTTACCAAACTTGATCCTTTAAAATCTACTAAGGGTGTAAAAAAATATATATTGAATGCCTCAATAATTTGAATAATTTTAAATAAATGTATTCTGTAAGACACCCAAAATCTAAACAGTGAGATCGAAGCAGAAAAATTAAATCAATTTGCACGAATAAATATTTAAATTCTGCAATACATACCAGTACATATCTTACCATTTTAAATTATAAAGTTCATTATAATTTAAATGACATGGTATATAAGTTATCGATTAATATAAAAATACACATTACCTTGAAATACGTATACTATATTTATATTGCATGCAATAATATAATTATACCTACAAAGAAAATAACATACTATTATAGGAAAATACTAAATTAATACTATTATAGCTAAAGTGATAAACGTTTAATTTTTTGGAAGCTTTTTAATGGTGTGCATAACGTGCACTAATCAAACTTTAAATAATGTATAACTTTAATAATATATTTAATAATCTAAAGTATTTACCATATTTTACATACATGTTTCTAATTATAAAAAAAAATTAGATATATGCGTGATTTAAATTAATGAATATCACACCACGTAATGCGAGGGAATTAAAATAAACCAAAAACCAATTAACATAACTTTTATGTCTTATAAACTCGTATACTTTATACACTCGTGTACCTCTATATGTTGACCGATTTTCTCTTTGACGTAGCACCTTTAATATTAAACGTATGGGAATTGTATTCTCAATATTGACCATCTTCCTATTCTGAGTTGTGACCAATATTTCTAGAACAAATATGTTAAAATAAAATATTTCGAATTCCTTAATGTGACCAACAAAATATGTATAATGCTGGTGATATACTCGAAGTTACTCAGACGTTTTAAAATGTCCAAAACAAGTATCCTCAAGATAAAATCTTGAAATTGGTTTGTCTTCTAGCGCAACAAGTAAAATAAAAAATTATAAATAAAAGTTCAAGAAGAAATCGGCTTCTGAAAGGAAGGCCCGATAATGAAGACCGCTCTTTCCATGGGTTTTTTGAAATGGCTTTTACGCGAATGACTAAACAAATTTTTGAATTCTTGTTCTCGCTTTTGAAAGACGGATTAAAAAAGCGAAATACATGTATGACAATAACTGCTGAGGAGCGGCTGGCTATAACCCTATCGTGATTATCACCGCTTTATGTAGCCGAACCTTACATCCAGGATTACCGCCAAATTGCAGAAGACTTTGAAGACTTTAAAAACAAATGAAATTTACCCAACTGTGTGGAGGCTATTAATGGAAAACATATTTCTATAGAGTGTTCCTCCCACAGTGGCTCTGAATTCTATAACTATAAAATTTTTTATAGTATGTGGTGGTACTAGCTGCGTGTGACAGATGTAACAGAAAAACGTAATACTAAATTCTCAAATATCCTTTCAATTGGATTTTTATCGTTCATTTATTATTTTTTTTATATAATTCTGGGTCAAATGGCTGGTGCAAAAATTTTGTCACAAGTTGTCCCATAAAACGTTGCCAGGGGGGAGTAAAATGAAATTTCGAATGAAATTATGGAGAATTTTAAAGAAAATTTGCATAATTTTTGTAAAAATATGGGGCTACCGATGTTCCTCGGCACATCCTCGAATAGAAAATTTATCTAATATCAAACTTAAGTTACTTCCTGTTAATACAACCTCGGTGTTAGCCCCTAGACCAAAGCTGCGAGACGATTGTAGAAAATGTCTCGGAATTCACTAAAAACATCGACGTGTTGGAAGCAGTTCAATGGAGTAGCATGAAACAATGTTAAAATCGAAACCATTGCTTCAAACAATCTGGGTTTATATTTGATGGTGAGCATAACGTTAGATTCGAAAATGCTGGTGTGGAAGTCACGATAATCGACACATTTCAATAGTCAAATTTTTGAATCTATTGATGTTGAGCTAGGTATGAACGAAATTTTCACTAAATTTTTCAATTAAGAGTAACACGTGTATCAACACCAATGGTTTGTAGTTCGGAAAGTGAAGCAGATGGCATATAAATTAGCTTTGGAAATCGTACAGGCGAATGTTGCATCAATGTTACAACCACTAAAAAAAATTTCGAAAGTGGAATATCCAGCAATGTTTGAATCAGTTTTGAAAGCAGAACCAATTTTTGAACATTATATAGCTAGAAAGCCAAAAATGCAAAAGCTTATACAGTAATCCCCCGCTTTACGGACAGGATACGTTCCTCATAAACTGTCCGTAAATCGAAAATCGTTAAACGAAACCGCTATTACTAGGAGATCCTATTGGAAAGTGATAGATGCGTTCCAGCTAGTATAAATACCCGTAAAAGAACCCAATTTTAATATAGATTCCCACTAATAATGGGAAGATACAGGGTTTTCAAAGTGCGTTATACGAAACCTAATTTTATAAAGTAAGGAAACCGTAAGAACATAAAAGTAATGAATAAATATCAATAAAACACAAACCATTTATTCATTTTCAATAAATAAAATAAATTCATACAAATCATTAATTCAGTTTTAAATTATTAAATGTAATTCAGAGGTCTTCTGGTCGATAGTTTACCGAAGCTGTCGCTATAATTTCCATCAGGACATAGAGAGATTTGTTTTGCTGGTTTCTTAGACTCTCGGTACAATTCCTTGTAACACAGAAGGAAATTTTCAATTTGTCTCGATACTTTAAGGCTTCTTTCTGTAGACGGATCATTCTTAGAAAAAATTTCCATGGCTTCTTCAACGAGAGAAAAGGCTTTTGACATTTTATTTGTTGTCAAAATACGCGAGTTTTCATGCTGAATAGAGTTCTCCGTCTGTCGCACATTGGTGGATTCTTCTACTAGCTTTAACAAATCTTCATTGGAACAGTCTTCATCAGCACATTCTAAGAGTCCTGATATACCTGCGGTGCCTATTTCACTCATTCCAGCTTCATGCACAATGGCGACGATTTCATTTTGAATTTCTAATGTAATGTCATGTAAGGGACCAGCAGATTGAAATTTATTCGTACACTCGGGCCATAATTTCATCCACACGCCATTCATAGTGGCATGCTTTACCTCTGCCCATGATTTTATAATAATATCTACTGCATCTTTATATTGAATTTTTTCCAAAATTCCTTAATTGAGGATTGGTTCAACCCATCAATAGACTCAATTAGGTTTTTGAAAAGTCGACGAAGGTAGTAGGCCTAAAAATTAGCAATAATACCCTGACCCATTGGCTGCAGTAATGATGTTATATTTGGGTGTACAAATACCACTTTGATGTTTTCCGATTGTTTGGCGATTTCATTATTTTTTTGGCCCGCGTCAAACCGTCTTAAAATATCTAATTTAAATTCTAATGTTATTGATTCTCGCACTCTTTTTTACATGTTTTTCGTCGATGCTTGCTATTCGCTTTTCAGACATGTTAGCAATATTAGATAAATTTAATTAAATTTAATTGAATTAAAAATATAGAGCGTAAATCAATTAATACTGCACTATATCGCATAACATCAAATACTAATTCGTAAGAGCGTTTGATAACTATTTTGGGATTCCCCGTATAACAAAACCAAGGCATTCCTCACAAAAAATGTAAGCAAACCAGAAAAAGATATATTTTATCCGTATACCGAAATTTTGATACTTAATTAACCGTGTCCGTAATATCGAATTTCCGTTAAGCGAGCTTTCGTAAAGCGGGGGATTACTGTAGTTGACTATTATACGAAAAACTGTTAATATTGAGGATATGGCGTCGGTGATCTGATTTTGTTGACTGGAAAAGTAACATCCAGTACTTATTTACACGTACTCAATGATAATGCTCTTGTTACCGGGTGTAAAAGGATTGGGCCCCATTTTATTTTGCAGCAATATAATACACCAACCAATTCATAAGAGCAGAATAATCATGAAATTTTTACGAGATTTGGATCACGAAACCATTTGTTGGCCGCCTCAAGGCCCAGATTTATATCCGTTGGAGAATCTATGGCATTACATAAAGCAAAAAATGTCAATTGCTATTGGGAGACAACCCAGTGAAACTTTTGCCGAAATAAAAATTATTTGGTATCAAATTCCAAAAGAAATCCTCCAAAATCTAGTGAATTCAATTCCGAGCCGACTTCAAGAAGTTATTTCCAATAAAGGAGGGATTACTTCATACTGAGCAGAACGATTTTTAGATTAAATTGAGATCCCTCTTGTTTTTCGTTCATTTTTTTGTCAGGTACAAACAATTTTGCCATTTTAATTTTCGTTTTTATCTAATTAACTGAACTCGTTTTATAAATTTTTTTTTTTTTATATAAATTATCATTAAATAACAAGAAAAATGGCAAATAAAGTTTTTGGATTGAATAGTACTCTTCAACAAATTTTAATTAGATCAATATGAAATTTATGTAAGGTACAAACAATTGTGGCTACGACTGTATATTTATAGGACCAAAATGTCAAGAACTTAAATTGCATTTTTGATTTCATTACAACGCATAATTTTGCATAATATTATATTATCGTTTGCCTTTTCGTTAACAATACATTTTCTTGCTGGCAAAACTAAATTCCAAATAGTATTATATACATATAGGCTGCACTAAATTTTTTTTTTTTTTTTGAACGATGACTGAAAACAAAAGTGTCAAACTCATCTCTTTCTCCGGTTCTGTAACAACATTTTTCTTATACACACATACATAGTTGCTAATTTTCATTTCACTCGAAAATAAATAAAAACACTCTGTATTATATAATAAGATAACTAAAGAATAAAGTTAGATGCTAAATAAAAGTTAATTATATTTGTATAAATAACATTTAAATTCAAACTATATCCATTTCTTAAGTTAAAATAAAAAATTAAGAAATACAACAAAAGGGTTTTACATACTTTTATCATGATAAATTAAGTATCGTTGAAATGAATTTATGTGGCAAAATATATTATAAATACGGGTGAAAAGTAGAGCATATTGCAAGACCATGTCTAAAATAAAATATTAATTCCTTTGAGGGTTAAAGATGCTGCCACGTATATGTCTTCTGTATAA
Organism: Tipula unca; assembly: GCA_951394425.1. Classification (NCBI taxonomy): domain Eukaryota; kingdom Metazoa; phylum Arthropoda; class Insecta; order Diptera; family Tipulidae; genus Tipula; species Tipula unca. The sequence goes on along the minus strand of OX596381.1, from coordinate 53,120,358 downwards.
ACTAAATATTTTTGAATTATATAATCAGTTTAAAGTAGCTTATTTTAAGAAATTTGAGAACACATTAGATATTTTTATACACGTAAATGGCCTGCAGTTTTTGAGAAGTTAGTGGTCTTAAACTATAAATTCCATTTTGAATATTATTATTTTAATGTTTGGCAATAAAACAGCAGTAAGTTAATACCATTATCTCTCCTAACATAAAATATATATATTTTGCATAAAAAAAGAGTGAAAAGTGCTGTGAATTAAAACCAAAAATATTACACCATAACACAACATTTACTATTAACAAAAAAGCACATGATAATTCGTTATAGATACAAAATTATGACATAAATATTAGCCATGACATTTTAATGTTTTAAAAACAAAAACAAAATCAGAACCTATCATAACACAAGCCCGCAAAAAAACCAAACGAATCCGGCATTTTTATAATATATAAAAGCAATTTATTTGAAAAACACCGTACAAAACTATATATACATACACTCGACAACCCTTAAAAAATAATGTAAAATTTTTTGATTATGTTGATTTTAATTTTTTTTTTTTAAATTAGTATATACCTGTTAAAAATGCTACATCATCTAGTTCGGGCTCTGTCATCTCGATCCGTTCACGGCGCCAGATTCCAGAGCCTCTTTGATTACCGCCCCCGACAACCGACACCTTAACGGGGCCTCCTTGACGTCGGTTTCCTGCCAATACGGTCTAACAATATTTTTTACGATATCACACACGATTATTTTTTATTTTCTATATATACATATATTGTCATTATATCACACGAGAAAATTATATATTTAAATATGTATATGTACTGTACTATGGTGTGATATAATAATCAATTTGTTGTTGTTGTTGTTGGTGTATTGAAAAGTCCTTTTTATTAATAAAAATTTTAATAAGTAAAACAAAAAAAAAAGTTAAATTTTATTTTATTTTTTATTTGTTTGGCAAAAACTTTTCACTTAGACAAAAAAAATTACTATATCAGCATCACACAAAAAGTATAACATTATGTTTCCGCTTTAAATAAACCAAAGTTTTCATTAAAGAATTTAATTTTAAAAAGGACATTTTCCACACATTTTGTATTATTGTTATTATGAATTTTTTTATTACGAGAGCTTTTTATTATGAAATTTGTATACATTATATTTTTGATTTCACAATTTTATGTATAAACACACAGTTAAAATTTATATTTGTATTGACACCTAAACAATTTGAATTTACCACAATATTTTTATAAACCAATAGTTATGATTTGTGTTGGTGGCCACAATATAAAAAACGATCATTATTATTTTATTTTATCTTAGGGATAACTATATATAAATGTATATACGAATATAGCAAAATACCACAGTAGAATTATTATAGAAATAAAATAAAATCAACCAAAAATTAAATTCACTTGTGTATCCACCAAATGGCAAGATAGTATTTTTTATATTGTTATACGAGTATATACCCTTAACAACCAACTAAAAAAAAAAAAATTATATAAAACACCATAAACTGGGGGACACATAATCTAATCGTAAATTTGTTGTAAACATTCACTAGAGAGAAAACGCAGGCAAAACAAAAAAAAAATTATTTCCACGTATAACAGAAAATAATAAATAAAATAAAAAGAAGGAAAACGATTTTCACATAAAACTTTTATAATTTTAATTTTTCCACATTCGTCAATTTAAACGATTTTCATTTTCTGGTGTTTCTTGATTTTTCTGGTTCACTGTAAATTTTCTATTTATGATATTTTTGTTTATCGAGCTTTTCTCAAATTCGAAATCACACACATTTTACTAGCATAGTTTTGTTGTTGTTTTTGGTTTAATTTTTTTTTAGTGAAACAATCAATAAAAAATACTTGTTTTATTAAATAAAGTCAACATAATTGCTTCGATAATAAATTTAAATTATTATTTAATTTTATTAATTAAAATTAAAATAAATAAACAATAAATGTACAATAATATAATAAAACACGGACGCACAAAATTGATTTGTGTTATACTTATATGAGGACGGATCAGACTCTGTCATTTTGACATTTATTATTGCGCATAGTCGGTAACAAATAAACCAATGTTATAAAAAAAAACGAGGAAAATCCAAGCACAATAAAAGAAAATTATATAGAAAAATATAAAGAAACAAACAAACATACACATACAACCATACAAAAATATATAGAATTTTCCGATAACTCAACAAAAAGCGTTCTTATACACACACATACACAGTTACATATACATAATATGAATATGCACAACGAATCTGTTTCAGATAAAAAAAAAGGAGCAAAAAATAAGGCTAACAATTAGGGGTAGCTAGTAGAACTTTAGTGTTTTCCACAATAGAAAATGATTTTATGCCATTTAAAATATTTAAATTACACAAACTCGTGTTCAAGTGATAAACGTATCATATTCAATAACTAACGTATTAAAAAGTTATTTTATTACAGATCGTCAAACAACACTTCTCTCAAGAAAATCGTTAATGATAAACTACTAAAAGATACAATGTTCTATCAACCCACAAATTAAATTTACTTCCTTTTTATTTTTTTGCTTCATTCAATGTGAAATAATGTAGGGATAACAAAAAATACTGTATCACAGAAATAAATAACAAACAAAAAACTATATATAAGTATATATATGTACATAGCTAGATGCTAAACAAAATAAAGGGGATCGCTTTGACTAAAAATATTGAGTAAATGGTTATTCGAGACAGCGCATAACACCACAACAAAAATCTCATTTAAAACTTAAGCAATTTTGTTCGGACACAAACAAATTTAAAATATTATTCGTATATATGGGCGAATGAGACGACCGCATATTAAAACAGAGTCGCAGCGACCATAAAAATTTATTGGGGCCAGTCAAAAAATAATGTTTGTAATATTTCGATTTCGTCTGTCTATCTGTCACACTATTAATTCAAAAAGTGGAAAAGTATTCATCCGATTTTTATGAATCTTGGCAGACTAATAAAACTTTACGAGCCTTGATAAAAATGGTGTAGCTGGTGGGATTCCGATGATAGAGGCACGCAAAGTTATTTATTGTGTTTGTTAAAAAAAACCGGTGATAAGGTTACACCCTGTAGCCATTATTACTCCCATAAATTTTTTCTGTAATAATTTATATATGTCCCATTGACGTTCGTGTCGAGTAGTCGTGTTTATTTTGTTTTTTGTTTAATGTTATTTAAATTTAGATTTAAATTTTGTTGTTTTCAAGATTTATTTTATTTTAAAAATTTAAATTTTGTATATTATGTTGAGGTCGTGGGAGTTGCAAGTCTCCTATCGAGCACGTCCCCAGGTGGCGGATAGGGGGATGCTCACACCGGAACACTGGCGGGTAAGTGAGAAATAAAATACCACTCGTCGACCAAAACTTGCAAGAAGCCTCTGCGGTCACCAGGAGGTCCGGCTAAAAAACTAACGATGAACCTGAATACAGGCAAATGTACGGTGCAAGGACTCAGAAACCCAGTAACGGCGGCTTTCAGGAGTCAGCAAGTGGCCTCCCAGTCGTCGAAATCAAACGACCACAATGTCCTCGCAGGAACGACGGCCAAATTTTGAGAGATGTCGTGAAATGCTTAGATGCTCTAAATAAAAAACTTGATGAGCAGGCTGAGACCATTAAACTATTATTTGAACATTAGAAAATAAAAATAGATTTACAATCGCTCAGAATAATAATTTGGAATGCGAATGGGCTGATCCAACACATCCCCGAGCTGGAAATATTTCCATTTAAACAAAAAATTGATATATGTCTAATCTCTGAAACCCTATATAGATTTTAACATGCATCAGAGGTGGATCTGCCATTCTTATTAAAGAGAATATAAAACACAACGAAGAATTACAAATTGAAGGTGAATCTACTATACAAGTTACAACTATCAAAACTCGCACAAAGTTATTTTATCATTGGTGACAACTTCAATGCGAAAAATAAATACTGGGGCTCCAGAGTTACTATACCGAAAGGGAGAGAGTTGTTTGAAGCAGGAAAAAAATTAAATGTGACTTTCAATCTGGTGGCTCACCAACTTACTGGCCAACAGATTTAAATAAAACACCGGACCTTGGAGGATGGAAGCTGGGCTCGAAGCGGTAAACAAAAAGCTGACTTGTTTGCGACACACCTAGAAGAAACATTTCAACCATTACCCAGGCAAACTGCGGATGAAAATGTTAACCTACTGAAACGATCTGATGAGCTTGAAATACAAAGTGTATCTCTACAAGAGCTAAAAGAGGAAATTCAAAATTTAAAGATGAAAAAATCTCCTGGGTACGACTTCCTGACTTCACAAATCTTTAAAGAATTGCCAAATAAAGCGATACGTAAACTTTTCCATATAATCAATACTGTATTTAGACTAAGATACGTTCGAAGGCAATGGAAGGTGGCAGAGGTCCTTCAGAAAATCCTTCAGACCGATATCCATATACTCCCAGCCATAGCCTAGATTTTAGAAAAATTGCTCCTGAAGAGAATGAAACCCATAATGGTAGACAGAAATCTCATTCCTGACCACCAGTTTGGAGTCAGAGAAAACCACGTGACTATAGAAGTCCATAGAATCACAGATATAATAGAACGTACACTAGAAACGAAAAAAACATGTTCAAGGGTTTTCCTGGACGTAGCGCAAGCATTTGACCGAGTTTGGCACAGAGGATTGGAGTTCAAGCTCAAGTGGGACCTTCCCAAACAATATTATGAAACTCTGAAATCCTACATAGCCGATAGACACTTCCGTGTAAAATATGAAGACGAATACTCGGACCTAAAGAAAATTTCAGCTGGAGTACCACAAGGTAGCATATTGGGCCCTGTTTTGCACATCATGTATACTCGGGATATACTACAATGGAAGAAGCAACGATAGGAACTTATGCTGATGATACTACGATTTTGGCAGTTGGGAGCAATGTAGAAGAAGTTACTAACAAATTGCAAAACTCGACAAATTCAGTCAACAACTGGATGAAAAAACGGAGGATAAAACTGAACGAAACTAAATCTGTGCATGTGAACTTTACTAATAAAAATATTTCTAATAGAATTCCAATCATAATCAACACTAAACAAGTTGCCTATGCAGATACGGCGAAATATCTAGGTATGACGGTGGATGCCAAGTTGAGGTGGAAAGAACATGTCAAAAAGAAAAAGGAAGAGCTGAACATGAAGTAGGAAACAATATTGCCTCTTAGGTAGACATTCTGAACTATCTATACACAATAAATTGCTTTTATACTGGCAAATACTGAAACCGGTATGGACCTATGGTATATACAGTATATATAGCTTCGGGGTTGTACCAAGAAAACGAACATCAAGATGATACAGACGTTCCAAAACAAAGTACTTCGGAATATTGTAAATGCTCCATGGTACATTAGAAATGAAGACCTCGATGAAGTTATTACGTATTCTAGTAACTAGTAACGAGCGCATTTAGTTTTAAACTCACCTCAAAAGTCATAACACATATTCGTATTATTATAATATTATATGGACGCTTGACTATGTTACTGTCTTATGCATCACCATCTGGAATTTATCCCAAACTTTCATCCCAGGAAAATTTAAAACTATATTTAACAACATGGGCGTAAGAAATCCATTCCAGATTTTTTTTTAAATATATAAGATATTTTACACTTATACCGGTTGACCTATAACAAACCTTTCCGACACTCATCCCAAACTTTTTTGATGTGTAACATTAATTTAGTTCTATAGAAAAACTTCTGACCAAGACGTTGAAGGAACGGCTATTTTTTCTTATCGATTGAGTTTGACACCTTATTGGTCACCACTATGTCAGCGCTGATAATTTGTTCATAAATCAAATCGCATGCCTAAGCTTTAGCAGCGATGGCTATTTCCTTAAAACGATTGAGTTGGGACCCGTCACCCGGTTGACTACCACAAATAAATGTGCCGCCTTTGCCAACTTTTCAAATTTGCTCGCAGTTCAAAAAGGTTGAACATTACTTGGTTTACACACTACACTTATTTAATTTAAATATTTAAAAAGCTTATTACAACATTAAAATAATATGTCCTTCAGCCAGGATCCGAATTTTTTAAAAATAATGTTAAATTTTAACCCTATTGGGGGGGTTAAATAATACGTCAAAGTCCTGCTTTTGAGCTTAGAAAAAATACTAATATTTATACAAAATTTTATTTAAAGAGATGGAAAGAGCTTCTTTAAGATTAACAACTTTGTGTTAACGTATAGAGTTTACATTTTTAGCACTTGGAAAGTTTTAAAATTTAGCTTTGAAATTCTAATTTAGATAATTTATCGATCTACGGAGCACTTTGGTTATTATTAAATTGAGAAATTCAGGATTTCAAAAATGCGTTTAGTGTAGTACTCATTATGATCTTACCAACGAATAAATCAATTAAGTTATAATGGCTATCATTAATACTTGCATTAATTAATTATCGTTAGAAAATATCGAACATTTTTTAGGTATTTGAAAATATTCTATATGTAAGATTCATTGCGGCTATGTGTCACGAATAAAACTAATAAAAAACTTCTACTGAGAAATCGATCAATACTAATAACCACTTTAATACACCCAGTGGTCTAATTCTGTAAAAACAAGATAATCTGAAAAAACGAAACATTGAAAAAAATTACACAAAAAAAATTTACACAATTTCTATCTTATTTAGGTTAAATAGGATTCTAAAAACAAAGTAGTCAGATTGTACATTTTTTCTTGCTGAATAATTTTATCGTGTCTAAAACCACTTTGACGTTTTGTTAGTGTTTCGTTTCATAATATAATATAAAGAGTAACAAGGACAAATATGGTTTTTTTGTTAGACACTAGCTCGCCTACTTCGTGAAATTTTAGTTTTAAATTTTAAATTTTTATCCGTGAAAACGAACTACCCAAGATAAATTGTATGTGTAATTTATTGACGTTTAATATCTTACCCATTTTGTAATTTATCTTGGTGTAAAGTTATAGAATACCATTTTGGTATTAAAACGTGTAAAGTACTCGTTTTTCCGTTTTCAAGTTATCTTATTCGTTATAGAATTAGGCTACAGAGCACACTATGCCTAATGTTAATCGAAACGCAAAATTGACTGTAGTAATAATAGTCATAGAAAAAACCAATGTATATATAATGTGTCATACGAAGAACTAATTTACGATGTTGTACTATGGGTGAGCCGCCAACCCAATGACCGAATTGTGATGTCTAATATATCAATATATCTAAGCTGACTAGCTTAGGGCCGATAAATGATCAAACAAAAAATATTATTTGACTTAAGGTATACTGGTGGACCGATGGGCAGTGTAGAGTGTTTATCCGCCAGTTTTGAGATTGTCTACATGCCGATATTAAAAATTGCGTACAGATACAATAGATAATGTATGTATACAATTTCGTCAGAGCGATTATCAGCAATCAAGATATTTAATTTGGGGTACAGTTTTCGAGAGCTTAGAATTTTTCACCGTAGGCTATAAATTATGCCAAAAATATAAACTGGCAAAAATCAATAATTTAAACAGAAGTCCAGCGAGAAGCATCATTTACCATGAAATATTATGCGGCTATTTGTAGCTTAACCGTTTGCTTTTTGGAGTTCTGTCAGTGAATATTAAGAATCCCTCCGTGTTTTTGTTTTGTATGACCATTTCGTAAAACCATAACGTAGAACTACATATTATGTCTATGATAAGATGGTGACTATAAACATTAGAAAAATATGAACGAGTAATTATTTTTTAGTAAATATATTTTCTGATTGTGCCTTGCGTATTCAATTCTGACATCGACAATTATTGTACCTGTAGGTACTATAGGTCCTATGCTCGAAATTGAATTGATTGTGTGAATCTCAACGAGAGATGGAGATGAGAACGCTGAACGAAGTTTGCATCAGATATAATTTTATGAATAAATTGATAAAATATCATGCTGTAAATAAGATAACAGAAAATTATGAGGAGAGAAAATGTTCTTTTTCTACTCATTACCAGGAGCAGCACCACAGATAAAACTAGCAGAAAAATAATGAATTTGGGCAATTTTGAAAGTATTTTTGTAACTATACCAAAAACACGTTAGCAGAAAATTTGTAGTTTTCAATAAATTATTACCCACAAAAATTTTATATTTTGAATTACATGTCAATTATTATTTTAATAATTTCTTATAAAGAAAACTCCCTTGTAACCAATATGCCGCGATGTTTTTCTGTTAGCTGGAGTAATTCCACACATACAGGAATAGTGTTAGAAGCATCGAGTCAGAAGAGTTCCAGGATTTTTTGAACTTTTGGCCATTGTTTCCATGTTTATTTCCACGGATTGTTTCCACGGATTTATGGTACCGAATACTTAGACACTTAAGTTCCAGCGGCATGAAAATATTAAGTCGTAATCCGAAACACGGAAACAAGAAATTCTGGAACTTATGTCCATTCAGATTTGTGTGGTCCGCTATGCAGATAGACTCGATAGGAGGTTATTTTATGACATTTATTGACGAATTTTCTCACAAATTGTTCATTTTTTTGTTAAAATCAAAATGCGAAACCGCAGGAATGTTCGTGGTATTCAAGAATTTTGTAGAGAACCAAACCGTGAAGACTCTAATATGTTTGCGAATCGACGATGGAAGCGAATATATTAAGAATAAGAATTGCGTTAATATGTCACCAGACCACAGTTCCATATACGCCAAAACAAAATGGAATTGCAGAAAGAATGAACCAGACAATTGTTGAGAAAGTGAGATGTATGGTTATTGATGCCGAATTAGGTAACGAGTTCTAGGCGGAAGCAGTATTGATGGCATGCTATATAATTAACCGATCGCATACACGAAGTATTAAAGTCGACGTAACACCGGAAGAAATCTGGACGGGTCGAAAATGAAACCTTAAGCATTTACTTGTTTTTGGATGTGCAGCAATGGTTCATCTGCCGAAGCAAAAAAGAAAGAAACTGAGTACAACATCTGAAAGATGTATGTATATTTGTTGGTTACTGCGGAAATTCGAAAGGATATCGTTTATATCAACGACAATCAAATAATCTAATTTCGAGTCGTGATGTTATCTTCCTTGAAGACCAACATCTAGAACGAATTACACCGAGTGACCCGAATAGTCATGTTATTTTATTTCCAGATGATAAAATAGTTAAGGAACTAAGGAAGAGCCCATTGATTTCGTTGGTTGGCGGTGAATAGAATTGTGCGATACTTAAAGCGATACAGCTAGTGCAAAATTAGAGTTCTCTAAACTAACAACTCGTTACTGCGATGCTGATTGGGGCATCAATGGAGCGATATGTTGGAATTCTAAAAAACAAAGAACAGTCTCGTTATCTACCATGGAAGCAGAATAAAAGAAGCTCTCTGGCTTAAACCACTCGAAAAAGAACTATTGACGAGTCCAGATCCCATAACAAATGTGCAATATATCAGGCAGCAACAAACGCTTTTCATGTCAGAGCAAAGCAAATACATATCAGGCAGCATTTTGTATGTGCGAATGTGGAGTCTGGTAGGATAAAGATGCAGCATATCTCTACAAATGAAATAAGGGCACACCTGTTGACGAAGGCCCTTACTGGATCATCGCATTTCAATTGTACTACCGGGATGGGAATGAAATTTAAATAGCTTAAGTAAAATATTAGTTTTTAGTGGGAATGTTAAAATAGTAAAACCTAATATATAATATTTTGTATTGAAGTATGTACCTTAATACCTATAATATATTTTTCTCGTCTCGATTCTTGTTTTTTGGATTCGCTTCTTTCTTTTTCGATCGGATTCAAATCCTAGGAAATCAAATTCGATCTCTCTAACGAAAATGACAAAAAATGCCTCTCTCGTTTTCTCTTCTTCAGTTGAAATATTTTTAACGTCATAGTACGAATTTTGAATCCTAGGATTTAAATCCATTTTCGCGGTTGCTGCATCACCGAACTGAACACCTATGGGTTCCATCAGTAATATGTATACAAAAAAATAAACCTTGAACCTTGAATCTAAAGGACAAATCGTTTTTTGTTGTGTACAGGTATCATTCAGTAGCATGGTAAACTAGCATGGTGTTCTAGAATTTTCTGTAAAACATATATTCTATAAATATGTAAAACATATATTCTATAAATAGTTGGTTTAATATTGGTATGAAACCTCAGGAATTATGATTTCAGTTTGATGGCTATTTTAAATTGTTGAAAAGAGTAAAAACTTTGAGAAGTTGTTTCGATGATAAAATGATGGGAATTAAAATACTTGAACATAAATTAATAATAAATGTTGTTGTAAATATTGTTTGGTAGTACAAATGGTGAATGCGCATAAAAGGAAGGTTAGGAAAGAGTAGGAACACATTGGTATAATCAGAATTAGGATTCTTATTATCATGCGAATGGACTGGAAATGATGGGTGGGTGTCTCACTTGGAATTCACCAGACAACTAATTTGATTTTGTTTAAATATTTTAATTAGTGCAGATGGCGTACAATTCTGGCCAACAGAAAATGTAACATTACGACGCATTATATTTAGTATTGCAAAAGCTATTTTTGGTTTGTAAAATATAATTTAAAAATATGCTATACAAACAACATAAATATAGAACATAATCTTATGGAATCAATATTAAATCTAAAATTAAAATTATTTTATAGGTATAATAAAAAAACAAACATATCCCCAGCATTTTGAATATTCCATCTTAATTTATATTTTGAAAAATTAAAATAAATCAAACCATTAATCAAGATAATATGAAATTAATCATATTTTGTTGTTTGTTTCCAGTTTTTTTATATTTTCTCTTAAGGGAAATATTTTGATTTTCCAAGCGGTATAGGATTTTCCAAATTTATTGGTCTTTTTGTACTGTTATTGTATATATTACAGACAGTGGAAAGTAAAAATGTGTTTATCTTTTATTTTACCTGTAATATAAATTCACAATCGTTATAAATATATACATATTACATACATATGTACGTACATAAAAATACACGTTTTACATTTTACTTTTATTTTCGTTTTGGTCGAATCTTTGAACCCTTTCTTATCACTTTTTGTCCCTTGTACAGACAAAAAACCAAGGAAACTACTATAAACAATTAATTTTATGTTACTTGATAAATGCGTTAAATAAAAATGTAATATACAGCTTCGATGCGAACATGAAGGATGTTGATACATATACATAGTACATACATATCTACTCTAAGAAACAAGTCGTTAGTCATAAAACGAGTTCTACAAGTATCTGTATAACTATATATATATCGTATACGAGGACAAGGCGAGTTTCAATTTATCCAAATCATATTAGACAAATTTAAATTTCACAGCTGTGGTTGAAATGTGTATATACGTTTATTTATTTTGTGTCAGACATTGATTGACGATCACCATTTTACTCAACTGGGGATAATATAATACATTTTGTGGTTATGGGGCATACGTTTGAGAGGAGTTTATTTTACTTTTGGATGAAAACGAGCACTTTAAGCAGAAATATGGGTGAGGTAGATTACGCCATGTAATCTACGCGGTTATCGACACGTAAAATATAACGTAGATTACTTGGCAGTGTTTTTTGTCAACGTCGACAATTAAAATAATGTCAACAACATACGATGTTTTAGCGATACGAAATCGAATGCGCCAATTCGCGGCAGTATTTTGTAAAAGCGTTCATCTAGAGGTGATTTTTTCATTTGTTTCTTTTTGACAAATGACGCATGAATAGTTTCAAACTGTCATTGTGTTTTTATTTATTCAGTATTGTTTGCCATTTCATCATGGAAAGACTGAGCCCAGCATAGCGTCTACAAATTGTTCAGCTTTATTACGAAAATCAGCGTTCTGTGAGGAAGGTATTTCGTGCGCTTAGACCAAGTTACGGTTGGCATAATCGGCCTCACGAGACCACTATTTGGAATACCATTGAAAAGTTTGAATCCCAGCTTACAGTGTTGGATCATACGCGACTAAATAAACGGTTTGGTGTAGTTTATGCGCCTGTGAAATCATTCGTCCATATTTCTTCAAAAAAGAAGACGGCCGGAACGTACCAGTGAAAAGTGCTCGTTATTGCACCATGATAACGGAATATTTGCTGCCTGAAATTGAAGCCCGACGTCAACGACATTTGGTTCCAAGAAGCCGGCGCTATGTGCCATATAGCGCGCGAAGCAATGTACTTATTGAAAAATCATGTTGGCGAGCAATTAATTTCACGGTTCGGATCGTTGAATTGGCTATTTAGATCGTGTGATACCTCTAGACTGTTTTCTTTGGGGCTACGCAAAGTCCAAAGTCTATGTGAATAAACCAACTAGATTTGAGGCATTGGAAGCCAGAATTACTATTGTCATTCGTCAAATATCATTCGATATTCTCGAGCGCGTCATCAAAAATTGGGCTTTGAGAAAGGACCATCGCCGCAAGGCCAACATTTGAAAGAAGTAATCTTTAAAAAATAAATGGCAAGAAATGTTCTTTCGAATGATAATAAAATTTCTATACGATTAAATTGGATTTTTTGAGTTTTTTAAATTTTTGTACAAATCACCTCTATATAGATTTCGTTATTACGGATAAAATCACGCACATGTTGTTTGATGCTCCCTATTTCTGGCATAACTGCCGGTATGACTTTTGCACTTCAGCACTCTTTCTGCTGTTGGAATTATAGTCGTGTTAACGAGCTATATGGCCAAAACTATACTGCTGAATCGTGTTGAATAATTAGCAACAAAATACGTCGTTATGAAAAATGTAACAAAAACCTGGCTCCACAACAGCAAATCGCTGGCCAAATCATATATTTTTTTTTGCAAATGTATCTAACTTGAAGTGTTTCAAAACCAATTTCATGTACGTTTGCTACACATTCAAGAACTAGATATATTTTTAAACATGCATAATATAGATATATGTCTTATATCAGAAACCCATTTCTCCAAAACTTCATTCTGTAAAATAAAAGGATATAATTGCTACTATGCACTACATCCTGAGAACAAAGCCAGAGGTGGATCAGCTATCCTCATAAAAGAGTATATAAAACATAACGATGAACCAAAAGTTGAGAACCTTTCCATGCAAGTCACAACAATCAAAATACAATTAAGCAATATTAAAACATGCAGTATCTCAGCAATATATTGCCCTCCAAGATACAATCTCAAACAAGTAGATTATACTAATCTTCTGAAAACGCTAGGAAGTCTTTTTAGTTGGAGGTGACTATAATGCAAAAAATACATATTGGGGATCTCGGTTAACGACCGCTAAAGGAAAAGAACTGTTCGCAGCAGGCAAACAACTAAAATGCGAGTTTCACTCAGGCGGTACACCAACCTATTGGCCTACGGATACCAGTAAGATTCCAGACCTTATAGACTTCTTTATTACAAAAGGGATTTCAGATAATTATATCCATATAGAGAACAGTGAAAGTCTATCATCAGATCATTCACCAGTTATTATGATACTTAGCCAAACAATTATTTTGAAAGAGAGCAACCCGAAATTAACGAGCTTCAAAACCAATTGGGATCTCTTCCAAACACAGTTAACAGAAAGAATTAGTCTGCAGAACCCAATTCAGGGACCAGTCCAAATAGAAGACGAATTAGATAAGCTCATCCATAATATCCAATATGCTGCGTGGGAAAGCACTCCAAATAATAGGCAGGAAATGAAACGCAATGCTAGCTATCCAGAGGAAGTGAGAGAACTTCTTAAAAATAAAAGAAAAGCACGGAAGAATTGGCAAAAACATCGAAATGCTGAAAATAAAAGAGTATTTAATCATTTGTGTAACAAATTAAAATACCTTATAAAAGACATTAAAAATCAATCAGTTAATAAATACCTCAGCACTCTAACTGGGCAAAAAGATACTGATTATTCATTATGGAAAGCAACTAAGAATATTAAAAGACCTAAACTTCAGATTCCTCCAATTAAAAATAATGAAAATTGGGCTCGAAATGCTAAACAAAAAGCAGATTTGTTTGCAAATCACCTTGAAGAAACATTCCAACTTTATCCAAAACAAACGGAAGAGGAAAATATTACACCAATAAATAAACAGGATGAAGTAAATATTACACCTGTAACATTGAAAGAACTAAAATGGGAAATCAAGAATAATCTGAATGCGTATAAGGCTCCAGGATATGATCTTATAACAGGTCAGATAATAAAACTGTTACCGGAGAAAGCGTTGAGGAAACTAGTGCATATAATTAATGCAGCATTTCGACTAAGATATGTACCAAGGCAATGGAAGAAGTAATTATGATACTTAAACCGAACAAACCTCCGCATGATAAAGCTTCATATAGGCCAATTTCTCTGCTACCAACATTATCGAAACTATTTGAAAAAGTTCTTCTTAAAAGACTAAAACCAATTATCGAAGAAAGGAATCTTATCCCTTCACATCAGTTTGGATTTAGGGAAAAGAATGTCTACGATAGAACAAGTACATCGAATTACTGATGTAATCGCAAAATCATTAGAAAGCAAACAAATATGATCAACTATATTCCTTGATATAGCGCAAACATTTGACAAAGTATGGCACCAGGGGCTAGAATTCAAACTTCATCGAGATCTTCCGGAGCAATTTTTTCAAATTTTAAAATCATACATATCAGAGAGGCACTTCCGAGTAAAGTATGAGAATGAGTACTCCCAAATAAAAAGAATAACAGCCGGAGTACCACAAGGGAGTGTTCTTGGGTCAATCCTATATCTCCTATATACTAGAGATATACCAATTACAGAAGAAACAATGGCAACTTTTGCCGATGACACGGCAATAGTTGCAACAGCAAAGAACATCAATGACTCCACTAGTAAATTACAGAGGGCTACTAACCTGATATGTAATTGGACAAAGAAATGGCGAATTAAATTAAATGAAGCAAAATCAATCCAAGTGAACTTTACAAACCAAAAAGTTAACCATATACCAATAATGATAAACTCAATAGTAGTACCCCATGCAAACACTGCCAAATATCTTGGTATGACTTTAGATGCTAAGCTTAGATGGAAGGAACACATAAAAAAGAAGAGAGAAGAACTAAACATAAAATTTAGAAAAATGCATTGGCTCCTAGGGAAACAATCTGAACTAGCGATCCATAACAAACTGCTGTTATACAAACAAATTCTGAAGCCTGTATGGACATATGGTAGCCAACTCTGGGGATGTGCCAAGAAGACAAATATCAAAATCATACAAACAGTTGAAAATAAAATCCTACGATGTATTGTTAATGCACCGTGGTACATTCGAAACGACAACCTCCATCGAGATCTCAAGATTGAGCTTGTCGCGGATGAAATTAAGCATCATGCAACAAAACACCTACAACGTCTGCACCAGCATCAAAATCTGGACATACGCTGTATGCTGACTACATCTCTAACAAGAAGACTGCAAAGAACCAAACCACTGGACTTATCGCGACCAGGAGGTCAGTAGACTTACTGTGGCGAAAAGTCCGAGGGAGGAGTTACACTAACTGGGGATAATCACTTGATTACGCCGACTATTCAAAATACTGTATTATGCAATGTAAATTACTAAATGGGTACAAGACTCAGTCGTAATATAAATAAATATAAAAAAAAAAAATAAAAAAAAAATAAAAAAATAAAAAAAAATGTACGTTTTGTCATCCATCAAAACACATCCACTAAATCACGTCAAAAATTATGTCATCAGTCTGGCCCATATTTTATAGAACAAATTTTGGTTATCTCAACGATTTGGCTTTTTAATAACTAGGTATAGCACACATAGCCGTCCTGAATTCGAATTCGTTTTACCATGGAGTGGAGTGGGTTAAATTTTATGGATCGGTCATAGTTAAATTTCCCCGGATTATTTTTAATGAAGGTTGTAAAGATTTCTATCCTTGTTCAGCACCAATTTTTAATACGCCGATGGTCGAGTAAGCAGAGTCAATGCTCTTGAAATCGTGGACTAGAGTTCCAGACTCGTCAGCTACAATACTTTTTTAATTTAATTTCCGCTGTAAAATTGGTTCAACACAACTTCTGTTGAAATCTACATTCAATTTCTGCAAGTATAAGAACCATCTCTTGTGTATGATCGTAATGAAAATTTTAGAGCCTACTCTTGTGTATGACCGTATTGAATTATCCATACCTGTAGCTTAAATTTTCAATTTTCTCTATTGAATTGGTAAACATAAAAGATTTGTACAGCACCAAATTTATATACGCCGGTGGTGCAGTTAACAGAGTCGTTGGATTTGGAATTGTGAACTTGAGTTCAAGCCTCGGTTTGGCATTAAATAATTTTCAATCTCATTTATTTAATTTCTCCCTTCAATTGGCATATATAAAGTATGAGTATAGCGGCAAATCTATATATGGAAATGGTGAGGTGGTAAAGTAAGCGATGTCACAGGATTTGGAATCGCGAATGTTGTTGAGTTCTCGAACCTCGATTTAACGGAAAACAAATTTCTCATTAAATTAAAAAAAAATCGCTTGTTGATTAGAAAATGGCCAATTTAAAATTAAATTAAAAATATATGTTGAGGCTTGAACTAGTCATGATTAGAATCCAATCACACAGCTTCTTTTACCATTGCGCTACCGCCATACATATTAATAGTGATATTCCTAGCCATTTATATGCCATTTGAATAAAAAAATTGAAAATTTTAGCAAAGGCAATGGACTCTGCGATTATTTCACCATCGCTATAGACCCATCCTGTATACATACCACTACTTGAAAAATGAAAATGTTTAACAAAAGATGTGTCCAATTTGAATTCAGAAAAATTAAATTAAAATTATACCGTCGCTAATGGCACTCGATCCTTAGTCCACGAATCCAAAGTCAATCACTCTACTACCTCGCCCACCACCCTTTATGTATTTGATGTTATGCAATTCTTTTATACTTTCCAATAGAATTGAGAAACTTTGGGAAAACTTTTTAACAGAATCTGAACCAAAAATGTCCCAACATTAATATCGTTTGAAACGAAACGATCGTTTGAAAAATTATAAAACTTCCGTTCCAGTCAATGATGCTTGATGCGATTTTCTAGGCAGGTCACAATATTGACCACTGACCTACAAGTTTTAAGTTTAAGTCAGTACATGAATAACGTCCAAATAAAAAATGTCCCTATACAAACTGAAAGTATAACCAATAGGTAGGTATACAGCTGAGTTTAAGTCTCGACTTCTCAACTAAATTCAATTCAGATTCTGTTTAATTTTCATTTTTCTCTATTCAAATCGTGAGTATAAAAGATAGATTTATCAGTAATGAAATTGTACGCTAGTGGTCAAGTAAGTAAAGTAATGGGCGTTTGATTAGTGGACGTGAGTTCAAGCGGCATTCGGACGAAGGTTTTTTAATTTAATTTCATCTTACAAATTAGTTCAACGCAGTTTCAATCAAAATTTTCACATTTTTCCAATTAATTGCCAAGTATAAAAGAGGGTTGTAGCAGCAATGAAAATGTACGGCGATGGTCAAATAAGCAGAGTCCAGAAATACTTTTGGTTATAAAAAAATCGATCAGGTCAGCAATTTTTCCTGGGTCAGTTGGCCAATATGTTGGTCTTGCAGTTGAAATGGATTCACATCTCTTAATGGCAATCAGTAATTCTTTTTCTTTAGTTGTAGTTAGTGTAGAACCCTAGTGAGTATTCTTCGCAATGAAGTCACCACCTATTATGAAGCTTTTTCCCTGACGCTTGAAGAACTCTGAGTATTGTTTGTTTTTAATAGAATGCCTTGGTGGACAGTACAAACCTGCCACCATCATAGGAAAGTTGTTGGTTTTTATATACATGAACGATTGTTGGTTATCTGAACGGTTTGGCTTTTTAATAAATCGGTAGCACTTATAGCCTTCCTGAACTCGAATTCGAGCTGTTCTGTACCGTTCCACCGTTATAAAGAGGGCCCCACTCTATATATCGTTATTTTGGGTGAATTTAATAATTTTGTAATGGATAAACATGACGCTGAAGTAGATTCATGGTATTTGAGCAGGATAAGTTTTAAATTCCGCTTTTTTTGAAAAGAGATTTAAATGCATTGACGGGCATTCTATAAAACTATCACCAATAACGCATTGTTCCTAAAGAAATTTGGCCACCCTTTAGTTTAGAGAACTAATTGACAAAACCACTATAGGAATTATCTACATTATTGACGTTGTCTACGTTGTTGACGTTATCTACGGGTTGTCAATCCCTGACTTCAAGCTATATCCATATACATTAATAAATTATACTTTCAAAAGCGAAAAGACACAAATTAAAAATAAAACTGAACCCATTAAAAGTATGTTACAAAACAACTATATGTGTATTTTTAATTATGATTTAGATGAGCAACTATACTCTCTTTCAATAGTTATTCAAAATGGAATCAACAATAGTTTTCAGTATGTATATAGTTGTTTGCACTATAGCAATTAGTTATAAAAGAAACATAAATCTGTGCATGCATAGGTACATTTTTCTCTTGTTTTTTTTTTTGTTTTGATGATAATACGAGTACATATGCACCTACATTTTTCTCATAGCTATACATACTATTACAAAATGTTTTATTGTGATAATGTTTTATGTAGGCTGTTTTTATAACAGATGATTCATCAAGCATACTACTATTATGATCTATTTTTATTTAAAAATTGTACCGACATATTAACAATAGTATGAATCAAAGTCACTCAATACAATAATAAAATCAGTTTTTCGCAAGTCAACGCAAAATATCTCAACAATAGTATTTATATATTATGTACAATGACATGACATGACATGAAAAAATGAAATGACCCAAGTATAGGTTCAAAATGCCATTGGCAATAGAAACAATATTTGGATCAAACTACATGAAATTCTGTAGCAAGATTTGCATTGCCACTGTCTCTCTGTAATGTTCCTTTAGTATAATGCATATCGTAAATAGAAATGCTGCTAAATGGAACACTCTGTATTTATATTTACCATACCATTATTAACATTATTTTGAATCTCGAGAATTTATTTTTTAGTTTTATTAAAAAAAAATATCTGAATAAAATGACGAGTCTGTTATGAAGCTTTGATACGAGTACTGGAAAATTACTATATACATACACAATAATACGTACAGAACTATAATTTCCTTATCTCTATAGATAAAAATATTTTATTTTCAAGCTTTGCATGTGTTTAGGGTGGTTTTATGCTAAATAGTTTTTTTCGTAATTTTTTTATGTTTGTCTTTTTATGTGGGCTACGGCGATATTACATTACATGTTGGAATGTTGATAAAAATATTGTCAGCACTCTTTTTCTATATACACTAAAATATCTTCGGTATAACCTTTAATTGAACTTAAACCTAGAGCAAAATCATTATGTTATCGAAATAGGTATCTCGACTTTATATAAATAAATGTGGATCACCCTAATCTAGAAAAATATCAATATAATCTTCCACAAATGTGCACACACATACAAAAACTTTTCGCAATTTAAATAATTTTAAGAATTTTAAACGACACCCAAAAAACTTATCTTCTTCTAACATAATTTGAATATAATATTTGATTTTGATTTTTAATATACTATTAGTATAGGTGGCTGCTTGTGCTTGTAATTAACGTACATATATGTATGTATGTATGTATAAACACACATCTATAACTATAGTTTTGTATACATATAATATTCATATCTAAAAAATCAATATATTTTATTGATAATAAATATTATGGAATTTAATTTAAAATAATTAAAATAGTAAATACATATATGTATGTATGTATATATGTATGTACATAATATATGAAATTATTTTATAGATAGAACAATAAACCATTAAATGATTATTTGCTTAAATGTAATGTATTATACGCAATAATGTGATCAGATGTTTATCCCTCCATAAAATTAATTTACCAATATTTATTAAAATTGATTATAAATTTATAATTATAGATGATATATATTGTAAAAACAAAATTACATATTTATTTTCAATTAAATTAATTTGTATAATATAATGAATTATTATTACTGGTTACTTTTAATATTAACAAATTTCCAGATATGTATACTGCATTTGCAGATATGTATCTACTGGTGACATGAAATTAAGAAATTAGCCTTTAAAGTTTTGGTAAGCGCCCTTTGTAAATTGGAATGTTTGCTATCTAATAAACGTGATCTTTTAGGTAAATTGGGGTGAAAAGTATAATAGAAATGTTAAATTTAAATAAAAAATTAATCTTAAATTAACGTAAAAAGAAATGTTTACACATGCTAAGTTAGAGTGCAGTGTCTAAAAGATGCTTCGAGTTTAACGTAGATACAGCGTTTTACCTTAGAATCCACATTGAAAATAATTATACAAAAAGCCGTATATAGAAGTATTAAGGTACTATTCCTGGACTGATTGACTGAGTTGACTGAAAAGATGATAGCAACAAAATTACATTAGAGTAACAAAGACAACAAATAAACGTTTTCTTTTTTTGCAAAATAATTTAACAGCGTAGTTTAGTATTAGACATACCAAATTTGATGTTTCAAAACTGTTTTTATAAAGAAAAACAGCCATTCCAAGCGAAATCAGACAAAAAATAGACATTTACGGGGGCAAAGCGTCCAATTTTTTTGAAATTCGGGTAGATATAGATAAAAAAAAAAAAAATTTGAGTAAAAACTCGGTGGGGTCAAAATACGCGGAGTTCCGTTATAATTTGTTTTTGTCGGAAACTCAAATGTTCACATCTTAATTCGTGTATCTTAAGTATTCCTTGTCCGATTTTCACGTGTAATAGCTCGTTGGAAAGACAATTGTACATACTTTCAAGTAAGCGTTTTAAACTTTGGTGTTAACGTGCAATATATCGTTTAAATTTCAGTTTTAAATAGTATTTTGCTGAAAAATCGAAACGATCACCCTTTTATTTTTATTTTTTTATCGTAAAGCACTTAACAATACCTTTCAAATAAGCTATCTTTCACGATGGAGACTCGTTGAGAATAAAACGTCATAACAAGTTACGGTGGAATTTAACATTTCAGTACAATTATTAATTCTAAACTACGAAATTTATGTTTTGGTTCTTACTTTTACAGTTTTATCCAAAAAAGTTAATTTATTTACGAATTATTTTAAATTAAAATTATAAAAATTATCAGAATTGGAAAATCGATGCGCTGTATGTGGTTGTTACCATTGGGAACAAAGCACTGATAATCGTTAAGCACTTTTCATATTAACGCCTCGGCTTTGCGCTGCGAAATTTTTTTTTTTTGATTTATAGTATTTAACTTTATAAATTAGATTTATTTGGTTAAAAATGTTAAGTTATATAAAAATTAATAAAAATAATTATCAAATAATTAAATTATAATCGATAATTTTGAAAACTAAAATATTTGATGCAATGAAATTAGTTACGAGGCGTACGCAATGCGTTCCACACTGCGATCCATACTTGACTTCAACAAATCAAAGTCGCGCAAGGCGCTGTCATTTGTCAACCTTACAGCTAATTTGAATGTTTTCCGTTTTATATATGTATGTATATCTAATAGATAGACAGCTGCAAAAATAAAACGACGAAGCGTCGCTCTAATATGAATGAGTGATAGGTTTCGTATTTGTGGAATATGAAAAAGTCGAGGCGAGGCGGTAATATGTTAAGTGCTTAAGTTTTTCTGATGGCTTTTGCTGAATCAAATTTTTTTGCTAGTGATCGTGCCACCCTTCTGTACTCTTGATTTGTACAAAATCTAAAAGTAATGTTTGAATCTAAAAGTAATGTTATTTTTTGTAGCCCAATCGAAATGTTGTTGTGCTGTCGTTATTTGATCAGCGTAGGGTTTCGTGGCATTTTATTTGAAGGCAACCCCAATTCCGTCGTGTATGTATAATTTGCATTTCATGTATTGGTAACGCCGATGTTGAATTCTGTTCTTGGTAAGGATGTATAAGATAAGGCCGATGTTGGTTCTGCTAAATTTAATTTTCAGGCTGCCTTGAACTGGGATCTTGTAATACACGGTGTTTCTCTCAAGGCAGAGGAGCTGGTGGAATGGCTCGGATGGCATTCATCAGAATTAGGTAGCTAAATTAGATAGCTGAATTAGATATACCATGAATTGGATTCATTAGAGTTAATTCTGCAGCGCTCAACCAATTTTAGAATAGGCATCCATCATACCAGTCCTTTATTCGGGCTAAAATAAACGTAGTTCAGGTACACTATCCATAATTATTTTGATGGCTTTAATACTTTGTGTTTTGAATAATTGTGAACTTGCATAAGATTTCCTGTCAGAGAAATTTATTTGAAATGTTGACCTTCTATCGAGCTTTTGTACAAGTTGTACCCAACAAAAATATTTTTTTTATAGAACCATACTTTTTGTAATTTAAAGCTTTTAACAACCGTATACATTAAAGAGTTTTTCGATCAAGTTTGATTATACATAAAATGGCGTCCTTCCGCTATTTTATTAATAAAATATTTATTAATTAACTTTTAATGTATCCTTTAACTCACCGTACCTTTATGGTACAATTACATATTTTTATACATTTTTATATCAGAGGAAGTTAAAAATTGAAACGAAATGCCACGAAAGCCAGCCTTCAGTGACCATACGCTGATCAAATAACGATAGCACAACAACTTTTCGATTGGGCTACAAAAAATGAATTAAACATTACTTTTAGATTTTGTACAAAGGGTACAGAAGGGTGGCACGATCACTATAGCAAAAAAATTTGATTCAGTAAAAGCCATCAGAGAAACTCACGATTATCAGTGCTTTGTTCCCAATGGTAATAACCACATTACAGGGCGTCGATTTTCCAATTCTGATAATTTTTATAATTTTAAATAAATATAATTTGTAAATAAATTAACTTTATTTAATAAAACTGTAAAAGTAAGAACCAAAACATGAATTTCGTAGTTTAGTTTAATAATTGTACGGAAATGTTAAATTCCACCATAACTTATGACGTTTTGTTCTATAAAACTGGAAGTCTCGAACTCGTTGAGTCTCCATCGTGAAAGATAGCTTATTTGAAAGGTATTGTCAAGTGCTTTACGATAAAAAAATAAAAATAAAAGGGTGAGCATTTCGATTTTTCAGCAAAATACTATTTAAAACTGAAATTTAAACGATATATTGTACATTAACACCAAAGTTTAAAACGCTTACTTGAGTATGTACAATTCTCTTTCTAACGAGCTATTACACGTGAAAATCGGACAAGAAATACTTAAGATACACGAATTTAAAGATGTGAACATATGAGTTTCCGACAAAAACAAATTATAACGGAATTCCGCGTATTTTGACCCCACCGAGTTTTTACTCAAATTATATTTTTTTTATCTATATCTACCATCTCCCCAAATTTCAAAAAAATTGGACACCTTGCCTCCGGATGGGTGTCTGATTTCCCGTGGAATGGCTGAAAAATTGACATTTACAAAATCACAACTTTGATTGAAATTGATATTTACAATTTTCTTCCATTCAAAAATAATTTTTATAGTGAAATTCTCTTCCATGCGCAAATTTTAGGTATGTTGTTTGTTTGACTGCCATAAAAAGTATTCGATTTGATACTTTTTATGTCATTTCACACTGCTAACACTCAAATATTTTTTGACTGAGAAATTTTTTTTGTTTCGTTTGTACAACTACAAAATATAATTTCTTTTCTTGCTTTAAATTGACTGAGTCAGTCAATGACAATCAGTCCATGGAATAGTACCTTTAGAAACTTGTAATAGAAAATTTTAGTTTCCTTTATTTTTTATTTAAAAATAAATACTTCATTGAATTGTATTCAATATGAAAAATATAAATAAAATATTAATTAATAAAATAATAAAATTCAATAAAAAATTAAAAGTTCATTATTCTTCAATTTCCGGCAAGTTTCTCCAGAACGCCTTTCGGTTTTCCGGAAGTATGCTCCCAAGGGTATTTAGCAGCGCTTCTTTTTTGGATTTAGGGAATCCCCGGGGCTTACTTAATGTCTCAATAGTCGCTAGTAAAACCCCTGTTTTTTTTTGCAGCTGTTTTGCAAAGAAAATCAAGTTTTTTGAAATCTTCGTTATACGAAGTCTTGTAATGTAACAAGAAGGTGCCATGACAAACTTTAATTTGAACCATATGATCTAAATGTGGTCTGGTAACATTTTTCTTGAGAGTAACTTCTGATTTGAAATCCTTCCACTGATAAAAGTCATAGTGTTCCATTTTCCTAATTGAATGAAGCTGCACTAACGTTGGATTGATCACATATTGAAGACGATATGGCATCCTGAGTAATCCTGACTGATGTTCTATTATATTGCACTTCCTGGATGTACGAAGTACTTGGTGTAGTAGAGGAGGATATTTTAACATTTACTAGTACTACTTCGCTTAGTTCTTGATATATATTATGTGCCACTGGGTCATTTATAATTTGCCAGGAACTATAAAGTTCTTTAGTCACAAAATAAGTTTGTGGTAGATCATCAACATCACACACTTCATTTTCAGTGGATAAATTTGGTAACGGCGCATTATAGTTGTTATTAGTTTTGGTCACTTCGAAACATAAATCATCATGGCTGTTTCCAATAATAAATGTATCAGTTACTATCGGTATATTTGTGAAAGGTAGTTCAATTTGTGTAATCGCCGAAGATGATCCATCATGTAAGGTATCAACGTTAATATCATTTATACATGCATTTGCACTAGTAATGCAAGTTTCTGTACTTGAACCGGCGACTTATATAATATTTGCTTGTTAGAAGCTAACGAATTATCATTACCTTAGCTCTATCACTTGACATTATTTTAATAATCAATTACTCACTATTTACGTATTAGTATAATGATTAAAGAAAAACTTTAGATAATAATAATAATTTATAGTATGTATTTTCAAAAAAATTTCAATATTATGTTTACACTTTGGAGAATTCTTCAAAACTAAAAACAAAATACAAATATTTTATAACGATTCCTAGTCAAAGTTACGGTAAATGCAGTATACTAGAAACAAATGCGGTATGTACATATTCGCACAATAGTTACTGCGTTTTTAGCTAGTAGTATGTATGTAGATATCCCATTTGTGCTTAGGAGAGGTAAACATTTTATAAAGATACGATAAAATGATGCGTGTTTTTTGGAAGAAATAATGTAAAAACCGCGTTTTCCGTTGGTAAATGATAGAATAACATGCCAGGTTACTAAGAAAACTATAAACTCAATTTCCGATTTTTTGTAGATACCGCGTTTGATTCTAGGACGGCAGTATACATACATGCATACATTATATTATTAGCCTGAATCAATTTCTCAGTCCTGAAGAAAAACCTAAATGATTTCAATCTTATAACACATCAACACATCATTATATATGTATGTATATATATATATATATATATATATATATATATATATATATATATATATATATATATATATATATATATATATATATATATATATATATATATATATATATATATATGTATATAATATATACAGGGTGTCCCAAAAGTGACTGACACGAATAGTACGATTGGATTCCTTGATCAAAGCGAAGACGACTTTACTTCTACCACTTCGCACTGTAAAGCCCCCGTGTCATGTTATAGACGTTTTAAGAGGAGCCTTCCAACGTAGCCTTCAAAATGAAGGGAATTGGCTCTAGCCAAAGAGCGAATATATTATGTTATGTGCAGAAATATTCAGTAGAAATACTTTTAACTAATAATAATAAATAAAATTATTTTTTTATTCAGACAAAACACTAAACATGTATGTATATAGCTCATATCAGTCAAATACATATTTTAAATTGATTATAAACACCAAAATTACATGATCATTAATATTTGACAAATATTGACAGTTAATTTAGATTTTCTTGCCAGAAAGAGACAGAAAATAAGTTACCTCGCAAGAATACTTATTTGAATAAGTAAATCTCCACAAATTAGCATTTCGTTCCGGAAACAGCAGTAGTTTTGAAAACGCAACTCATCGGAAACGACAATTCTCCAAAAACGAGAATTTTAGGATTTATAAATCTATCAGAAGATTCAAAAATATAGAGCAAATAAATCTCTCCGCTCAGTGTCTGAAAGGTTAGAAAAGCGGTTTCTACCATCTCTAAGATATAAATCGATTATCTTTAAATTACTTAAGGCTCTACTTTACTTAATTTGCGAAAACATGTGTATCGTACAAATTGTTTTATGGCCACATAAACGTCGGTATTGACTTAGCGAGAAAATTGAAAATTTAATTGAAAACTATTTTATATTGATAAGTAGACAAAATCAATTTATTGAAAAAAATGTGTCTTCGGTGTAAAAATAGTTTAGGATTCAACTAAATATCGTGTATTTTGTAGTTCATCCCTTTTTAATTAGATGTCATAAGTGGCAAAAAAAATAATTTTTTCATGGAATATTTTGTAATTTTCGATAGCGAAGATTTACACTATTTAATTTAATTTTAAACTCATTTTTTAGCATTTAAATATCGACATCAATTTTAATTTTTGTTCTAGGTAAAGTAGAGCCTTAATTAGAATCCCTTCAAATAATTCAAATCTCATTAAAATTTGGGGTATGATCGTTCTCGGTGTATTTTCATTTTTGGTGGATTGTCGTTTTCGATAGTGAATTTTAAAAAAATGTGTATTACTCGCTTGTTAACTTTCCTATAAAAATAAAATTAAGTCAATACCGATGTTTATGTGGCCATAAGACAATTTGTACGATACAGATGTTTTCGCAAATTGAGTAAAGTAGAGCCTTTAGTTAAATAAATTTCCAACCTTATCAATAATAAACTGTTTAAACCAATATTATTTAAAATAATATGAACTATGTTAAGTTACATAATATGAAGTATTATCAAACGTATATACATAAGTATATACATAATTCCAAAACTAATTAAAACCAGTTAAAATTTCCGACAAATCAATTTCAAAAAATTCAAAAAGGGAAATATCGAGAAATAAAACCAAAATGAAAATTTTCTTTGTGGTTTGGTTTTGCATATTCGATGGTAATATTTCACGTCATGGTTTTACATATAACTACTGCCCATATATTATTTGATTTTTGGTAACATATTGAGTATATTATGTATTTACATTATTTATAAATTTCAGATAATTGATATTTTGGTATACATATGTACATATATAATATATGTACGTGTAACGCATATTTGCACATCGAGTAAATTATTGCGGAAATTATATTAGGAGATAAAACGTTATGGAACGTATGGTATGTAAACAACGATATGATTTTGAACAATATTTACTACGAGCATGTATTTTTCATTTTTCCAACCTCTTCAAAAATAATTTAGTTTTATTATATGTTATTCCAACACGAACGTTAATATACATCGAATTTTCTATTTATGTACGTACTTTGTTTGTATCAAAATGTATGAAGTGAAGACGACGTCACGTATGCACATATATAATAACTCGAAACGTAAATACTTTCGAAACTTTAACGTAAAAGAAGAAAGTAATACAGGTACACTAAAAACTGTCGATATTCTTGGAAAATATGGATAAGAATTTACTTTTTCATGTCTTTAGAAGTTGGCAAAAAATGTATCCTAGAAAAGTACATTCTAAATTACTTAATTTTGAGTTTTGTTTGAAAAATGTTGTCTCTTTTATTGTTTGTAGTTTGGTTGAGCCCAAAACAATTTCATTAATTGTTGTGATACGAATTACGCATGCAAAAAAATTAATTAAAAACTATTTTGATAGTTTTGATTCGACTTTTAATGTTTAATTACTTTAGATAATAAAGTTTATATTTTCTACAGCTACATTATAAGTATGTATGTGAATACGTACGTATGCATATATTAAAAGTTGTGTATATACAAAGAAGTTTCTCTGTACCAAACTCTACTTTTATTTACTTTGAAAAATGAAACTTGGTTGATATGGTAACATTCACAAAACTAACAAAAATTTGTTGTGCGGCGTTTTTAATGCAACACTCGCAATAAATTTGCATTTATATCAAGATTTTGGAACAGTATGCCCGCTAGGTTAATCCATGATAAGTTTATGAATTTTTTTGGCAGAAAAATTGGTATGTGTGGGGAGGGGGGGGGGTGGTCTGTTTTAAAAATGGTCATATCAGATTATAGCAATAACAACTATTTATATTTTCTAAAAACTTTTAATTAGTCAATTAAACCAATATTTTTAAATCGCATTTGTTATAATAAAAAAAGTTTATTAATTTTTGAAAAAAATTTGTTAAAATAAAGCCTTTTCAAATTTATTAAAACAATTTAACTCACCCATTTGTTCCCAAGTTCAATATTTGTAGATTAAACATTTCTGAGATTTGTCGATTATTTAATAAAGATAACTTAATTATTTTATCTATACTAATCCCTACAAACTGCTCCAAATATTTATACGAAATTTGTGAATTTAGAACATACTCGTTGTGGGAAATTCACTTTGGGAAGACACAAATGTGGAAAATTTAAAAAAAAATTAATTCATGGCTTTATGCATAACAATAAAACTTATTTATTTTATTTATTTCGTTAATCAATAATAATACATCTATATTAGTTCCTTAACTCGCCGTATATTAGTTCCTTAACTGGGTTTCAAAATATACTAAATGAATCCAATATAAATATCCCGACATTATTGTGGCAAGACTATATTCATATCATCAGGTTTAAATTAAAATTTCCTATTTTTTTTAATTGACTAATTTAGAAATAAATTCTTTATTCTGTATACAATTTTATAAAATATAGTGTATCTTGAAAATAACTGAGTTCTGGAAAAACTGAGTACATTTAAATCAAATTTCTAAAATAACTTGTTTCTTTCTCAACAAAATTTAATTCTTTTGATCTGTTGGCAATTTGTTGAGTAAATGTAACATGTTTTGTTGTGAATATATCTGATCCATCGGCAATTTGAGAACTCACTGAAATTAAGTAGATCTCACTACTTAAGAAAATATCTCACTAAAAAAATGTAAATAATCTCACTGTTTTACGAGGCAAGAATTCTGTATTTATACATTTGGATGGATATTATGGTTTGTATCTTCACTATGTTTTTGTTATTCCTGATTAAATAGTTTTTTGTGATTTGAAAGTAAACTGTAAAGTTATAATTATAATAATAACAGTTTTTAAAATTTTACTGGCCTCTTACTGTATCAAAATTTGGGTTCAACGGTTTCAATCCTGAGCATAAACTTCATACTGTCCTAGACAATCTGAAGAAGCCAAGTCATTCTCTACACCGTGGAGCCATCGTCCTCTGCGCCTACCATATGGTGGCTCTCCTTTCATATGGTGGCCATCACATCCTGCACAACCCAAGCAGGCCCTTTTAAAATTAACACGCGGTCAATTTGGCTGCAGGAAGTTTTGCGAGGATGGATTCATGTTTCTAAATGTATTTGTTTGTGTGGGAAGAATGTACTTGCTACTCTAAGGTCGTGAGCAATTGCAAAGTACATCATTCTCTCACCATTATCAGTCGCAGTTTTGTGTCAGGAGTACGGACCTATGTTTTCACACAAGCCGGCTTGATTTCTGCTTTAGCATTAAGGTCCCCAATTACCTATCTAGATCATCCAAGGCATTGTAAAATGAGTCTTTAGCTTGGGACTGGCTAACTTCTGTGGGCATGTGTACACAAATTATCGACAGGTTGGTTAACTTCATGCGTAAGCGAAGCACACATGTCGGTTATTGACTGCTTGGCAATATAAAACAGCTTTTTTTACCTGCGGCCTCAGAAGAAATCCAGCTCCAAGATTCCCAAGATCATCTCCACTGATGAGCAACGTATAGCCCTGAGACACATGGTCTCCACTTTTAGGCCAGTGAGTTTCTTGAAGAGCAACGAGTTCCACCCGATATTCCTTCACTGATACGGCCTTCCAACGTTCCTGGTTTTCTAAGTGACTGCACGTTCCACGTGCCGATCCTAAACCTCGTGTCTGGGTACTTGAGCGGGAGTCCGATATTGGTTTGGCGGTATCCAGTTTTTATTTTGTTGATATTGCAAGTAGTTGAGTTTTTTCCGGATGCGGGTCGTTAGCCCAACGATCCAACCGTTTAGTCGGCTCCTACGACAAGCAAAGTACAATATACTGAGGTGGTATTCTTGGAAAACATCTTTGTGCAATTTAGGTTTACGAGACATGTGAGTGCCCCCCGACCACACGGGCCATAATTCTATAATTAAATGTATAATATTATTTTAAATATTTTTCACTAAATTTATTATTTCAAAACCTAAACGCTTCGTCAATTAATTGAGCTGTCAATTTACTGTCGATTTTCGCATTCATTTTGTTTTTGGAACAAAAATGTAATTTTTCTGTGATACAAATAATATCTAAAAACTAAAGTTTTTGAGTATCGAAAAGATTGCTCTCGAACTACTTAAAAAAATTCAATTCCTGTATATATATTTGAAGCCCAGGGCCCGTATTCTTGAATTCCACATCAATTTCCCAGTGTGGAAATCTCTCAAAATTCCCCATCCAATTCCCTTAGCATTTCCCTATGCATATTCCACATGCAACCAAAAGCCGTATTCTTGCAAATCCGGAATTTTTTATTCTCCACTGTTAAACATTAAATTCACTACTTTTAAATTGTGACTAACTTCATAATATAGTAGATTTATTGTAGAGAAATTTCTATAATAATAATAATAATAATTGTCAAACTGACAATTCTAAGCTAATTCTCACTTCTTCTAACGCTTTGTATAGTTTAAAATAAATACAGCTAGCTGTCAAAATTTCCCAGGGGGAATTTGCTTCCACATACATATACCCATTCGGAAATTTCCCCTTAGTGTGGTATTCAAGAATACTAGATTTAATATATCATATTTTTTTTGAAGTTTGACAGATATCCACCCGGCGAATTTGATTTAGAATTCAAGAATATGTACGGGCCCAGAATTAAATCCTCGGTAAAAACCAGGTCTCATCACTCGTCAAATATGAAATTTGCAATATAATGGCCATCATAAAAAAACCTGACTCTTTGAACCTGACTCATAAGAAGACTTTGAAATTAATATAAAACAGATGGGCATTACCTTAATAAAGTTGGGCGTTTTAGTTTAATGAAAACTACGAATATTAGCCATCATTATGATGATTATGCCAATATTGCTTGCCAGGTTGTAATTCTGAGCCAGATATTGAAAGTGAGTCATTATATATCTTATAAAAGATGTCCCACAAGGATTCATACTCGGACCCGTTATTTTTAATATTTATTCAATGACCTTTATGATTTGAATTTCAAAGAGGAAATTGAACT
Source organism: Tipula unca (assembly GCA_951394425.1). Lineage (NCBI taxonomy): Eukaryota > Metazoa > Arthropoda > Insecta > Diptera > Tipulidae > Tipula > Tipula unca. Next base: position 53,088,802 of record OX596381.1, on the reverse strand, counting down.
ATATCCTGATGACACATTCCTTAAAATATAGTAAATTCCGAAATTCCCACCGAAATTTTTTACCATTATGTGTGCTATTGAAAACAAATGGTAAAAGGTTTAATTTTGTTTTTGTTGAAATTATACTTGTGGTGTGTTAGTGTACATTAAATATACAAATAACGTAATAAATTATTTCTAAACGATGGTGCCTATAAAAGGTGTTTATTTATTTATTATCTTATTTTTATCTCTTAGCAGGAGCGACGAAATAATGGAGTATACAAATAACCAAAAATGAGTCTGTTTGTTACTCCTTCAGAGGAAAATTCTGAAGTTTAAAAGCGCAAAAAATGGAAATGGATTGGGTACACATTTAGGAAAACTGAAAGTGACATAATCAGAATGTCATTAGCATGGAATCTGCAAGGAAAAAGGAAAAGAGGAGAACGCTGCTAATGGGAGCGAGAAAGCTCGGTACTATCCAAATAGAGTCATATGGTGCAGTTTAACAAACGATCTCTGCTGCAAACATCGGAGATAAATCAAAAAAAAAAGAGAAGTAGCTGAAGCTGATATTTATTATCTCAAAAAGCTCAGTCTTGGGTTAAGAAAACGGATAAAAAAAGCCAACGTATTCCTAGATAATGCTAGGGTGAAAATTATCAAATCTAGTTTATGTACCCCATCAAAAGATTCCTTATTTTATTTTATTTTTACTTTTTGATAATTGTGATTGTAATTATAAAAATAAATAAAGTTCTATTATTATTAGTTCATATATAACTATTTAACTGTATATGTAGTGTATTATCGATTTGCTATATTAAATTTAGTAACAAACTCAAAACCATTTCGTCTGACTATTTTTAAAAAACGAATATTGACACTTTGGCAGATTAAACTTTTAAGATATGTATTGGTAAAGTTTAAAACTTAATTTATTGCTGAAAATAGAAAATCTTTGTTCAAAAGAACATTTATATATATAGGACGTACTCGAACATATGTATGTACATAGATATTTATGTTTTGTATAGTTTCGAGAGTGAAATAAATTTTATATCGATTGGAATGTGGAGATATATACAACATGTATAACATATATTTAGGTATAAGTATACATAAATATAGCAGATCAATACAAAACTTGTTCACATAAATATATCAAATCAATTTCGAACAAATTTCAAAAGTGCTGAGCAAAATTAATATATTTTTATATTTTGTACATAATATATATATGTACATATGTAATACATTTATATTATAATATGTATGTGCTATGCATATGTACGTACTAGAATACTGTACAATATACACATACAATAATATACAATACTAGGATCTACGAGTACACATATTCTAATATAAAGTATCGATAAATTATTATTGCTTTTTGTTTTCTTTCGATTTTTTTACGAAATTGCGCTGAAACATAAATGACACCGTGGAAATTTGATCATTTGCGTTTTAAGTATTTTGGGGAGGCATAAAATTATATTGCTTGTCAAAAACTATTTTCGTAATGACTTCGACACTTAAAAGAACATAATTTTGTGAAATTGATATTTTTTCATAAAAATTAAGAAAAAAAAATCGAGGGAGTTATTCCTATATATAGTAATTTATATAAATTGACTTTTTGATGTTCGACGAAAAATCATTCTATACCCAGAAATCGTTATACTTATCACTATCAGACCCAAATACAGTTCTGTCAAAGTTACTAAAATCATTTATTATTTTCGGAATAAATGACAATGAATGTTCTTTGTAAAAATGAAATTTTTTCAGAACTTTTTAACTTTTAATAAATAAATAATAGTATTTCTAGTAATTTTAGAAAAGAAATATTCTAATAATTTTATTGTACATCGTAACTCTGTATTTTTACATGAAAATTTAATTACCTTTCGTTATGTAAATTTTTATAAAAAAGAGACAAATTTAATTCTGTTTTAATCTTTCATCAGTACGCAGCTTTTCTTATTTTTATTTCATATATATTGTTGAAGTTATTAAATTTTGTAAAATTAATTTTAAATTATGTATAATATAGTGCCACAGGGGAATGGCTATTGCCTCATTCACAAGAGTTTGCTTGCAACAAAATGTTTAATCAATACAAAATATAGAACTATGACATTCCAATTATTAGAAAATTGTGTTTGTGAATGTATAGCTTGTAGGGATAAGTTAAGGCTTGTTACCAACAAAAAATAAAATAAAGTCAAAAGAGGAGGTTCTGTATTTTGGGAGTAAAGATTTGTTTCAAATCGGTAGAAAATTTAATAATTTACATTTATTTGATGAATTAATGCAATCTTCCGAGCTAGAAATTTGTGCAACAGTGTAGCTATAGTTGTTGAAATTGTAGATGTTTCAGAAGATCGAAAAAATAGGTTTTCTGTGCGATATATGATTCAAATTGTTGATCGGTGTGAAGTATAATATGCCAAATTAATAAATTATACAGTGTATTCTATAGAAGTATCCATCTAAAACCTATGTGAAGTTAGTTCAAAATTTTATCCCAAAAACTATGTTTTTTTGACGATGGTAATACCATCGAATTCACTTTAAATAAACGCAACTATCACGATGCAAATCACATTAGAAAATATAATGACTCAATAAAATTAAACAAATAATTTTCAAAATCAATCATAATCATCGAATATTGTGTAGAATGGTTCCGTTCTATGCCAAATAATTGAAATCTTAGATAATTTGAAAATTTCTCACTTAAGCACAGTTTTTTTTATGGAACCATCAATATCGATATAGAAAGCTTGATTTACCCCCTTTCCATTCTATATAGTCACTATATGTTGCAATCTCTATGATTTTGAAAATTTGTCATTTGAGCCAAGTGGTTTTTTATGGAACCATCAGTATCGATATAGAAAGCTTGATTTACCCTCTTTCCATTCTTTCGTTCTTTTTATGGAATCATTAGTATCGATTGAGAGAGCCACCATATAAGAAAATCTCTGAGATAGATTAGTATATTATAGCGAGAATGCTGATACTCAAAAATTCGAGCTACTCGATAAAAAATTGAAGTTTCTGAATGCGTTAGTTTAGCAATTCTTATTGGGATTAGTACTGAATTAATTAATTATATTTTTACAATTTAAAACTAGAACGAACAGAAAACCATATTGGAAATTAAATTGCAAATTAGATTAAAACTAATTATTGTTTAGATTAATGGTAGATAAATTAATGTTTAATACATATTATGAATAATTATACCTTAGTAATGCAAGAGCAAAAATTAAAATTACGAACATCAAACAGCTTAACAAGCCGAGCCCACATATACGAAAGAAGGAACAAAGATTAGAAAATATCAAGCACCAAATACCGCAACCACCTGGAATATAAAATCACTGCTTTGAACAATAACGTATTCTTCAATACATCAAACTTGAAGAAATTTTACAAATTCTGTAGACTAACAAGAGATGCACCATCAAAATGCGTAAATGGCAGTGAGCAGCACCACGCCAGTTATCAGGGAGGGAAAGTGGTCAACCAGCTACAAAAAAAAGAACCAGGTACGCAAAACATTCATGACCAATTCTAAATAGTCTTGAAGAGCAAAATAAATTAAACAAGTAAATATTTGATCAACTCACTCAGATATAAATAATATCTTTAACAATCTAATCACATATAGCGAAGGTAAATGTTTTCCAAAAATCAGATGAAATAACCAATAATCTCAAAAGGGTCCGCTTTATAATATAAACTTAACAAAGAAGAATACATGCATTTGTTCAAGACAATAAGAAGGAACTTCATTATTGGAGGGGACTTCAATGCAAAACAATACTTTTTGAGGTTAAAGACTAACTTCTTCAAAGGGTATATAACTCTTTCCAGCGGTAAGTATTAAAGTGTGATTCAGGAACAAAGCGTATATACTGGCCAACTGACACAAACAAAATATACCAGATTTAATAAATGTTTACGTTACCAAGGGGTTATCGGAAAGCTACATCTATTTAAAATACGATGAAGTTCTAATATCTCATCGTTCACCGTCCATTAGTGAGACTATAGAAAAACGAAATGAACCACTACTAACAAACAATAAGCACCCCGAAAACTGATATCCAGAAAAAATAAATCGGTAATATATCCAATAGAAGAAACTAGTGCAATAAAAAAAAAAAGGAAGCTTGTGCAAGAAAAACGAAAAGCACGAGATAAATGCCAAAGATGTCATGATCCGCAAGATAAAAATACACTAAACAGATCGTGTAACACTCTTAAGGCACTCTTGACAGATGTGAAAATGAAACAAAATCTTTCGAAGCATTATGCAGACAAACAGGTTATGAAATTGTTTCTACTATAACTAGAACTGAAATATACTGTAATACTGAAAAACTTTAACCTGAAATCAACCATCTAAAATCTAAGAAAGCTCCTTTGAGATTTTCTATCAATCATAATAATATGGTTTGTCCTGTTACAAACCATATTATTATGATTGATAGAAAATCTTACTGACCAATTTCACTACTTCCAGTGTCATCGACACTGTTTGAAACACTTTTATTTAAACGATTGAAACTAATTTAAGAGCAAAGAAATTTTATCCCACAACATCAGTTCGGATTTAAATAGAAGCATTCATCCATTGATCAAGTACATACATAGAATTACTGATTGATAGAGAATACACTAGAGAAGAAAAGACGTGTTCTGAAATTTTTCTAGATGTAGCGCAGGCATTTGATAATGGATGGCACAGGGGTTTACTCTTTAAACTTCAGAGAGGTCTACCAATACAATTTAATATGATCTTAAAATCATACATGGGGGACCGACACTTTCAAGTGAAATGCAAAGAATTCTTAGCTCATTTTAACAGGAGTTCTTTAAGGTAGTGTCTTAGAACTGATACTCTACCTGCTTCATAAATAGAAAGTGGATATAATAAGCAAATGTCGCGCATTTAATCAAGGTGGCTTAACGAATCAAACTCCTCACATGTAAATTTCACAAATTTAAAAATCTGTAGTTTTCTAGGTATAATGACCTGACAATAGATATTTGGCGTAGGTGGGAAGAGCACGTTAAAAAAAATAAGAACTCAATATTAAATTGAGGAAAATATTTTGGCTGTTGGGAAAAAAAGCTAAGCCAATATGTACTACAGAATACAGTTATGGGGCTGTACGAAAAAAATAAACATCAAAATATTACGAACCTTTCAAAACCGCGGGTTACGTTGCATAGTTAACGCTCCGTGCTATATAAGGAATTGATGTTTAGTGTAAATATTCCTAGAAAACTTGGCTGGGTTTTTGATAAATCAAAAAGTTCGCCGAAATGAAAACATTCCTGCTGTAAGTGTAAGTTTTGAAATTGAATCGACATCATCAATTTCACGCCGTTCAAGAATAGTCATATACCTTATAGGTCTTTATGGCAGATTTTTTATAAAAAATTGAATTTGAAGAAATTGAAAGAAAGGGAACATTTACAAAGACGTAATTTTACTTAGTGGATTATTAAACAACGATCCAACGTTTTCAAGCAATATTTTGTTTAGTGATGAAACTGATTCCACAATGGATATATTTTCCAATAACCATAATAGACGATTTGGGGATGGTGATAACTCTCGTATCATTCTTGAAAAATGGCTACACCCCATAAAGTCTTTGTTATAGATTATTAGTGCATTTTGGGCAAATTAACTGATTGGGCCATTTTTCTTCGAACATGATGCTGAAAATGTGCTATCGAGAATTTTGAAAATGTGCGATCGAAATTTCCTCAAGGTGCTACTTCACAAAATGCTGATTTTAATTGGCCTTCAAGGACGTGTGATATATTATGTTTTTTTTAAACTCACTAACTTTACTTTCTTAAATTAATTATTTTTTTCGTTATACGCTTCAGCATTTTGAGAAGTTTGAAATGTGAGATGTTGTGAAATGGTTTTTTAAGATTAGGTAAGTGTGTGTGTATACCTATCTAAACTAATGTTTATAAATAAGCTTCAAAAATAAAATATTTTAACTAATATGTTTTATACATATGTTGTGAAAATTCTATACATATAGTAATAATTACATATACATACGTGAAACATAACATGTATGATTATTATATTTTAATAATTTCTAATTTCATAATTAAAAGCTCCCATAATATTGAAATGTACATAAAAAAAATTAAATAATTTAATAATAAACCTACTAGGTAAAGTTTTATATAGTTACAACAAAAATTACAATCGTTACTAATCAATATTGTTATATGTATTGTTTATAATAAGATAGTCTACAAAATTTCAAAAAACTACTTTAAAAATTATATAAGATTTTTACCTAGTCAGTATGTATATTATCTAAAGTCAAAATTTTACTTTAATATATATATCTATATAGAAATAATTTGAATACATCATGATTTAAATAATATAACTTACCATATCTGTTGTTGACACCATTTTTCTTCGGTTCTGCTTTTTCTCCGCCCAACGGTTCTAATTCAATTTCTACAGTAGAAACTTTATAATCATTCCGTTTAGGCATTTTACAACATAGCCCACAGCATGACATTGATTTTTCGTTTTTTTTTTAATTTTTATAGTGATAAAGATAATAAATATTTATTAATGATTTTAAATTTTAGTTTAATTAATTTATTTTGATTTTTTTTTTTAAAAAGAAGATAAACAGAGCGCAGTGATTGATATTATTATTATTATTTTATGTTAACTTAATTTTGGTCCAAAACTTCAAATATATGTTGGTTTCTTTTCAAATTATGTAAATATATTTTTAAATATGATTTTTGTTAATTACACTGAAGTGTATAGTAAATCTGAAAATAAAAATCAAATATTACATATTAGACTGAGAATTTACTCGACAAACAAATCCATATACTCGTAAACATGCAAGTTTTGATTCATTCATACAATAATGAAACCAATTTTTAATTTGTGCCATTAACTGTAGGTTTTATGTTGTTTAAGAAAATATCGAATCATCCAAGGTCGAATTCAAGAGTTACCCATTTGTTTGTATAAGTAGAAGTAGCCATAATAATTTGGTAATTTCAAAACAAATAAACTGATCCGAATAAACGTTTAATTATTTAAAAACAATATTAAAGACCAACAACTATTAAAATATACGCAATACCATCACAGAAATATATCAAATAATAATCTCTTTATTTTACAAAATTCCTTAACAGAGTCTTATATAATCGTAGTAGGCAGAAATAATAAATATCCGTTTTGCATTCTGCCTCTGTTGGGATTCGAACCCAGTACACCTCCCGATGGTCTGGACCATTGCTTTAACCACTACGCTATTTGTTCGGTCAATCTTAGATTAGAAACAAACATCATTGAGCATAATCTGATGGCTAGATCAGTGAACTATGTAGTATTACGTGAAATAAATTTAATTTAATTAATTTAATTTGTAAAATAAAAGGCAAATACTGATATCTCTAATTAGTTATTGTATCTAACTCTAACTCTACCGATAATTTATAATTTTTATGAGCTAAAACTTTGTTTCAAAGCATCTCGTATATGTATAGATCTTCAGAGAATGCCAATAATTTGTGCAACTGACGATAGTACGTTATACCGCAGCTTAGCGGTACAAAGCTTGGCACATTTAGAGTGGGGAGTTGTGTACAAAAATCATTTTATTTTGATTTTAGTTTAATGTACATGTATGTATAAAGTTATAACCAAAACTGGCTGATCAGGCTGCTATGTATGCAGGGGGATAAATACAAGACTCGCTTCATGTGCCGTAACTGCGTACAACTTCAGCAAGTGCTAACACTGCCGTTTCGTTGCGGGCGCTAGAAACTATACTACGTTACAGGAGTAGGCTAAAGTGTGAGGGCTGTGGTCCTTCTATAGGGGTTTAGCGTTGGGTTAACAGCCCAACCTGTCAAATTTTATTGTTACGAAACCTCAACATGAGCCTCGGATATTTTTGGATTCACAACAACGACACGATAAAAGGACAACGATTTGAAATTTGGAACATGGAACGTATACTTAGCCTATAAATCGACCGGAGAGCTTCGATCAACTCTTCGAACAAGCATCTAAGTATAAACTCGACCTCATAGCGCTGCAGAAAACAAGACTTTAACACTTTAACATCACATTTGTGAACGTTCATGATCCTACTGAGGATCAAAGACGCTTTCTACGACGAGCTTGAAACCGCAAAATTCCGCAACATGACATTACAATTGTTTGGGCGACTTCAATGCTCAAATTGGCAGTGCGGGCAGCACTTATCGAAGCACCATCGACCAAACTCCTTGCACTCTACCTCAAACAACAACGGGACACGCACCACGGAGCTAGCTTTGCTCTACTTCTTGGTAGTCGCCAGCACATACTTCCCACATAAATGCATTCATAAAACCACATGGAAATCTAACGACGGGACAACGGTCAACCAATAATCGACCACATCCTCTTGTCCAAAAGGCATCTTTCTAACCTCAATGAGATCAGAACCAAACGTGGAGCTAAAATCGACTTGGACCACTGGTATCACTAGTTGGAACACAGCGACATTGAACAACGAAGTTACCAAGACCTCCTTCGAGACTACTTTCTCGGGAATCTTGGAGGGTAAACCACTTCCTGAGTCCGTGCAAGAACAGTAGGATATCATCAAAACGGCGGTAACCGATGCTTCAACGTCCACCATAGGCCGAACTCCATCCAGACCTAAGAATCTTTGATTGGACGATGATTGTCTATAGGTGCTATTCGGGAGAATGATCACGCACGTCAACGAATTCTATCTCAAAGAACCAGACAATCTCACAACGCCTACATGAGTGCAAGGAAAATTTGCAATCGGCTATGTAGATGAAAGAAACGAGAATGGCATGAACAACAGGCACTCAACATCCAATATTCTAGCCTGACACATATAAATATCGCTGCATAAGAGAACTAGCTACCGACTTACATCCGCGTAGCAGAGCTATTCCCAACGAATCCGGTGAATTATTGATGGACACTAAAACCGTCCTTGAAGTGTGGCGGAGGTATTTTTCCTCACTTCTAAATACATAGGCACCACCTTCCGAGCAACAACCTCTCTTCTTCAACGCGATATTAACGTCGAGATGACTCCACCGCCCCCTCCAACACATGACGAAGTGCGGAACGTGATATCGCAGATGAAAAATTACAAGGGACCTGATGCGAGGATGGTATCTGCAACGAAATGCTCAAATATGGCGGTGATTATTTGTTTTACCGCATTTTTGAGCTCATATCAATAATTTGGTCTACAGAAGACATCCCAGAAGAGTGACAGCTCAGAAGACACAGCTCTTATCTGTCCGCTTCATGAAAAGGGAGAACAGTTAAACTGCAACAACTACCGTGGTATATAGCTTTGCTGAATACAGGCGTCAAGGTTTTGGACAAAGTAGCCACGGCGGGCTTAATATGTAATGTGCAAATAGATGGTAAAATTTCGGGTGCCTTTAGAATATGTCATTCGTCAGCTTAATATAGCGCAGCGCAGCTACCTATATTACAAATCATCCCAGATTAGCGTACGCTGATGATAATTGCATTCTGGGTCGCAACATCATCTCATTCCGTTGTAAATGACAGCCCAACAAATTGGCCTTCAGATCAATGAAGCGAAGACCAAATACATGGTGATTGTCAGAAGGTAGCCACGTGGGGATTTTATTTCTGGAGACACATAGTATGAAAAAATTGAAGAGTTCAAATATCTAGGATATCCCCGATCAGTGAGCAAAACTCCGTTTCAGTCGACATCGCATCGAGAATTGCAGTAGGCTTCAAGTCTCCCCACATATAGCGCAAAGTGAAACTGAGCATTTACAAAGCGCTGATAAGGCCAGTTATCACCTTTGGTTGCGAGTCTTGGACACTAACAGCGCAAAACATCAAAAAACTTGCTGTTACTGAGCGTAAAATAATTCGTATAATTCTCGATCCCATTCAAGAGGGAGCCACCTACAGGATACGTATGAATCACGAGATCAGAAATAATCTCGATAAAGTTGACATCATGGGATTCATAAAATTAGCAAGGCTTAGATGGCTCGGACACGTTCTTCAACTTTAACCACTGCGCTATTTGGTCGGTGAGTTGTATAAATTAAATCGGATTCAATTGTATAAATTACATGGCTTGTTTGATGCCAATGGATCTGTTTTTATAGGTAATTTTTTCATGGATGATAAAATTTTATGCGCACTAAATTAATGGTGCGAGCACTGTTCACCTTACCCAATATGACGGGACGCGCCAGCTACTTAGGCTACAGATTACACATATTTTGCTTTTAGATAGAATTATTACCTTCGTCTGCTAAAAATAGATAAACCAGGTAATTCAATAACTAAATGCAATAAGCCGTATTGAACAGTAGAGTTTAAGTTTATAGTATTGTTATGTGAAGAGTTGAGACACAAAATTTAGAGTCTGATCAGGGTCTGAGTTTTCACTATTTTTAGAAACTTAATTTTGAATCCAAAGAATTTTCGAACCTGTAATATATTACAAAACAATGAATGTTAAATTGTTGATTCAAAATTTATAATTTTAAAATTTGATTGACTTAACATTTAATTTTTGATTGAAAAATAAAAAGAAAGTTTTAAACAAAAGTTTTAAAGTTAGAAATGTCCATCTTTCCAAATCTCTGATATTTTAAAATTTCCAATGAAATTTTAGAAGTTTCTTGAATATGAAATGTTTAATTGATATTAAAATAAAAATTAATTATTATAGATTTTCAAATGTTTGGAGAGCTGTCGAAAAATATCCATTTCGAAATAAAATGAAGAATTTTGACACAAACAATTCAGAGTCTCGGATCTGAGGTGCTTCTAATCTAGAATTCAAAAGCAACAAATTATTAAATTTCGAAACTGGAAACTTTTAAATAACAATTCACTTTATGGACTGGAATTAGGTGTATACAATTTTGGTGTTAAAATGTAACATTTTTCTTTGAAAATTTAAAATTTGGAATTCTATAATTTATATTTCAACAATTTAAGATGATTAATTATTATAAAATCATCAATTTTAAAATTTAATTATCTTAAGAGAAAGAATTTAAAAAATTTAATTATAATATATCACAAAAGTATTAAAATCTAAGCTTTGTTGACCAGTAATAAATTTAGAAAAAAAAAAAAATTAAAGTCGATGTGATAAAATTATAAATTTCAAAATTTTATTAAAAAATATAGAAATCCTCTTAATGAAAATTTTTAATTTTGAAAATTAAAATAATTTTTTTTGAAAATCCGGAATTACGTAGCTGTCAAATTTGATATTTATAAATTTAAAAGATTCAGATTGAAAAATGTTGAAAATATTTAACTTCTAATCTCCAGATCAAAATGTTATTTTAAAATTTAAATTTAACTTAAATGTAAGTTATCTAAAGTAGCTATAGAGTATGTTTTACGAAATTTTAAAATTAACGTAATTTTTGCATTCATATTAAAGCCTGGTTCGCATATAGTTCTAATATCAAAATTTAAATTACTTAAAACTGAGATTCAAAACGACGTTTGAAATTCGAAATCTTGTGCCAAAATTCTTAATTTTTAATTTGAATTTGGTTCAAGGTCTAATTATAATTAAATATTTTATTTTATATTATAATTTCAAAAATTTAGAATTAACTTTTTTCAGGATTTCAATTTAAATTTAAAAATTCAAAAATTGAAATTCTAAATTCTAAAATATAATTTCTTGTGGCTGCAGGCATTTTTTGTATAATTTTTGAACGATATCTTCCACCCAGAATATCATGATTTCAATTCAAAAAAAGTTTTATTTATTAATTTTTTTAACCAGGTTCAAACTGTATTATTTATTAATTTACATTTACCAGGTTAAATCTATTTATATACTAACGAATCTTAATTCATAAGTTTATACACGTATATTTTTAATATTTATGTTTAATCAAACTTTAAGTTATCTGAAATAAAAATAATTTTTTTTAAAATCTTAATCCTCAAATACAAGCGAAGACATGCTATCACGCTTGTCCTACAAAAAATCGACGTGGATTTTTCGGAAGCTATCACTTTTAAATTTGAATCCAATTTCGAAATTCTACAGTACGATGTAGTTGATCAAATATTGAATTTTTAAAAACAATTATTTTGCATTCGCCTCGGTTCTAAAATTTAAAATTGCCAAATTTTTACCGAATTTTAATTATATACAAAATGCAAAATTTAAAACTTAAATTAAAATTTTAAAAAGTTTTTAAATGATAAAATTTAACAAATCTGAAATTTTGGTAACCTTTGAAATATTTTGGATTTTTGAAACATTTATGTAAAAAGACAAAGACAGATATAAATTAACTATATAATTAATTAACGATTGAATTTCGATAATTTTGTATATCTTGAAATGCGAAATTTCAATGTTTATGAATTTGCGGACATTAGTAATGCCTAGATATACTACATACAAATATACCGTGTTAATGATTATGCATAGTCTAACTCCTAATACGGTGATCATTCTGTCGGTTCGATTTCTAATTGATAAAATATCGTGTTAAAGTTTAAATGAGAGGCTCTGAATTCAGCAGTGTAAATTACAATCGCCGATTCATACCAAAACTCGTCCACAACAATTCGTACACTCTACTCCTGTCCAAGACAGCCAATAATTTCTCTTGACCTGAGCAATACCAACAAGCATTTAAATACAACTTCAATACGTTTACCAAAATGAAAGAATTGAATATATATAAGAATATATATATATATATATATATATATATATATATATATATATATATATATATATATATATATATATATATATATATATATATATATATATATATATATATATATATAAGCAGCTACCTCCACTGATCATATTACGATTCGGATTTGTCGCTACAATATGGTATAGGATGCAGTCATTCTAACGATAATAGGATTTGAGTGTGCTTGAAAATGTACAAGCCCACATATATTCGTTCGATTGACGAAAAGTATTGTGAAAAACATTCCTTACAGTATTCTCATCGTGGTCCTGATGCGGAAGAGGTTTAATATTGCTACACAATATGGAAGGACGTCTATATATAGTGAAACATCCCGAGCTCCATAAGATGTATTCAGACTTAATGGAAAAATATATCTATCTGAACCTTATGATGATGATTGATGATAATGAACAATCGGAGTATATAAACAATATTACTGGTCGCATCACCCCGTATTCAAAGAATCCAGTGCAACTATATACGAAATTAAGAATTGTATTCACCGGTTCGTTGAAACATATCAAAAAAACCTTTTAATTGATCAGCCTGATTGATAGGGCCCAGGTGAAGGATTGATTTGGCTCAAAATCAGGGGCTGATTTAACATACTCTTTTGCGTTCGAAAATATCTGGTCAGCCTAAAAGGTGGTCATGACCATATAAATTATAAAATATTTAAACAATTTCACATATAAATAAAGGTTGGCCACCTTCGGCTCGTATGGATTACGAGGCTTCTATTATTATTTTGGAAAAGGTTTCAAGCCAAGGTTTAGACTATAAAAAATTGTTCACAAATTTACATAATTCAACTTTGTATTCAAACAATATTAAAATTATGTATAGCAGGGGCTCTATTATTTAAGGCTCTACTTTACCTAGAACAAAAATCAAAATTGATGTCGATATTTAAATGCCAAAAAATGCGTCTAAAATAAAATTTCAAATAGTGTAAATCTCCGCTATCGAAAATTACAATGTGATCACGCATTACGAGTATATGTCTATATAAAAAATTAATTCTTAGTGAGATTTATTATTAAATCTCGTACCTATGTATGTATTTATTTGCATTTGGTAAAGTATGATTTATATACAGTGATGCACTATTTATATACAGTGATCAACTAAATATCGGGTATTTTTTAGTTCATCCCTTTTTAATTAGATGTCTTAAGTACCAAAAAAACAATTTTTTCATGGAATATTTTGTAATTTTCCATAGCGGAGATTTACACTATTTCAAATTTTATTTTAGACGCATGTTTTGGCATTTAAATATCGACTTCAATTTTGATTTTTGTTCTAGGTAAAGTAGAGCCTACGATATTATTATTTTAAATAAATGAATAATTACATGGATCATCTTTACTTGGTACAGGGATGCGGGGGTAAAATTGGATCATCTGTCAAGCAAGTAACAACATTTTTTAACTATATATGTTTAACAATTGAATTAACGGAATTAAATTAAGCAACATTTTTTTAACAAAGTAGTAGAAAAAGACATGGCCGCGTTTAACTAATATTAATTTGGATACATATAATAATTAAAAAATATAAACAAAGTTTTATAGTCACTCATTATAATTACAAAAACACACAAAATTCGTTGGAAATCATGATTGGAAAATCATTTTATTGCCGGCCGGTTAAAGTATTATTTTTTTTAAATCCTCCTATATACATAATATTATTAAACATAAAATGAATATCCTTTTATAATGCGCAATACGAAATATATATTCATGATTTTCTCGATATTATGTACATAACATGACTTTATGTATTATGTATATATAGAAAAAAATAATTTCACTCTCTGTTATTACTATCATCTCTTAAAATATATAAGGAAATTTGCTTCTCAGCGCTATGATTAAAAGGATAACAAATGTGTGATCTGATTGTGTTACATTAACATAAATTTTGTAAACTGTTCATTTAGATATGTGGAGCTACTCTGGCCTTACATGCATATTATAAATAGACAAACAAGTGTTTTTATTGATTTCAGGCTTTTTGTATTATGATTATTATTCACATTTTTTCATATCTTGTTGATATATATATATATATATATATATATATATATATATATATATATATATATATATATATATATATATATAAGTACGGTACACAAACATATTACGAACACATTACAAAATACTACGCAAAAAGAATTTTGTACTTACATTCTAAATTTTCAATACACCATTTTTGGAAAAATAAAATATTTTCTTTAGTTATTCCCATATACATATATATATATATATATACATAGAGAAAATATTTTTACGACACAATTTTTACTAAATAAATGTATATGTATGTATAATGTTCAATTCAATTTTCCTCTTTTATATTGTTTAATCAAAAGAAGGCACATTAAGTTAAGCACACATTCAATATTTTAATAAAATTTTCAATTATTTCACACATTTGAGAAATAAAGTATATAGATATTCACTAGTGACTTGCCCGAATTCCATTAAATGAATAAAAAAGCGCAGAGTGCAAAATAAAATATAGGACTACAGAGCTTTCTCTTTAAAACACCTATATTTACTATTTTTTATATAATGTTAGAGAAAATCTAAATTTTCCACTGAATTACAAAATATAATATGTACATTAGATATATAAAGTATATTTATATTTGTTAGATTTTCAAATATAATTTTTTAATAACATCACAAATATCAAAGTTGATTTTGAAAAAAAGAACAACTCACATACACATACTATAAACTTTATTATAGAAATTTTATGTTTCACTTATATATTTTATAGATTAACTTTAGAAAAAATAAATGCTGTTTTCTACTTCTTTACTCTCAACATACAATAAATAGCGCAAAAATATTGAATGTAATCCAACTATGTATAAAATACATAATAAACATTTTTTTCAAAAAAATATATAAAATTTTTTTGTTGTTATCCTATAAAATTTTGGGTGATAATATAATGTATAAGGGTGAGGAATTTTCCCCTTGCATAACTAACACAGAAATACGTTTCAGTAGCGTAGCCACAGACTCTTAGATTTAGAGGGAGATTATTCTTATAAAAAAGCAGCTTCCATCCATATAGCGAATTTGATAATATTATTTAAAAATAAATTAATTTTAGAATATTATATAAATTTAAAATTATAATATAAATTTGAAAGTGGAAAATCTTCTGCCGGAAATTCTAAAAAATATATTACACGTTAGGGGAAAATGAATATTTTTTATTGAAGGAGCGCGCGCAAATCTGCCCGAAAAATGGTTTTATATGTAATAAGTATGTATACACATCTAGGAATAACAACTAATTTCACATACATTCGCAATATACATACATATATGTACTTCCTTAAATATATACAGATAAAAATGTCGATTGTATATGAATTCATAGGGTGATAAACTTTAGTTCTTAAAAGACATGTACATTAAATATACCGATATATTTTATCTTTAAGGGGAAAATCCGTTTTATATGTACATATTGTTATATACCGCTAACAAGTACGTAATGCCAATGGGTGAACTCGTGTTTAGTGGTTGAATATATATTTCCCAATCTGTTGCATTGTGACAATATTGTTTTATTCTAACAAAATAACAAAAGCAAAAGCATTATTATTTGTCAACAAAGAAGGCAAGGTAGTTTCTTATCATTTTTTTTGTTATCAAACACATCTATCTGTAATACAGTCAGTCAGTATATATTTCATAAATATAGAGGTCATAAGGGGTGCTGTCCAGTGTCCAACCAACTATTCGTACCCAGGATATTGTATTGAAATAAATAACCTAAAAATGTGTTTTACACTTAAATTTATGTTTTTTAAATTTAAAGAATTACACATTGTATAGTATTATACAGGATGAGTCGAATAATAACAAAAAACCCAAATTTTGTTATCCGATTTTCATTTGTTTTTAAGTTATAGCATAATTAAAAATTAACCAAAATTCATACATAATTACTAAAAATTAATAATTCTCATAATAAATGTTCAAAGATACCGCCTTAGAGACCTCTAAACATTTTCTGCTTCCTCTACGAAAGGCACGTGTTGCTCCCCTGATTGAGTCTTGTCTTTGTTTAAGATCGGCTGCAACATTTCTTATACGTTGAATCAGTGCATCCCGAGTGTCCACTTTTAATTAGTACACTTCATCTTTGAACCAGCCCTATAAACAATAATCGAGTGCAGTTAGGTCTGGAGATCTGAGAGGCCAACTAATAGTACCATCGCGACCAATCCAATGTCCTGGAAACCTTTCGTCTAAATGTTGCTTGACCTCACGAGCGAAATGCGCAGAAGCTCCATCTTGCTGGTAGTACATATGCCTTCTGTTGTTTAAAGGAACAGCCTCTAGTAGATAATTCTCTCCTGGGAAGCGATTTTACAAAATGAAAGGGCCACTTATATAACAACTGCAGTGTGTTTAGGACTCTTGTTTGTGGAATGCCACCCAATTGCATACTAATTCTTCGTGAGCCGGTCGTTGGATCATTTGCTGCTAAATTTAGAATATCTACTACCTCTTCTAAATCTTGTCGAACAGCTCGCGGTTTAGAAGTTATGTTGGTTCTAGGTAGTTTTCCGGTCTCGCACAGTTTGTTGAAAACTCTGGCAAATGAACCTCTACTAGGATGCCGCAGATGTGACAAACGTCGACGATATTCCACAACAGCAGCCATATCATTCCCATTACAAAAACCATAAACAAACACCATAGTTGCATATTCTACATTTGAATAAATGTGTAGCATTTTGTAACTCTTTAATCGTATACAAACTCAAGAAATAACCGTACTTAGATCAGTTTGACAATACAAAAATGATCAAATGTATCAAATGTTTTCGAGCCTGGAACATAGCATACTATACTTTATTCATTATTAGTACTTAAGTAATTACTGAAATTTCTTTAATTTTAAATTACGCTATAACTTGAAAGCAAATGAAAGGGTTTTTTGTAATTATTTTCATGTGTACAATACATTCCTGGAGTATTACAGATTCCTCCCGACTCATCCTGTATAAAGGTTTCAAATTGGCGGAAACGTCAAAATTCTAATCGAACTTAAGCGGTTCTATGAAAGCTGCACCTAAAACTGAAATATATATCTGAAGGATGGTAGGGTCGTATGAGAAAAAATTGCTCATACCACTCGTATAAAACACATATAAAGGGTTTTTTTAACTTGAAATTGTAAAAAATAAAACAAAAATTAAATTTTACTGAAAACTATAATCTAGCAGAACTCAGCATACTCTGGCAAATTATCATGAATACTCTACTCACGCTTGAACAACGCTACGAAATTAATAAAATTTACTTTGAAAATCAGTCGCGCAACTTATAGAAGACTTAGTGATTTTTATGGCGCACATAATCGTCCATTTAAGCAAGCCATCCGGCGAACTGTGGATAGATTTTGTACCTCTTACTCCAGAAGATCCAAATTTTTCGATTCGTCGTCGTTCGCAGGAATTGGGGCTTTGTCCGTCCACTACATGGAAAATTTTGCGCAAACATCTGAGCCTACACCCGTACAAAATCTAGCTGGTGCCGGAATTGAAGCCACGAGACCATTATCAGCGTATTTCTTTCGCTGATTGGGCTATATGACCCGTTGTTTTATCGTCAAATTGTGTTCAGCGATGAGGCTCATTTTTCGCTTAACGGGTTTGTTAATAAACAAAATTGCCGCATATGGAGTGAAACCAATCAATTCGGCAACAATTGACGCCTTGGACGCATTGTATACGTATTTTCCGTGACATACGGCAATCAGCGCTCGAAAAAGTGGGCCAAAATTGGACGTCCAGGATGCGTTTCGTCAAAAACAGCCGCGGTGCCCATATTAGTATGTAGATTAAGTACAAATTTTTTATTTTACGAGTGTGAAGTTTTCGACAAATAACAAAATATTTATAAGTTTGTGGTCATAATATAGGACAAAATATATTATTTATGATTAAAAAATGTTTTGGATCAGATTTTTGTACAAGAAAAATAAATCGTATATAGATACTGCAATGAAATGCTGAAGTTCAAAACACAATTTATTTTCTAAATCTTATGAGTCCCTAATACAATGTTATTGGCTATTAGTGAATCTACTTACACCAAACAATTTAATTTGGAGTGAAGTGGAACTCTTTAGAAGATATGATTATAGTTAGGTTAGGTAAGGTTAAATAAGGGCGGCCGTTAGACCATCTGACTGACGTTCGTTTCTTTTATGGCTTCTTCCTGAAGCAGCAGTTTACATGAAGCAAAGCAAGCGGTATCTTTATATCCTGGCTACTTTATGGGATATAAGGCGTGCTGTGCCCTTCTCATCTGCTGGGCCAGCTCATCTGCCTTTACATTTCCTGCGATATTGAAGCGCCCTGACACCCACGTCAAGCGGATGTTGAACTGATCAGCCGTCTCATTTAAAGATGCCAGACAGTTCTGAGCTACCTTCGACGTCAAGGAGAATGATTTTTAATAGCAGCCTGGCTGTCCGTAAAAATACAAATTACCCACGTAGATATTACATTACACTTCAACAGCTTGAAAAACACTGCAAAAGCGGAGAAGACGAAATGGGAGGTTGACCCCTAGTGCCTTACAGAGTACTCCGCAGCCAACCCCTCTATCCTTGTTTGAGCCATCCGTGAAGAAGCTTGACGCCTCATTGTCCATAACCATTTCGTTCCCCCAGTCCTCTCTTGTGGGAAACTCAGTTTGGAATCTCACCTCAATAGATGGCAAAGGGACCACCAGGGTGGCCGAGACTTACTCAAATGCCTACTGATAGGACATGCACCTAACACGGCTTTGTTAAAAGCTTCAGATAGCTTGGTTCCAGTTTAATACCCTCTCCTTAATAAAATCCGAGACAAGTGTGATGTCTATCACTTCTTGCCTATTATTAGTAATGAAGGTTGGCTTACACCCGATATTACATATATTTAGGTAAGTACTTGAAATAAAATCAAGGAGTAACACACCTCGCCTGTTGATATTTGTACTTACCCAGGTTGAGTGATGCGCATTAGCATTACTACCCATGATGACTCCTACTTTACGTCTTTGAGCCTCCGTTATTGCACTGCCTAACCTACCTGGTGGTATATTTTCCTCTTCGTATAGCCTAGTAGTATTAAATATTTAAATTGTTTCTAGCGAGAATGCAATAACGTATCTTACCTTCATTATTCGCATGTAATATTTTATACTTGGGAGTTCTGAGACCCAGCACCCGGTCACCACTGACCCAAGGTTAATGGACCGCGGAACCATCTCATAGGACTCAGATTCCATTTTGAGCAGAAGGGCCGCCGAGGTAGCTTTACAGTGATGGAGACTGATCTTATAAGGATCTTAAGCATTAAATAGTGCTTACCTCCCCCACTGTTGATTTAGACTCCGCCTCTGACGGCGATTTGTCCATTCGGAGCGCACAGTGCAGCCCTAATGATCTCGACATCTCCGACTCCAGGGAGTGTGTCTCCTGAGCGTCTTTCGGGATGCTCCGGATTTCTGGGTCACCAACACCAGGCGGGAGACCACAAGTGGTACCCCCACCTGCTCAGATACCTCAGATCTGTCGGGCTCATCGCGCTTATAAACCATGGGCGTAATCGCTTCAAATCCATGGCTGATTAGGCCTCCAGATTTTGCAAGAGCACCCAAGGATTATCTGTTGATGATAATGATGGCCGATTTGTGATCTGCTTCCGCCTTCACCTTCTCTGACCTGGCAATCTTCCAAGTGATTTTCAGCATTTCCAGGATCTCCTTTGGATTGCTAGGCCTAGGTCTGCAGGGAATTTCTTCCTTCGTCACCACTTCCAATTTGGCCCACGGCCAGACTTCGCCCAGGCCGTTGATCGCCTTTTTATAGAGGGTGACAGACCTATTTTCGGCACAAGCAGTCAGTTTAACGTGACCCCGGTGCCACCGTCCGTCTCGGCATGACGGAGCAGGTACCGGATTCTCCCTCATGATGTTTAGGAAGGTGGCTTTTCGTTTTTGCCTCCATAGGCGGTTCACCATTAAATCTCTGCCTTGTCGGCTGTGCGATCTCACCGGAACCCTCCTGCTTCGGCTCAGCGATACGTCTTGCCCACGCAAGTGTATCCTTGTCTCTATCCGTTCTCTGCTCCAACGGAATGTTATTGATCTTGGAGATCCCTTGCCCTTTGGTTTCTAATGCCTCTTTTAGCGCCTTGGAGACCGGGCCTAAAGACCTATGTCTCTGCAGCACTATATGCCGGTTTTTTAAGAGCACCGGTCTCTTTTTGTTTTCTGTTACCACTACCCATAATAGGTTCCACGAGTAGCGGAGAAAGGAGGTCCATCTGTGCAGAAATCCGCAATACACAGGTAGGGCTGCACGATTCGGAAAGCGCTATGTATCCGGATAGACTGCGCTAGTTTTTAGACTGGGCCTCAGCCTGGCCGGTTATCAGCACGGTACGGTTAACACTCTAACTCGCTAACTCGGCCCAGTTGTTTACCGCCGTATTTTCGCCTAGTACACCACATAAACATGGTGTACTAGTTGCACGGTGGTCACCACCGGTTATTTAATAATATAATTATGTAATTAGAAATGGTATGCTCATTGCCAATAATCGTATTAAACGGGATTGGCTACATTATTCAAGAAAAAACAAATCTAGAAACAGAAAATTACCAAATAAACTCAGTATAAAAGAAATATTTCGTTAGAAAACTAAAATATAAAATTACTGTCAAACTGCGGCCGAAATATTCCAAACACTTTTTTGTTCAATTTGTATATATTTTTTTTTGGACGCGGCTTTGCTTTCGTAAAAAAGATTTAGATTTTGTTTTTGTTGAAACCTGTAAGTAAAGATTTAAATTTTGAATATAAAGTTGATCATTATATGTATTATGTACAGTCATCAAAATAAGTCTGCGTACGATATGTTCAATTGATGAAAAATTAAGAAAAAATAATCATAAATATAATTCGAAATTAATTATATAATGAAAGTAGTGAACGTTGAATGTTTTCAAATACACTCATTCAAGACATCAAGTAGAACCAAACTTCGATACAAATTTTATTGATAGTAACATATTATCGGATTTATCAGAATAACACATGTATTTTATTTCATATAGATTGCACAACCATTCATAAAGGTTGTGAGGTCGGTGAAGAAATGTTCGACTCCGAGTTCAACTAATGTAAACATTTAAATGCCTCAGATTCCGACCTCAACAGCAGTTAGTTAAAATTCGTGAAGAGACCACAACTAATATCGAAAAGTAGTTGTTCCTCGCACCGGTTAGTCGCACTTGCAATAGTTGTTTATATTGTAATTTAAGGTTTATCTTAAGAGTATGCACTTTTTCATTTCAATTTACTTCATTTATGTGTGTGGAGTTGGAGTCGGATGAATTTCGTCTGACTTCGACTCCTGCAAAAAATTATTTTTATCGTTTATACTCACTAAGGTACCCCCCATTTAATACAAAAGATATTCAATTTAATAAATTAAATTGGATATCTTATTTATTCAAAGCTGGCAGTTTTTGAGATATACCTATATCATCAACAATAATTATGTTTATGTAAGTATGTACATATACTGAATACTTCAATCACCATTTGGATATAAACGCCTTGAACCTTAAGGCCTTGAACATTAATTTATATAAAATATACCTCACGTTTGACATAAATCAATAATACCTATACTAAATGAGATTAGATCAATAATTAATTAAATTGTTTTCATTAATGAATAATTAAAATTAAACGATGAATGAATGCCATCCATATAATTTCACCTCATAGGTAAACCCTAAAATATTTACATAATTATATATGTATGTATCTAAAAATCCGATTCGATTTACTAAAGTTAAATTTGTTCTCGCTTTAAATAAATATTAAATGTGTAAAAGCAATATAGCTTTTCTAGACATGAATGTTTCCTGATAGGATTGAGACTTGGATAATATTAAAAAAATCAACGATGAATGAAAGTATGATTTTAAATCATTAAATTAATATTTTTAGTGAAAATTTATAGATGAAGTTTTTTTCTAAAATGAAGATAATTTTAATGGAATTTGACGATTTCTCTGTTAAACATATGGCAACAGTCAAAGGTAGCACGTTATAATCATCAGATATATTTTTAAAATGACATCAGTTGTGCAATAATTAGATTTTGGAATTTTCGTAATTTTCGAAGGTTTTGGTGCCTCCGAAATTTGTATCCTCTCGAATTTGAACCCTCATAGAATTTAGTGATTATAGAGTTATGGAACCTCGAGATCTTACAACTTCGGCATTTCTCAAACCTTCGGGATGATGTACCTTCGAGATTATCAACATCGGAATTTTGTCCCTCTCTCCATAAATTATTCTAGTTGTAAATTAAAAAACTTATATAATCGTAAATTAGAAATATGTATCACAATAAAATCAATAGTACTGATCCAACTGCTGAATAAAAAAATACTTTTGTTTATGAAAAAATGTATAATAAATTTCCAACATATTGTTATCATATGTATTAGGTCAAACCGGAAATATGTGGTTCTAAAAGTTAATAGTTTAATATGTATACTTTATTTTCCTGAAGTGGTTTCGAGAGTGATGTTCAATAAAAGTGCACATTTGTTCAAATAAACAACGAGGTTATGAAAATAAATTTACAAGAACTGCAATTATCGACAAATATTTTAGGATGAATAAGGGTCGCTAAAAGAATTATTTTTCTTAAATTCAAATTATAATCTCAGATTTTCAACTACACATTATATAAATTCTTGAATTTATAGGTGCAAATTATGTACGTATACACTATCAAAACATATCCCGTTTTGAATTTGAAATTTCAATTGGAATCATTGAATATTGGACATTGCCAAACGTTTATCAAATTTTAATTTATTTAAACCAAATTTGACAATCCTGAAATTTTGGATGAAGCTTTTAAATTTTGAATATTTTTATTGTACATATATAAATGTTTGAGTTTTCAGTAGTTTATCGAATTTTAAATTTTCTCAACACTCGTTATAATAATTCAGAATCGAAAATTGCAATTTGAAAGTGAATTTTTACAAAGTTTGCCGAAATTCAATTTGTGTTTTTTTATATACTCGTACATCATCCTTCAGCACCCCATGTATTTATATTTTACAGGTACATCAAAAATGAAAATGGACGAATTTGAATTGGAATAATAAATTATACAGTATTGTTTTTAATGTAATTTTATTTTATATATAAACCTTTGCTTTTATAAACAGTCAAACACCGACTTGACCAAAATTTAAGTGCCACTTGAATCATTACGAGAGGAATATTCCTTATCTCTTTCTTTATCAATCTTTTTAGTTGCGCAATATTATCAACTTTAGATCTAGCCAATTGTGACTTCAAGCACCCCCACAGAAAATAATCACAGTTGGGTGATGAGGGAGTCCATAAATTAGAATGAACAAATGATACGTTGTTTTGTTGGTTTGAATCTTCGATAAGTGGTTTTAAACAGTTGTTTATGTAGTAATCTAAATTTATTTTAGCACCTGGCTGAACAAAAATGGGTACTGTTGTGCTATATTTGTGATATATTTCTTCCATTTATCGGCTTTCAGTACTCGATAAACGTCCAGGGACCGTCGGTTTTTTTTGGTGATTGCTTGCGCAGACATATTGGGACGCTTCGGCTTCTTCAAAAGTCTTAGTCCCAATTTTTTTTTCAGAATATATTGTAACCTTTGTATTAAAATGTTTTGCCAGATGTTTCTGCGTCGGTGGTTGTGGTTTGGTTGCCATTGTTCGCAAATTAGAAATTTGGCGTTTTAACAAAGATGATTTTCAATTGGTTTATTGTTTCTCATTAGTGGAATTTCATTTTTTTATACTTGGTTAGTTAACCTTTTGAAATATTAAACCCCACCTTTTTACACTATTTTATAATTAGTGAAAAACTAACGTTTTTCTTTAAAAAATGTGAAATAATGACCTGCTGTTCTTTTGCCAACACCATGATGAGAAGTGAGAACTGACATTTAAAATAAAATTTCATTTGGAATATTCTATTGTTTTGAAGGCTTGTACACGAGACCGCATTCAAGCCGCTCTCATGCAAATGAGTCTAAGGCTTATATGAGACGAAGTCAACATGACGGAGTTAAATTTTGTCCATCTCGTTATAAACATTTCGCAGTCGTACCAATTTATAGAGCAAATAGAGCAATAGCAAACAAAAAAATAAAGAAATCGTACCGATTTCCTTATTTTTTCTGTTTGCTATTGCTCTATTTGCTCTATAAATTGGTACGACTGCGAAATGTTTATAACGAGATGGACAAAATTTAACTCCATCATGTTGACTTCGTCTCATATAAGCCTTAGACTCATTTGCATGAGAGCGGCTTCAAATCCTAAAAAATCAAATCCGATCTGTCTCTGAGAGAATTTTTGTGTGATTAAGAGAATTTTTGTGTGATTAAGTTGGTCGTCTGCGAGTTTTTTGCTCAAAGTTAAATATATTTCAACTCAAAGAAGAGAAAAAGGGGCGTGTTTTTCGTCATTTTAGTTGATTTGATTGGGAGAGAGATCGGCTTTGATTTCCTAGGATATAAATCCGGTTTCGAGTACACGGCTTGATGCTTCTTTTCTACATATACTCTACCTCTCTCTAAAATAACGGGGCTCTGAGTTTTTTATTTAAAATCGTTCATTTTCATTTTTGATGTAAAACCGATACCTTTCGATTGTTAGTAGCAAAATTATGAAAACTCTTTTTTCCATTGAAAAGATATCAGTATGACAAATGTTGCATTTGCATACTTTATAACAAAAAGTAACTATTTATCTGATACATATTCACATAATATAAATTTGTACTAATAGTTTAGTATCAATTGCTTATTATTTACGTGTCTTATAGATACAATTCCATTTACTCACTGTAATAATAAGTTTCTAAAGGGCATTCATTACTGGCCCCTTACTGAGTCAACTATTTGGTTCCAACGGTTTCGATCCTGAGCATTGCCTTCATATTGTCTAAGACAATCTGAAGAGGCCAAGTAGTTTTCTACATCATGGAGACATCGTTGCCTACAGCGACCTCTGCGCCTACCATATGGTGGCGTTCCTTTCAGATATCGTTGCACAATTCGTTCCGGAACAGCACGCAGAACGAGACCGAGCGTAGTCGCTGCCATCTTATTTCATGTACAATTTCGGGGATCTTCATCAGTCCTCTGATCGCGACATTGTACAGGGCTCGGTATATACCATCTACTTCGCGTTTTGGGCCGTAAATCACACGCATGATTCTTCTCTGAAATATAAGGAGCCATCTCTCGTACTCATCCGTCAGCGCCCAACTTTCACATCCAAACATAACAACGGGCCTGATCAACGCTTTGTAAAGCTTCAGCTTCACGGCACTTGATAAGTGTTTAGATTTTAGCAATGGCCTTAGAGACGTCACGACTGCCAGCCGCACTTTAATATCCTCACCCACACTGTCATCGTGAGTGATAAGAGAATTCAAATATTTGAAGCTCCTCACTCCCTCAAACGTGTAGTGGACACTACTAAAAACTGGTGTGCCATTGTCCCTATAATCAGAGATCAAGTATTTCTTTTTAAACTCATTGATCTGGAGTCCAACTGCAGCTGAAAACTCTACAAGCCGATCAAGTATTTCTTTCACTCTGTTGCTATTCAGTCCAATCGCGCATATGTCATCTGCATATGCAAGCACCTGATTGGACTGGCGATATAAGATGTTGCCATGGGGTGTTCCAGTTTTACGAAAGATGTACTCCAACATGAGATTAAAGAGTATCGGGGACAAAGCATCTCGCTGCCGAATATCAGAGTTAACTGCAAAAATTGTCGATAGCCTGTTCTCAACTTTAACACAGCATTGAGACTGCGTCACTGTCATCCTACACAGTCGTACCAATTTTGTTGGCATTCCTAGGTTTTCGAGAGCAGATCACAAACTATCTCGATTTACTCACTGAGATTAAGATTTCAGAATTTGAATGATACATACCGTCAACTTAAAAAATTTAATTCAGAATTTAACTGTAACATGCATACGATTAACCATGGAACTAAGAATAACCTCAAAATACCAATCCAAAAGTCAAGTGCTACTTACATACATATAATTAACCAATGACGAGAATAATGCAAAATTTAATTCAGAACTTAGATTTTCAACATACGTTGAGTTAGATTTGCATGCAAAATTTTCATTTGGAATTTATTGTTATAAATACATGCAATTTACTATATTCGGGATAAACGCATAATGTTAATTTAGAATTTAAGTGTTACATAAATATTAAACACAATTATCTACTAACGAGCTATAAATGAAAAATATTAGTTTAAGAATTTAAATGTTACATATATACAATGTATCAATATTTAAGACATAATCAAATACGAATGACGCAGAAATATCAAATCTACTAGAAGACCGAAAAATGACGTGTCACGTGCGCTGTTCAAGATTTTAAAAACCGTCATAGATCTTCCAAATATTAGCAAAATAGATTGGTGGTCTCACAGCTGTGTGGCTCAAAACAAGGATCGAGTAAATAGCACCATGATAATAAAATGTCTGCAGGAAAATCCAGAGGTATAAGTTATCATTCACAAATATTCTGAACCGGGGCATAGTCAGTTTCAAGAAGTAGATTCCGTACACAGTCCAATAGAAAGACATTTACATATGATACAAATTCAAAAATTATAAAACAGCTTTACGTTACATAATATGCATTTAAAAAAAATTATTTATTTACTTTATTTTTGAGTTCAGACAAATTTATTTTACCAATGATTTGATTATTCTAATTAACATTTCTAAGTTCAATCTCAACATAAATGTATGAACATTTTGAAATAATATTTTTAAAAAAATATATAATTATATTTAAATTAAATATTTTTTATATTTATATCAAACCCGACTCTAAAATAGAAATAGCTAAACATTCTAGGTCATGAGCAGTATTTGGAATATTTTCACAAATAAGCTTTACTAAATGCTTTAGATGAATTGTTGGAAATTTGAATTTCGTAGCGGTTGCTACAATAACAGCAGCTCCAAATAACACTTTATCGCCCTTTAACCTGTTTTGCCTGTAATTTAATTTAAAGTCATTCATACGAATTGATACCATAGATTTATGAATTCTGAATTCCATATACGTACTTATTATAAATAATATCTCGCTGCAAATAAGCATGTTGTAAAACTAACATACAAGTTTTTCTGAAATAAGCCGAATTGTTGGTAAATACGGTTACACAATTTTTAATTAAAAACTCGATAGTGTCGTAGCTTACAGAAGTTAACACCTGCCAAATATACAAAGGTGTTCAAGTGTGGATATAAATCACATATAACATTAGTACAAACAAAATTTTTAATATCGATACTTAATGCTAAAAGTAAAATATAATTTAATTATTTACCTGAAAACCCAATATCTCAAAGACTATAAATTCCGATTTGATAGTCTCAGATTTACCGAACGTACCATTCAATTTAGTTATAATAGTTTCAATCATATCCATTTGAATTATTAAATTTTTATCAATTTGTTTGGTGACGATTTGTATTACAGATATAATTTGTAATAAAAAATCCCTCTTAACTATCTCGTATATCATGAGCCAAACTTTATCATTTGAAATTTTTCGATTATTTAATTTCTGCTTCAAAAACATGAATTGCTTTGCAAAAAATAAATCGTAATTATCGATGGCACTAAACATAATCTGTGACGACAATTCAAATTCATCACAAATATTCATAATTAGCGAAGTGGTATGATTCCCAGTTGGTATATCAAGTAATCTCTGGAATTCGGGTACAACATTATTTTTAAGCCACATATTTTTCCAAATATCTGTGTAATTTTTATTAATATCGTCGTGATAAATAATTTTATTTTTGTCCATCGTTATATGAAACTGTATCGACAATCGACTAACGGAACGAAATTAAATTTTGTTTGATGGCGCATGGTGATTGGTGGTAAACATATTTGTTTATTAAATTTTTGCAGGGCTGAACAAAGACACATTTATAATTATTTAGCACATAGTGTGTGTATGAACAAACATATTAAAAATGTACATAATTAAAAAAAGATATTTTATTTTATATTTTAAAATGTAAATGAAATAGGAAATAATTTAAAATTAGGTATTACATATCTATGTTTTATTTATTATGACATCAAATATTTCTCCTCCTTCTAGTTCTAACTCATCAGGCGTTTGATTTACATCGACAATATCGCCATCAAACCGAAGTTGTAAATTTTTAGCATTCTCCTTTAGCTCTTCCGCACACCGTATTATGGCAATTTTCATATTTTGTTGTTTTGATATCTGGACAAATAACGGTTTCTTCATAAATGCTGATTGGATTTTAATTTCTATCGCATTCGGATCATCACGTTTTGATGTTTTGATTTTTTCTAGTATATCCGTATTTGAGGTCATTGTACGGCCATAAATAAACTGAGATGTTTTATAATCTATCGATTCTGGGGTATCGTTAGAGGATAATATTTTATCTTCTAAAGTTAGCACTATACTAGATGCATCAACTTTTTCCAATTCTCCTAGTTTCTGAATAATACAATCAAACTTTTGGAAACGGCGCATAAGCAGTTTATGGAGTTTCAAATTCCAATACACTTTTACCGAAATCTCATAGTTTTCCGATTCAAACGATAAATTAGCTGATAACTGAAAATCGTCATCATCATTTATTACTATCTAAAAATTAAAAAAGATATGTATATTTTTGTGAAATTATTGAGATGATAATGAAAGCTACTCACCGATTCGTTAATGTTTACCGTTGGGGAACTCAAATCAATGCAATCGATGACATTGGCATATCTTCCTCGGCCAACGTTTTTACCCCGGCGTCCTCTACCTCTACCCCTTCCTCTCTTACCACGGGTTGCCCCAATCGAATGTTCTAACTCTCTTTGTTTACTTCGAGTTCTTAAAAGAGCCGTCTCAGAATTTTCTGCTTCCCTTTGTGAAGTTGTTGTATCATCATTGCCCGAATCATCATTAACAAACTCATCAAAATTAATTTGTTTTGAAGGTTTTTTTCTTTTTCGTCGAATACTCTTACGAGTAACTTTATCTGTTGATCCACTAACCAAATCCACTACGCTATCATTATCCTGGTTTACCATTTCATCAATTTCATCTTCATAATTGTGTATTTCTTTGGTAAGATAAGAACAC
This sequence comes from Tipula unca, assembly GCA_951394425.1. NCBI lineage: Eukaryota > Metazoa > Arthropoda > Insecta > Diptera > Tipulidae > Tipula > Tipula unca. The sequence continues at coordinate 53,058,661 of OX596381.1, read as the reverse complement.
GAAAAACACAAACAGCAACTTTAATCATTACAAATTCAATTTATTTTTATCTAAGCTTACCTCCAATTTGTTTCTCAAATTCACTATATAAATCAAAATTTGCCATTGGATAAATAAATAAGTTTTATTTTATTTATTAATTTTTGTTAAAAATATAATAACTTTCGTACAATCTCATTTATATCAATGTCAGATTGACGGTTATGCACAACACACTCACGTACAAATAGTAAATACCATTAAATAGAGTTCAGTGTATTAAAAGAGCTCACATTATTTGCTCAATATGAAACAATAAACCACTGTATCGCTACACTAGGCGACTGTCTATTGTTTATGTTTTATTTATTATACCAAAAATGACAAACGAATACTTTGACATTTGATTGGTGACGTAAAGTGGTTTCTATAGCAGTGTTCAATTTAATTTATTTACTTGGTTTTATTATTTTAAATAATGGTTAATAAAATATTTTAAATATATAAAATATATATTTTTCAAATCCTCGATTCATAATCATACTCTAATGAATTACATATACATTTTTATTTACAGGCGCGGTACTTTAAAGAACAAGATATCGATGGTATGTAAAATTCCTCTATTCTGTATTTACATATGGTATGCAATATTTACGTATTTGCTTTGTTCCAGAATTTCGTGAATGCTTTTATTTGTTTGCACGGTCAGGACAAATAACAAATCTAGATGAGTTAACGGTGATAATGCGATCATTGGGTTTGTCGCCTACAATTCAAGAGCTAACAATGTACATGAAAAAGAAAAATGGTAAAATAAGTTTTGCTGATTTCTTGGATGTGATGCACCAACATTCTAAAGTAGAAAATTTGCCGGAAGAAGTGGTCGCAGCGTTTAAAGCAAATGACTCAGAAAATAGAGGGACAATTCCTGCGCGACAACTAAGACATTTACTTCAAAATTGGGGAGAGGGGTTATCGGTTCGTGAGGTATGCGTATTCATTATCTTATCTTACTTTACTGTCTTTAATTGATATCCGCTTTTAATAGGTTGATAACATATTCCGAGAAGCAAATGTGAATAACAATGGATCTGTACGTTATTCTGATTTTGTTAAAATTGCGTGTGCACCAGTACCCGATTATTATTAATTTTTAGCACAATTATTGTTAACTGTATATCGCCAAATGCAACAGTATTATCTTATCATATGAAACTTATTACTTACATTACAATCATTTCCAATACCTACCTACTTGAAATCTTGCCAGCACAGGAAACCGATATATAGTTCGATGAAATAGAGCACAAAACGTATCATGGTTATGGGACTTTCTATCAAATTATTAACTAAATAAATACAACTTTAATTCATATTTAATTTTTGTTTAAATAACTTTTTATTGATCAGTCTACAACTTTTAATAGCATAGGCCTCAGATTATTAAGAAGTTTAATTAATTGTATCTACATTTTGAGTTTTAAGAAATTTATTGGGTAGGTATTATTCTACATATTATATCCTTCTGGCCTAATGCCCAACAATCACGCAAAAATTGAATAAGAATCTAAGTTAAAGAGCAGTATAACTGGCAATAAGACATACATTTTTTTTTCAAAAGTTCGCTTATTACATGTGCACGTCATATTTGTTTTTCTATACGACTAAGAGACATTGTCGCCCCACAATGATATTTGTACCTACCGAAAGGGGCTTGGGAACCTATCAATAAATTATTGATATATTGCCATCTTTCGTACTTATGCATCAGCGTTGAATTCTGTGATCCGCACTACACAACGCGGGGTATAAAACTTCAGCCAAATTATTTAAAGTGTATTAAGTAATTTATATTTATTTTCAAAAAGGACGAGAAATTCTTATATTGTCATGCATTATGAACATACAGTACATATGTATGGAATTTTGGAGCCCGATACTATGTATTTAAAATAGGTAATTAACTATAATATAATTTTATTTTAGTGTACAGTGTGCAGAATTCAGAAAAGTCTTTAAAAACTAAACCTTATCACAGCCTTTCGTAAAGTGGTTCCTCGAATTTTTTACTCTATTTGCTCGCTCGAAGATAATTTTTTAATGAAGGGTACTTACTAATGAAGATAAATCGAAATCCTGGCAATTATATTGATTTCGACTGATTAATAATATACTTTATTATGGATAAGTTGAAATCACATAATTATTTTTTCTTTAATTTGTATTTAAAACTTATTTTAGATAATAATTTTTTAAACTTATATTGTTATTTAAAATGTGCTTTAACATATTGTTACTAAATTATATGTAGCTTTAATAATAAACAAATCAGGCAAAGCCTCAAATATTAGGCGCGATGTGATCACATTGTTTGTGAAATTTATTTTAATATTTCTCATTATTATTTCGTATAATTTATTAAATATATTTTATCTACCTTTGGCATTTAGTTAAAAGTTAAGACTAAAGAAAAACTTAGTCATAATTTTTTTTAAGCGACTTGTCAGACCAGCATATTAAGACATCATTGTGAGAATTAATTAATAAGACTTTAAAATAATTCAATAATTATTGTGATTGAGTCAACGGTATTTTTTTATCACATCATAAATGGTAAATAATTCGATGGAAAGCAAAACATGTGCTGAACAAATTTCTTTAATAAATAACCAAATTTTAATTGACGTTCTCATCATTTAAAGCTTAATAATTTAATTTCTAATATAAAATAAAAATACTTTCATCAGTTCCTAATAATATTCCTACGAAAATTTAATCTAAATATCTAGCAAATTCAAAATTCTATGTCAATTTTAGTCTCTACAAAATGTTATTTTAATTAATTACTTTTTAAATATAAATATAATATAAACAAAGCAAATTGTTTTATTTTAATAACAAAATTCGTTTTTTTTAAATTCATAGTTTTTTTTAAAAATATTTTTAATTATTTTGTTTTTGTTAGATATGTGAATATTTTCGTATTAAGGAAATTTATAACAAAAAAAATTTAATTAATTAATTTTTATTTATCTAATTAACAAGTTTTTAATTATATAGAAAAATTGGTGGTGCAAAATTTTTAAATTGATTTCATTATTATATATTATTAAATTCATTTAAAGCTATGTATAATTTTATTTTATTATTAATAATTTTAATTAAATGTAATTTTAAAAATTGTATTTGATTTAAAAAAAACAACAATATTAAAACGATGAATCAAATTTCAACATTGAAATGATATGTCGCTTGACAATCATGTCGATTTTTTCGGTCCTCGACGTTTTTTATAGCCTCCCATTTGTTTTAAAAGTTGAGAATTTTCATCGTCTGTATCAATATGTGGATCCCATAATTTTAAACGTTTTGGTAAATAAATTAAACCGAATAACGTAATTGCTGTAAGTAAATAAATGATTAGATTCTGTATTTAAATTTTATTTTTGATTAACATACAATTTAGCACACATGGAAATATTACATAAAAATTGAGAGCTGATGAACGAAAATATAATACTTCCGTAATATACAGTACCATTGTTAGTGCCAGTGAACATCCCCCCATTGATACAACACTGAAACATAAATTAAAAAGAAAGTAATTTAATTTTGTGTTTAAAATCAAATATAATTATACAAGAGTTTATTGTGTTTATATGCATATACGATATACATATATCATACTTTAAATCAATTTATGATTTTCATTAGGGGATTTGTATGAACCTTAATAAATTTAATTAAAAATGATAACTAATAAACAAAAGAATTTAATGAAATGTGCCACTTTAAAACATCCTGTGATGTTAGAGCAGATAAAATATAACATATATGTATTTCAGAACCAGGTGTGGGAGGTACTGCAAACTTCCGTTGTCAGTGCTGCTCAACAGACTTTAGGTATAGTGAAAGTCAGACCCAAGAATGATTGGTTTGATGACGAGTGTGGTCTTGCAGTTGAACAACAAAATATAGTCCATAGTGAAGTGGAACAAAGTCTCACAATCGCGAGGAAAAACAAGGCTGCTCTTGCAAGGAGAGCCGCTAAGCGGATTTGTAGACGGAAGAAGCGAGAATGGTGGAAGGCCGAGGTTCTGAAAGTACAACAACTCAGCAATGAGCCCAGTTCGCGTATTTCTTTAAAGGAATTACTGGACTGCACCATACTTTCAGGCCTTCGTCAACCACTATTCGGGACCGGGATGGAAACCTGTGTCAACATCGACGCACTACTTGACACATGGAGAAATTTTACTGACCTGTTTGATGTTTATCGTGCGTCACAGACTGTTGTTGAGCCACCTCTAATGCAGACTGCGGAGATTTGCACTGAGGAGCCATCCCATGAGGAATTCACTAATGCCATGCAGAAATTGAAACGGAACAGGTCACTTGGGTGGACTGGATTAATTCGGATCTTTTGATATTTGGAGGGGATACTTTGTGGAACTGTCTTTTCGGCCTTATTCGCTTAGTATGGTGAACCGAAGTTATGCCTGACGAATGGAAAGTGGCCGCGATATGCCCTATCTTCAAGGAGGGAGACCGCTTGAAGTGTGAGAATTATCACGGTATAGCTGTCCTTTGCACAGCATACAAGTTAATGTCCTACATTATATTGGATAGAATCACCCCTCTAGCGGAGGGCCTGGTTGGTGACTATCAAGGAGGATTTCCGAATTCGTCCGGATCGATCAGTCATTGATCAGGTCTTTTCACTGCGGATGATTCTATCTAAATATTATGAGACAGTTATCCCCGTACATCAGGTGTTCCTGGATTTCCGGCAGGCCTATGACTCGATCAATCGAGAGAGTTTATGGTCTGCCCTGGAATACTTAGGAATGGTAACAAAATTAGTACGACTGTGTAGGATGATAGTGACGCAGTCTCAATGCTGTGTTAAAGTTGAGAACAGGCTATCGATAATTTTTGCAGTTAACTCGGGTGTTCGGCAGGGAGATGGTCTGTCTCCGATACTTTTTAATGTCATCTTTCGTAAAACTGAGACACCTCAGCGACACATCTTATATCGCCAGTTCAATCAGGTGCTTGCATATGCAAATGACATATGCGTGATTGGACTGAATAGCAACGGAGTGAAAGAAATACTTGATCCGCTTGTAGAGTTTTCAGCTTCAGTTGAACTTCAGATCAATGAGTCCAAAACAAAATACCTGATCTCTCGTTATAGGGACAATGGTACACCAGATTTTAGTAGTGGCCACTACACGGCTGAGGGAGTGAAGAGGTTCAAACATTTGGGTTCTCTCATCACTCACGATAACAGTGTGGGTGAGGATATGAACTGGCAGTCGCACTTTGTATCCTCTAAGGCCACTGCTAAAATCTAAACACTTATCAAGTGCCGTGAAGCTGAAGCTTTACAAAGCGTTGATCAGCCCCGTTGTTATGTTTGGATGTGAAAGTTGGGCGCTGACGAATGAGTACGATATATGGCTCCTTACATTTGGGAGAAGAATCATGCGGATGATTTACGGCCCCAAACCCCAAAATGATAGTACATACCGAGCTCTGTACAATGTAACTCCAATCTTAATAGTGTTGTAATGCTCTATAATTAAATAATTATCTACTATGATTAGGACTCGTTAAATTAAACGGGTAGAATCATTATTCTACGTCTAAGAATATTCGAATATAAAAAAATAATTAAAAATTTCAATGTATATGTATAAAAGTCCTGCGCCTACGGCAAACTACAAAATTTGTGCCTATATTCTTATTTTTTTACCCCTTATGTGTAGAGATGAGTTGTAGTCGATTCGCTCCGGTTCGATAGAACTGGTTATTAAAGTGTTCCCAACCGGTTGTTAAATCGTAAACTAAAAATCAGTTACAGTTACTTTAGTGAAGCGGTAGAAATGTGTAAAATAAAAAACTCACTACTGGGACTGGCTATACAAACTCGTATGTAAGTTTATTTATCATTGAATTGTTCTCATTTTCACGGAAACAAATTCCTAATATACAATAAGAATCACAGTAAGCGCACGTTTATATGTTAAGAATTCATCCTAGTTTATCTAGGTTATCCTTCACTAAAAACGCAGCCGAGTCACCTTGTAGTTAACTCGAGTAAAGGTGCGTACATGTAAAAAAAAAAAAATCTGGTGCAGAAAAGTGCACCACAAACTTCTAAACTCGAAATAAAATTTCACCAGGATGGATAGCCATATTAACAAAATTGGCTGATCAAATATTGTTAGTAAATATGTATGTGTCATTCATTTTCTAAAGGTCGCGCGACACTGAAATAATATGTTCAGATTAAAAAAGGAAATACAATTAGCCAAAAACCCATTGGCAGATTTAACTTTATTAAAGAGACATATGGACATAAATTTTGACAATGTGATTAGATTTTATTTTTAGATAAATTTGAAAAATTTATAAATAATTTCATATACACAATATAAGACTGAGGATGTTTATATAATTTTTTATTATTTAATTGTAGAATCTTGATTTACTTTATTTCTAATTAAAATAAATAAATAAAAGTTTGAATTATTTCGGAATATATATTCGAAAAAAACATAAAATTTGAAATGAACTACATAAATTAGAATTCAAGTGGTCAAATTTTATTGTTAGATTTTAAAAAAAAATTTATTAGCATGTGCCACAGTTCTTTCCACCAACAAATTTATTTTGTTCGCTAAAGTGAAGAGAACATTAAAATAAGATATTCTCAACACAATTGTTGCAAATAAAACTCCATTATATTGTAATCTACAGAAGTTATTTATTATTAATAGTTCTGTAATAAACGAATTGAATAGGACCTAATCGCATAAATATGATAAACTAAATCCAATTTATTCATCGTAAGCATTGATTTAAAACAAAGCACATTCATGTTAATTCATATTATATTTTATCGTATAGTAGCGTGTTTTTAGTTTTTAGATTGTTCGTGCACAACTGCAATTTAATGTAGTATTATGATAATTTCTACTGTCATCAAGTTTAGAATTTGGTTTAGCTTTTTATATACCAAATTTATGTTAGAAATTTTTATGACTCTTTAAAATTAAAATAATATGCAACAATAAAATATAATTTTTGTTTACAATATTAAAAGGAGTAGGTAGGTACTTAGTTCTAGCAGACAACCGTAGTGTATAATAAACTGTAACGGAACTAAAATTTTGAGAGCATTTTAAGCAAAATTGATATTGAGGCTCCAAGTATTGAAAATTCAACTTTATTCCATCTTTCTCTCATTATGCATTTATTTGAATAAAATATATATTCAAAAATGTACATAAATTATTTATGCCGCGATATGCCCATTCAAGAAGGGAAACCGCTTGAAATGGGAGAATTATCGCGGTATAGCTCTCCTTTGCACAGCATACAAATTATTGTCATACATTGTATTGGATAGAATCACCCCTCTAGCGGAGGGCCTGGTTGGTGACTATCAAGGAGGATTTCGTCCGAATCGATCAGTCACTGATCAGGTCTTTTCGCTGCAAGTGATTTCGAGTGAGACATCCATCTCCGTACATCAGCTGTTCCTGGATTTCCGGCAGGCCTATGACTCGATCAATCGAGAGAGTTTGTGGTCTACCCTGGAATACCTAGGAATGCCAACAAAATTGGTACGACTGTGTAGGATGGCAGTGACGCAGTCTCAATGCTGTGTTAATGTTGAGAACAGGCTATCGACAATTTTTTCAGTTAACTCGGGTGTTGGGCAGGGAGATGATTTGTCCCCGATACTCTTTAATCTCATGTTGGAGTACATCTTTCGTAAAACTGAAACACCTCAGCGCAACATCTTATATCGCCAGTCCAATCAGGTGCTCGCATATGCAGATGACATATGCGTGATTGGACTGAATAGCAACGGAGTGAAGGAAATACTTGATCCGCTTGTAGAGTTTTCAGCTTCAGTTGGACTTCAGATCAATGAGTGCAAAACGAAATACCTGATCTCTGGTTTTAGAGACAATGGCACACCAGATTATAGTAGTGGCCACCACACGATTGAGTCAGTGAAGAGGTTCAAATATTTGGGTTCTCTTATCAATCACGATAACAATGTGGGTGAGTATATTAAAGTGCGGCTAGAAGCTGGCAATCGTTCTTTGTATCCTCTAAGGCCACTGCTAAAATTTAAACACTTATCAAGTGCCGTGAAGCTGAAGCTTTACAAAGCGTTGATCAGGCCCGTTGTTATGTTTGGATGTGAAAGTTGGGCGCTGACGGATGAGTGCGAGAGATGGCTCCTTACATTTGAGGCTGGCTCGGTCACGTTCTGCGTGCTGATCCGGAACGAATTGTGCAGCGATCTCTGCAAGGCGAGCCACCATATGGTAGGTGCAGAGGTCGTTGCAGGTGACGATGGCTCCACTGTGTAGAGAATGACTTGGCTTTTTCAGGTTGTCTAGCACAGTATGAAGACCAAGCCCAGGATCGAAACCGTTGGAGCCAGATTATTGACTCAGAAAGGGGCCAGTAATAACCTTTAAACACTGTTTATTATTTTTATTATTAGTACATAAATTATTTATTACTAACTTGTTATATACCTTTATTCAAACTGCCCATAAAACGAAATACACTAATTAGCTCAGTCATACTCGGTTTTTGTTTCAACAGCTTCTAAATTTGGCATAGCAACATAAAATTTCAAATATTTACACGCTGAAGTGTGTCTATAAATGTGAAAATTTGGTAAATTCTGAACTCTGGATTGGTAAATTTATAAATTTATAAATATAAAAGTTACATATTTATCTGAATATTTATCGGCTAAGTCTGAATCCGAATATTTAACCAACAATGTTGAAATGTAATTTCTGTTAAACATAAATACTAAATTGAGGTTTCACTCTAACAATCTTCCAGAAAACCTAAAGTTGATTTGTGTATGGTGGTTCTAAGCATGTTGCAACACAAAATAATCTAATTCACAAGCTTATACTTAGATCTCTATACAAATTTTTTACTTGTTTACTGTTTTCCAATTTTTTCAAATTATTTCTACTTTCTTATTTTTAAGAAAGTATCATAATCTTTCAAAATGGTAAGATCCATGGACTTAATTATGGGAAACTTTTTTCAAAGAGATACCAAAGTTACTTCTACAATTGAAATGCGTTCTAATTCTGTGATTATTTTGGGTTTAAAAGCCCAGTAACATCCTTCCCCCATCATGTGGAGGATCACTAATATTATTAGTAAGTCCTGGATGTGTCGTTACATGGGGTATCTTGGTTTTATGGATCTAGAGATTGTTAATAAGGGTACTGAACCTATATACTGCCACTAAATTCATACTGATAACCAATTTGGTTCGTTTTATTATAACTGCTGTAAGATCTGCAGTGGTCCTATACCGCAGAAATAATATATTAACCAATGATTGTTTTCCTGTATGATCGCTGTCATCAGAGATATTAAATACACCGCTGTAAGCCTGTAGGGACATTGTAGGCGCCTTAAAAGTGGAAATCTGACTAGTTCTAGCAGAGTGCTATAGCTGAATACTTGAGGTTTCATTATTGTACAGGAGATAATCGCCGAATCTCGACAATATATAATTCCTACTATAATTTCGCGCGGTTCTGATTTATTATAGGCTCATTTACTATAACGTTATTTAGACCATTAATTGGATTTAGTTACTATATATGTATGTATACATATATTAGAAAACGTACATGAGTGCGATTTTTATTATGAAAAAATACCAGAGATATGGTACATTGATTCATCATTAATCATATGCATTGAGTTTATACTAAGGACGCATAACATCGAATTGAATTGAAATTGGAGAGAAGCAGAGGTATCCTTGTAAACTAAAGTAGGTATGATTCCAAACTCGGGGTATCAAACACATTTTAGTCAAACCGATTTCTAACTGATTTTTTTTATTAATTGGTTTCTGTATTTGTAAATCTGTAACAGATTTTAATAAAATACATACATATAACATTGAAGTCAACAATGCAATTTCAAAGTTATGTGAACGATTTAATTATTTTGTGGTTGGAGTAGTACATTGGTACATACATATATACGTATATAAAAATAATATACTTACGGTCTATAATGGATATAAAGTGTACAATGTACTAGTGCTATTGCCTTTAAAATGCAATACATCCCAAGAATCCTTGAAATTGTAAAATCTCCTAAAAACAAAAAAATAAAATAAAATTATATAACAAATATATAAACTATATATAATCAATGTAATATAATATTACCATTTACGCTCGTATCTAAGTGGTCTCCAAGAAAGCTACGTTTTTCTATATAACTTCTAAATGCCGTGCCTAGATCCATAAATGCTACAAATGCAATCCATCCGCGGAAAGCGTATAACAATTTCCGTTCCATGTTGAAAATTAGTATAACGAACTTTATAGCTACAACGGGTTAAGATGAAATCCTATATTTTTATTAAAATATTTGACTCTGGAAATACAAATAAAAAGAAAAATAATTAAAAATTTGGCAAACATACCTACATATGTTCAAAAACACGATTTAAATTTAAAGAAATATGTAATATTAGTCCATTTGAGTTGTCAGTTGATTTATAATTATGCATTTAAAATATTATAATCGTAGATTTCTTGTGATCTAATTCCTTTAAAGTTTTAAACATTGTGCTCATTAAATTTGCATACGCATTTTATACAATATGCATATAAAGGTATGTAGACGTATTGTATATACATATTTCATATTTCAATTTTATTATCCGAAATATTAAAATGTTGCCCACTCTTGTTCAACTTCTACGGGCCGCTACTGGATAATGTTCATATGTGTAAGATTTATAGCCATTTATCAAATTTTAATGCGAATATTCTAATCACGTTTATGGCGTGTGAAAATAACATTTTATTCATTTATTTCATAATAAAATGACATTTTTTCGAATTTTACATATTTACTTAAAATAACATTTTAGCAGTAAATATATATTTACGACAATAAATAAAGCATAATAGATAATAACATAAAATTATACAAAAATCAAACTCGAATTTATTTTATTTTAAATTGAACTATATTTCAAATCGAATTTAATATTATAGATGAAAGTTGTAAGAGTTACAACTTCAGTTTTGACCCCTTTTAGAATTTACTCATGTGTTCTGATGGTCCTAAGTAGTGAAATTCAATATACACAGTTAAGCCGCTATTCCATGGGAGAAATTGACTGGCAGTACTTTTACGAAACGAAAAAAATAATCTGAACTTGTATTAGAGAGAAAAGGATACATTTCTCTTTATAACAATTTTATTGCTAATGCTATAGCAACGTTACAACCCTTTAAAATGAAAATATGGAAAAAAACATCTTTTCCTTCTTATAGAATTGTACGTAACTTTTCCTGTTTCGTTTTTAGTACAAAAAATACTGTCAGTCATTTTTTAAGTTTAAATTCAGAGCGTTGAAATCTGTATGGAAATATCTTATGAAGAATTCTTGTGAAGGGCAAAATATAGAGTACAGACATCTGTTTTTTTTGGAACAAAACTCCCGCGCAATATGAAGGATACCTATTATATATAGTTGAATTTTTAATCAATAACTTATTCATGTTAAAGCTTATAGAAATATATAGCTATGAATATTACAGTTTTTTTTAAATTCAATTTAAAAACGAAAACTTAGCGCAATTTATTAAGTTGACAACAAAAATGTTTTAATCGATTATTTTGTCATAGAGACATGTTAGTAAAAACATTTCATACAAATAAATAACAAAAAACAAAAGTTACACAAAACTATAGTTTGGAATTCTCAAAATATAATTTTGTGAAATTTTCATTATAGCCTATAGGATTCGCTTTAATATGTTCAATATTTCATTAAACTCGATAATTTAGATACATATAGCAATTATGGGCAACCACATGTCCATATATTTTACCATGCAAATTATTTTATTTGTCTAATTGTGCAGCAAATAACTCGTTATAGTTGCTAGCAATATTTTGAGTCCGGAATTTTTACTAGCAATGAAATATTACAGCGAATACGCTTATTGTAACCATTCCAATGTTCTGTGAAGTGCTCATAATATAAAATTAAATTCAAGATATGTACAATATTTTTATAATATTTATTTTTTCTGTAATATGAAATATAAATTTGTATAATTAATTGTAAATAAAATGGTTTTAACAAATTGTATGTCCCTCGTTATCACCAAACTTGTGATATCTATACATAGAATGCGGTCAGATTCAAGTAATCAACAAAATATCGATTATAAATTTAAAATTGAAATATTTGTCTACACACAATATGTCATTGATAAAAAATATTGTAAAATTCAATTAATGATAAACTTAATGGAATGGAAAATATCATTAATGAACGCAAATTTTCAGCAAGTATTGATTTTTATCATTAAACATAGCAAAAATCTATTACTCGTATATTTACATAGCTAACATCAAAATAAATTCGTTTTTCTTAATCATTTTTTATTCTCATCAAAATTAATTAGAAAAAATACTAAAAGCATGTGTACCGAAAAATCACAATAAAACCTCCTTTATTGAAAGCATCAATTTTCGTATCAAAATATTAAAATATGTTCATATTACCATGTATTCATTCATGGTGGAGTTAACCAGTATTATACCTCGGATTATCTCGTCATGGAAACATGTAGAGATTAGAGTTATCGTTAAAATTGTTTATCTCACTTAACTCAACGAAATTAGAGTGTCTTGAAGCTGCACCAGCCAAATCAGCGCGCCACAACGAAACCTAACCCATAATTTATTACAATTTATTGCACCAAGTCCCTATTTTATTACACTTCTCGTTCGCGAGAAAAGCGTGGGTGGAGTAACATCAAATTGAACCTACACCGCCACTTTGTAACTTCTGATGTAATTGTGATATCGAGATAAAACTTGGGCCAGAATTTATTACAAATTAATTACAGTTCACTGGTAAGTCTCCGAAAAATAAAATGTAATTATTTTGTGTAAAAATCAACTTATTTTAATAAAATCCTACTGAAATTCAAATACCAAAATGTCGATTTTATCACCTGAAATAATTTATTACACCAGACCGCCACCATATTTGGGATATAACTGTTTACACTATACAAATGACCACAGACCTATAGAATTTGAAGGAAATGGCATATTATTAACTCAAGCCGTGTTATTAACTGATGGAGAGACGGTATATTTTAATAAAGTTTTACATAAAGCAGGACTGGGATGTTCGATAGACATTTGAGTCCCCGTTTTCATTTAGAAAATGAAATGCTACTTCGTATTCCAATTCACAATTTCTATTGTGATCATGGCTTGCTCAATTCTATTTCAAAACATAGATGGTGTTCAAATTGATTCTAACAGGCTGAGAACGCCCATATAGAAAAACATTTTTCGAAGAGCCGTTACTCTTCAACAAAATTCAAATTGTTTCGTCTAATACTCTATTTAAATTTATCGCTGGTATATTTTTGTAAAGGCCGCATGTGTCATTAGTTAAAAGAATAGTTAAAAATATAATGTTTTGCAAAAAAACTCAATTTTTTTCGATCGAAATATTAGGTTTTGCTGTCAGAATTTTAATTATTAACAATTTTTTTTAACTAATTGACACACGGCCTCAGTTACAATCATGGCGTTGACAAAACAACAAAGTTTTGTCATTTTTAAACTATTGGAACAAAAGTTTTTTTGTGATACTAAATAATGTAGAGACCAAAATATTATCTGAAAACCGGAAGAAAGGCAGCATCAGAAAGCAAAGTCTAACAAGCCATCAATTATAAAAGCTTAAAGATAAGATTTGTGTAGTTCACAAAAAGTTGGCTAATAATGATATTTTAATCGCCAGTTAACCATTTATCCGTTGATTCTCTCTGATTAAGTATCACCTGAGATTTAACAGACCATTAACTTGTAATGGAAAATTAACTAATCTCTTAAGATGAGTGCCATTTGACCTTGAAAGAGGAAATCTGAACGTAATGTTGACATTGAGATTGATTATATGTAGACTAATTTAATTTTGACTATACATTTATTTAATGAAATATGAGAGTTATTCCAAAAATATTTACGTAAGCGCGTAAACAAAAATTCCAATTTATTTGATTAAAATACACCTTTTGGTATGCATAATGTATACTAATTTCCAATATACATATATACATAATTATATGTTTTTCATTTTGTTCACGCCATTTCGATTATAGGGCGAAAAACGGAAATCCGTTTCAACGCAGTTGATGGTTATTTGCAGTCATTATTATTTACAAGCTTTTCGCTATTATATATGTAGGCTTAATTTTCAACATGCAATTCAACCATTTTCAATTGTTGCTATTTTCCAAGTTATATTTTATTTTTTATTTGGAATCAACTTAACATCCATTTTAGATTGTTGCTGATTGTTTTAAAATACTAAATAGTTTTTATATTTAATGTTTAAATTTACAGAAACCCAATTTGTTTCCGTAAAACAGTTAATTGAATTTTAGTTTAGATTAGATACTCTAATTAACGTATTAGACTATCAAATTAAATTATTAATGAATAAATATAAAAGTTTTACATCTAATTTTTATGTGTTTTGTAAAAGCACTGCGAAGTAATAAACCATGACGGTTGCCATGGTAAAGGGTGTCCCAAAATTAACGCAAGATTTGAATTTGCCGCCATTTGTGCAGCAAAGTATTAGCAACCCCCAAAAAAAAAAATTTAACAGCAGAGAGGTTAGGGTTAGTACACATGTTGCGTTACACGATAGAACAACGTATTTTCATTATTGAAGAATATCTTAGAAATAATGAAAGTTTGGCAGCCGCAGTTTGAAAATTTCATACAAAATATGGTCGGAATAGTGTTTTAACTTTGTCAACTGTTAAGAGATTAATTGAAAAATTCAAGGAGACTGGATCAGTTGGAGACACTAAACACACTGGCCGTTCAAATGTCAATATCGAAGAAGTGCGTGAGAGTGTTGGTGAAAATCAAGGAACATCAATTCAGCATCGTGGACAAGAATTGCAAATTTCAAGAAGTTCTCTGCAGCGTATACTCACTAAAGATCTGTATCACAACTGAAGCCTAATGACCATGCACAGCGAAGAGAGTTCGTTGAATGGATTATTGAGCATCAACAAGTGGATGCTGATTTTTCGAGGAAAATTATCCTAAGCGATGAAGCTCATTTTCACCTTGATGCCTTTGGTAATCGCCAAAATTGCATTTGGGGTACGGAGGACAAGCCGAAAAGTGCGTATATGCCAGCAAAGGTGTGACGGCCATTTGCCCGATGTGATATTTCTTAAATAACCCTATCCTATATATTTTATGATTCAATAAAACAATCACAATCTGAAGACTAAAAACTCTGTTTTCTATTTAATTCAAATCTTGCGTTAATTTTCGGACACCCTTTGTAATCTTCCTAAACTTATTATTCCTGTTCGTTATTTTTAAAGGGTGGGCAAATAGAATTCTATAAATGGTACTAACATTTCAAATCCGGAAGCATAGCATAATATAAAATTGAGCAATTTGAATAAATTTGATGGATAATTGTGATAAAGTATTATTAACCAAATGTATTCAAAATTATGATTAAATTAGTGATTACATTTAAGAATTACATGAAAAAATTAAAGTTGGCTAAAATTTATTTTATAAAAACAGGAAACTAATTATAATATAGAAAGATCATTTATCTCAAATTTACTTTATCCGCATTTATATCTTATATTTTCCCCAAGTCGATACAAAGTTAAGATAATTCGGTTTCCACAATCGATTTCTACGAGTATACACTCAAATATACAATTTTCATTTTTCTTATTACTTAATTATCCTAAACAAAATTACGTAACCAGGATTTTATTTAACTACTGGTATTAACTACAATGGTCTTCGAATATTATGTTTCCGGATCTACATTGGTCTTCGAATATTATACTTCCCCATCATTTCCCAACCTAAAGACATCGAATGAAATCTATGATATATGCGTTTATGCGTCCAAGAAATGGATAGTATTAACTGATCCACGTGAAAAGATTTGGAAGAGAACACTTGGAATCTAGCTCCCACAAAAGCCGGATAGGTGCAAAGGTAGTGTAAGCAGCACTTCATTCAGACAGTCGTCACAAAAAGCATCCTGAGAACCTTATAATGAACCTTAAAACGTCCATGGCCAGTAATAAGTGCGATCAGAATACTGAGTTGGTTCTTTTTTAAGGATAAAACATATTAGGTTAACCTCAAATTGGATTCAATGATGAACCGTTTGGCCTTTCTACAGCTAGGAGTAAACACCACTTCTCAATACCGTCCTTACCACCATAGAAGTATAGAGGAATTACTGGTTCGATACCAACAAATTTACTACGCAACCCAGCTTTCCCTAAAAGGTCAGCAACCTCATTTTCCTCAACACCACAAAAAGCAAGCATCCACGTGATCCTTAATCTCGAATTAGAGTAAAGTAGATTAATTTAGTACTTTCAATCTTTGACCTGTTTGGACAAAGTCAAAGGGTTATTAAGTGTATTAAGCAAGGCTTTACTATCCTTGCAGATAATATTGTCCTTCCCTAAATCACTAAACTTAAACTCCTCACTCGCACCCGTGCTATATTTACCCAGACTAACCAATTATTTGAGCCCATACTTAGGACAAAATAATTGCACTGACTCCTGAACGACAGCTATCCGCAAAAAAACTGTCTATAGAAATCCTCAGAGAGCCACAATTCTCTCGAAGGGAAAACGACGGAGAATGAATTGGAGAAGTTAAATTCAGGTAATAGCCTGTCATTCACCATTTTCACCTCCGGAAAATGTGATTTAAATATACTAAGAATCTGTTTATACTCCGTACAAGTGCATCGGGACCTCAGTCGAAACGCAGGAAAGCACGCTGTACCAAGAATGTTTGATTGTAATCGGGCAAGCATAGAATAGACTTTATAGCAAGAGGAGGAGTAGATGACATAGGGCAGGTTATACCCCTACAGGGGATCATCTGCAGTCCATTCCGCCTTGCACCTATATACTTTGTTTTAATTAAATACAATTACCGTATATCAATGGTAAACAATTTAGGAAATTTCCCTAGGAAAAAATTTAGGATTAGGGCTGTTTCCGAAACCGATACTTATTTGAAACTTATTTACTTATTTGCCGCCATCTTGAATAAGTATGAAAAATCATCCGAATCGATTTAGCATACTTATTTTGACAGTAATGTCAAAACAACAAAAAATTTATGTTAACCTATATGCAAAAACGGTAAATTAAAATATACAATTATACTTTCAAGTAATTGGTAGGATATTTTAAAATTATGTGGAAAATAATTTTATTTTAGAATTTAGCACAGTGATGATCGACTATAAATAAGTGGAAACTACTGTTGATAGTTGAACGCCAAAAAGCTCTGTAGAAAAATAGACTAAAACCAATAATAGCAACTGATGAGCGAATATATGTGCAGAAATATTCAGTAGAAATACTGTTAACTAATAATAATAAATAAAATATTTTTTTTATTTAGACAAAAAACTAAATATGTACTCGTATGTATATATTATAAACACCAAAATTACATGATCATAAATATTTGACAAATTTTGACAGATAATTTAGATTTTCTTGCAAGAAAGAGATAGCAAATAAGTTACCTCGCGAGGATACTTATTTGAATAAGTAAGTCTCCACAAATAAGTATTTCGTTTCGGAAACAGCCTAAGTCAAGTTTCCTCAAAATAAAACCATATTCTATGATTACTACCCAAATTTATAATTTTTATTTCCCCGAAAACGAAAGACTCAGAAATACATAATATAGTGTAGAAAAATAAAATTATATTTCTACAAAGGGTTAACAACAGGTAATTTGTAATTTATATTCAATTTAAAATTTTAAATGTGTATTACTTATCCTATATATCTCCTAATTACGTTTGACAAGAAAATTGAACAATATCCGAATTTAATTTTCAAAAGGATATTTAACTTTGTTTATTGGCTCATGTGAAGGTTTACCTTAGATTAAATGTAATTTAAAAATAAATACATATGTACATATGTAGTTTCATATATGTAGGTTGTACTCAATTTTATTCGAAATTATATTGATTTTCTGTTTTAAAATTTGCTATATACAATAGTATTTGGCCTATACATTTAGTAAATAACGAATTAGCATATGTATATACAGCATACACACATATTTAAAAAACAAATGGTATCCAATTATGTACATATTTCTTATCATGATTGCAAATATTTTAGATTATTTATTTTATTTTATTTCCCGAATTATCTGGAAACAACGCATTACTTTGAAAATGAGTATGAAACAAAATTTGTGTGGTTTCGAAGGACAAAGATTCCAAGGTCAATTTTATTTTATTTGTCTGTAATTTCAAGCCGTAGCGGTGTTCGATCAGAAGATTGACGGCCATTGCATTGTTCCCCTTCTACTGATCCTCTTTAGCGTCTGTAGTTGCTGAATATTTGAAGATAAGCAAACTGATTGATAATCGCGTTATCCATAATATATCAACCCACACTTTAACTTTCCCAGGCCAATATGTATTTGTCCTTTAGTAAAAATGTGAGGATTTTCATTATACCAATAACGCGACAGTTATGTTTGTTGATAAAGCCGTACGTTAAGTAAAACGTACACTCTGCGATTATTTTGTTTGAATATTTATCGAAAAAAGCAAACCATATACTTTTTAAATTTTGATCTACGTTGAAACATTCGTCAAGTTATATTCGCTCAATTTTATTGACGATTGACAAAGTTAGAATTACGATATTGGAAAAATATTAACTAACTAAACGCTATAAAATACGATCAGCGCTGACGGAACAGCTAAAAATTGTCTAGCGGAAATTTTTTAAACAATAATTCTATACAATTTTGAAATTACCATTAGTCGTCAATTACTGGGACTCACAATTTATTTTAATTACTTCGTTTTGATTGCATTACCTCTATTTTACTTTAATCTACATAGTATGATACGAGTACTACATACATTCTTATGCTTCAAACATCGTTCTGTTTACATTTATCTTTCAAAATATTTAAGATTATTTCAATGCCGTGCACGGTAATTTTCTAAATAGTATCATGCTATAGATCATGTTTTCAGACAGAGGTTGCTAATAAGTAATAATGATTTTTTTATTAATTACATTTCGTCCATCGTTGATAATGATCGTTATAAGTTTTGATTTATTTTGAATTTAATTAGTAGTAGTGACATCTAGCCGCATCATGACTGTATTACACTATATATAGTGATATCTTTCGTTTTCTAAAAGATGGCAATGCAAGGGTTTAAAGTATAATCGTGGTTGCGCTGCGACGAAACAACGAATTTTATTAAAATATTGTGTAATTTTAGAAACTCACAATTCATAAATAATTAACAAATTAAACTTACTCATATATTTTTTATGATAATATTATACAACTGGTAAAAGCCATAGGGAAATCAAATTATATAGGGTAAGAGTGTACTTTTGTTGCATATCTTTAAAATTAAATAGGCCAGATGAAAAACTGGATCAGGCAAAATTTATTACCTTTCATCAAGTGCCACCTAGTAAAAATATATATGGTACTACCTCAGTCCGTCTCTCCTCTCCGGAAACCACACGAGTTTTACTTGAAACACTTTTTTCAGTAATGTATTGTTTTCGAGATAATGGGTAGGAAGATTTCAAATAAATATGCACAAGTATAAAATATAAATCCATTATTCTTTTTAATAAATATAGATATGTAAATAGGATATGCAGAGTTAGGTTTATAGATTAGTAAATTATTCGTCGTCACAAAACTATAGTTTAGATTTAACATGATACAGGCCACCCTGCATCCACAATCATAAACATAAAATTCATTAATAATTCATGAATATAATTCATAATAATAAATTATTACAGACAATATTTCGTACCAATTGGATCAGGCACTATTATTAAAATGTGTAGATAATATTATTCTGTATTGAAATTTTGGAGAAATACCCTAGCGTTAAGCAAAAATAAATTATAGGTAACCCAAAATATTTTGTTATGAAATTTACATACACTAAATAGGGATTATTAATTTATGGTTACAAAATAAAAATTAAATTATACCTGATAAAATATTGATTTTATATTTGTGGTTATAAGATAATAAAGTCATACAAAAACTTTCAGTTTTAGTGTTCACAAATTAATTTAAAAATATTTACCAATATTTTAATTAATAAAATTTGCATACCTATTTGTTTTATATAATTTAATATACATATTTATTTTATACAAATATTTATAGGTTATTTATCATAAATTATGTATCTATAGGTAGGTTATGACTGTTAAATATATGTGGTAACCCAAAAATAAAATAATTATCAATATACACAAATGTAAATTTTCAGTTTTGATTGCGATAAATAAAAGTACCAAACTTGAGTTAATTGTAAATTTGAAATTATTGGATATATATTTGGTGGTTTCCAGATTCAAATAAAATAAAATAATGAGTGGTATGAATAAAACGAAGCATTTGGTAATTATACTACAAGCAACAATTTAATTACAGGCCTGACTGTGTAAAATTAATAATCCAACGAGCTTTTGATCTGGTTACTCAAAAGAGAGTTTTATATGGAAAATGCACTTTTTCACCCATAAAATAATGATCGGTGTGAAGTTTCTGACAAAATTTCTTAAAAAAGAATTGACGCAATTATTTTAACCCCATTCCAATTCTTACCGAGTTTAATCACAATCGACCAAGGAATAACCCACTTCCGTTTTAATTGGCATTATTCCAGAACTTCTATCAAAAATCCCCATCCAACATGATATAATAATAATAATCAGTTTTAAAAATTTACTAACCCTTTACTTACCATTTGGCTCCAACGGTTTTGATCCTGAGGATGATCTTCATACTGTTTAAGACAATCTGAAGTGGCCAAGTCGTTCTCTACATCGTGGAGCCATCGTCGCCTGCAACGACCTCTGCGCCTACCATATGGTGGTTCTCCTTTCAGAGATCGTTGCACAATTCGTTTCGTTAGCCTACTCGCTGCGATATTATTACATGTACAATATCGGGGATCTTCATCAGATCTCTGATCTCGATATTGTACAGAGCTCGGTATGTACTATCTATTTGGGTTTTGGGCCGTATATCACACGCATGACTCTCCTCTTAAATGTCAGAAGCCATCTCTCGTACTAATCCGTCGGCGGCAAACTTTCACATCCAAACATAACAACGGGCCTGATCAACGCTTTGTAAAGCTTCAGCTTCGCTACCGTTAATAGGTGTTTAGAATTTAGCAGTGAGTGCTGGAGTAAAATCCGCCCAATTTTAATTTTAAAATAGCAGTGGCATTAGAGGTATATAGCATAGCGATGATTCGTAATTTGATCTATTCTAAAATGCAAGAAGAGACAGCATTTTGAAAAATACTTACCAATTTTATTTATATTTATAAATGCATATTTTACTTAAATTTTATAATTATGTATGAACACGAAAATCGTGAAATTTATTTTGTTATAAATAACTCATTTATTGTTATACGAGTATGATAAATATAGTTTTTAATTTATCTACATATAACCATCATAATAATAATAATAACAGTGTTAAAGGCCATTACTGGCCCCTTACTGAATCAACAATCTGGCTCCAACGGTTTCGATCCTGAGCTTGGTCTTCATACTGTCTTAGACAATCTGAAGAGGCCAAGTCGTTCTCTACATCGTGGAGCCATCGTCGCCTGCAACGACCTCTGCGCCTACCATATGGTGGCTCTCCTTTCAGAGATCGCTGCACAATTCGTTCCGGATCAGCACGCAGAACGTGACCGAGCCAGCGTACTCGCTGAGATCTAACTTCATGTACAATATCGGGGATCTTCATCAGATCTCTGATCTCGAAATTGTACAGAGCTCGGTATGTACCATCTATTTCGCGTTTAGGGCCGTAAATCACACGCATGATTCTTCTCTCAAATGTAAGGAGCCATCTCTCGTACTCATCCGTCAGCGCCCAACTTTCACATCCAAACATTACAACGGGCCTGATCAACGCTTTGTAAAGCTTCAGCTTCACGGCACTTGATAAGTGTTTAGATTTTAGCAGTGGCCTTAGAGGATACAAAGAACGAATGCCAGCTGCCAGCCGCACTTTAATATCATCACCCACACTGTTATCGTGAGTGATAAGAGAGCCCAAATATTTGAACCTCCTCACTCCCTCAAACGTGTGGTGGCCACTACTAAAATCTGGTGTGCCATTGTCTCTAAAACCAGAGATCTGGTATTTCGTTTTGGACTCATTGATCTGGAGTCCAACAGAAGCTGAAAACTCTACAAGCGGATCAAGTATTTCTTTCACTCCGTTGCTATTCAGTCCAATCACGCATATGTCATCTGCATATGCAAGCACTTGATTGGACTGGCGATATAAGATGTTGCGCTGAGGTGTTTCAGTTTAACGAAAGATGTACTCCAACATGAGATTAAAGAGTATCGGGGACAGAGCATCTCCCTGCCGAACCATCATATACACTGTAAAAAAAAGATGTACACTTGCGTGGATTTGTTTTTTTTAAAACAATTTTGTCAGAAACTTCACACCGGTAAATATTAAATAATTTCAGTAATCAAAAATAAATAAATAAATATACTTTTACAAAATTTTTGTAAACAAAACCAAACTAATAACAAAATATATGTTCGAAAATGCGGCATCGGACAACACATTTTTTCGAAGTTATATTCTCATAAATTGCTTACATTAGTTAGCTTATTTGCGGATAAGATAAGAATTTTCTCGTTTTTCCAGTAAAATCCAAATGCATTTAATTTTGTATCAATAAATATGATATATTTAATGTTAAACTACATATTTTAATTCAATATTATCAACATAAAATTAAACTTAACTTTATTTTTCAATGTTCTCGTTAAAATATGTTTTTTTCAAGTTCTCGATAAAATCATAGTACACGAACGCGAGAAAAAGAAAATTTTAAAAGGAAATATTTTAAACAAATATTTTTCATTAAATTTAGTTTAATACCTGTATTATTTGACAATAAACATCAAAATATATTGTTAGAACTTGAAGTTCTATTTATTCAAATAAATAGAAATAAAATAAAATATATTGGTTAAGTTAAATAAAATTTCCCAGTATTATTCCCGATGTTCTATATAGAACTTGAAGTTCTGTTAATAAAAAAACGCAACTATTATTAGCTTCCCACCGCAAGTATGTATTTATTAATTAAGTGCTAATAATGTGTCTTGGCTAAATGGTCAATTGGAACACATACATAATTATGGCATTAAATTAATCAACACCAATCCACCAAGTGGTCAGATTTGACATAACTGATTGTAGCTACTCATGATAAAAAAATATAGAGTTATGACTAGTTATTCTAGCAAACACATAAACCGTAATTGCTTATAAGTACTTGTGGTGGTCGATTGGAAAGCAACTATTATCGCGTTATGTCGCAACTGATACATTATGGATTGCGAGTTCTCGTAACTCGTAATACGTGAGATATAGAGTCAACCCATATTATATATTATGTTTTTTTTATGATTAGAATGAAACTACCATTCGAATACGAACGCGGGGTATTACATACACACAAACCATTTGTTCAATCGTCGAAAATTATTTTACGGCAGTATATGTAATAATTATAGCACACCATTTTTTGCACTCTAACGAAAGTATGCATAATTACTTTGATCAAATGTAATGTAAATCTTCTACTGAAGGTCATTATGTAATATGTACATATATATGTTGCGGATCAATAAATTTTAGTGCCCGAAAGGCCAAATTCAGCGACGCCTCTATAGATAAAATTTTGTGAATCATTTTGGGGTGGAAACTTAATTTTCACGCGTCACAAAAATATTTATTGATTATCGAAACTTAATTGATTCCATGGTAATAGCCAATATTTGATGGTGAATTAAAAATATAATTTTTATTAGATAGAGAATCAGAATCCATTTTAATCGTACTGAACAATGTAATAATGGTTTTTAAAATTCGAGTCGTTTTAATAAAAATATGTTTTCGAAATCTGCGGTTTTACAAATCTGACAGTTATACTGACATGAAATCATGTTTAATGTGTTTTTTACTAATAATGATAATTTCACTTGTATTAATTCAAAATAATCGATCTAGACAGTTTCCTCGACATAATTTTAATTCTAAGCTTATCGCTCGCATAGCTACAACACGTACATATATATCGTTGAACAAGGGCGATACTTTGAGATAGCATTTCTCCGCAAACTTCTGAGCTATAAGTGATTGAATATTTATTTAGGCATATAAATTAAGGTGAACATAGTTATAGCTATTTTATTCGTCATTTTTTCATTTTATTCATAAAATAGATTACAACTTCTAATTTCTATATACCCAATATGCAAATCATTACCCAGTGATGCAAAGAGCTAGAGGTGGTTCAGGTATACTAATTAAAGAAAAAGTCAAACATTCTGAAGTAGAACACATCGGCCAAACTATAATACAACTGTAAATGGGCAAGGTAAGACTAGGCAGTTTCATTATTGGAGAGGATTTTAACGTAAAACATGTTCAAGTAGGCTGGACATTAAAGTGTGATTTTAGCTCCAATGGCAATCCAACATACTGACCCACAGGCAAAAAGAGGATTCCAGATCTTATATACCAGACAATTTCATCCATACATAGAAGATAACGACGAACTCTTGTTAGATCATTCGTCCTGTCATTATGATATGCTTAGTGAATTTTGAATGCCCTTGGCAGCAAAAAAATCCTCAACTACTGGAAAATGAACTAGAATTATAAAATATTTTGCTGCCCATGTGAGTTCACAGAATAATCAGAATACAAAGAACTTTGATAAAACACATGCAGTGGAAGTAAGAGAATTGGTAAACGAAAGATCTCCAGAGAACAAAACAAAATTTAACAATTTATGTAACAAACTAAAGTCACTTGTAAAATAATAATAAATACAATAACACTTTTTTAAAACCGAGGAAATAGCGCAGTGGTTAAAGCTGCGACGTTTGGATCGGGAGGTACCGGGTTCGAGTCCCAACATTAGGCGGGATGCGAAAACGGAATTATCATCTCATGCCAATTACGGGGAGATGATTAATTTAACTGAACATCTATCACAGTTGGAATTTAGAACTCATGGGCCAACCCACCTTCCATGTCACTATACAGGGTGACATGGAGCTATGCATTGCGCAGGTGGTACACTGTAGTTGTGTGAGAGGGTGAATGAGTTGAATGAATGTGTGTGATAGAAAATGTGGTATCACAACGAACCCACGCCGGTCTAAGTGGGCAGTAAAAATAGGCCACCTAACCTAACCTAAACCTAACCCAACACTTTTTCATTACTTGACTCTTACTGAGTCAACATTATATGGCTCCAACGGTGTGTTGTAGTATTTGCTTAGATGTAACACAAGCATTTGAAAAAGTATGGCATAAGGAATTGCAATACAAATTGGAGCTGAACCTATCTAACATAGCAGTACTTTAACATTTTAACTACCTACTGAAGTATATATATACTCATAACTGAATACACTTTGATGAGGAATACTCTGTGTTGAAATCAATAACCCGCAAGGTAACGTTTCGAGACCAATTTTGTAGCTGAACGGTGCATAAAGCTCAATGAAAGAAAATCTATACACATCCTAACTTCACTCACCGAATAACTGATTGGATACCAATAGAAATTAATTCAAAACAGATACCGTATATGATAATGCAGATATGATTCTTAGGCATGACTCTTGACGCTAAGCGAAATTGGAAAAAGCACGTGAAAAACAAATTGGAATAATTTAACATTAAGTTTAGAAAGATGAACTGGTTTATTGGGCGCAACTCAGAGCTAACTACATATACACAATAAACTGCCCCTCTATACCGGGAAATTTGTAAACCTATATGGACGTATTGTACCAAAAAGATAGACGACACAATAATTCATACGTTCCAATATAACGTTCTTCGAAGTATTGTTAATACACCCTGATACTTGAAAAATGAGGACCTTCACAGGGATTTAAAGATCGAATATGTCAGCGAGGCAAAAATAATTAAATATAAATACATAAAATATATTGTAATAAACGAAGCATAAGTTCATCACGTCCCACCAAGCAAAGTTACCATATAAAATAGTAATAAAATAAATTTAAAAAAATTTAAAATTAATGAACAGAAAACAAAAGATGAAACCAAGAGTCTGAATTCGGCCACGCTCAAATCGTTAGCTTTGGATCGCGCAGCTCTCATACGAATGAGACTAAGGCTTATTTTAGACGAACTCATGACGAAGACAACCTAACAAAACTAAACTATTGAAATATTTCATAGTGAGATGGAAATAATTTAACTTTATTATGTTGACTTCGTCTCGAGTTCAGCTCAAATAAACCGTAGACTCATTTGCATGAGAGCGGCTTTCTCTAAACCCAGAATTTAATGTTAGTAAAACTAAGATTTTGTATCGAGCAATTTTGAAAATCAGGGTTCCTATATTTCTGAATACGGTTTTTACACTGTCATGTAGTCATTGGAAAATTTATTTTGAATGGTAACATTATATATAAACCGAAAAATAAGATCCCAGTAGGCCTAGTTTGTATGTATTTTTACATAAAAAAATCAAAGCAATAAAATTATCAAACCCGGGGGCCTACTATGACTTTCGACTACTATTTTCGACAGCTATCGTTTTCCTATAGTAGGCAAAGGAAGAAAAAGGTAAACAATAGTAAATTTATAATATTGTTTTCTTTTTTCTTCCTTTGCCTACTACAGGAAAACGACCGTCGTCGAAAATCGTAGTCGAAAGTCATAGTAGGCCCCCGGGTTTGATAATTTTATTGCTTTGATTTTTTTATGTAAAAATACATACAAACTAGGCCTACTGGGATCTTATTTTTCGGTTTATATATAATTTTTTGTAAATAAGGACAGTTTTTTGTTAAAATAGCCACACAATTATTTTAGAGTGAGCTGTTTATAAAGTTGATTGCCATTTTAATATAACATGAAAGTTACTACTCTTATGTAATACTCTATGGTTTGAATATAAAAATATGTAGTTTTCATTTGGTCGTTTGTGTCATAACACAGTGCAGTTGCGAATTACCACACAAGGAATTTAAAATTAAGATAAGTATTTTTTTTAAAAAAACTTCTGTAATTTTATTTTAAAAAAGGTTTTATTCAGACTTCCTTGGCCGATCCCGTGGGCGATCTGTATATTTGATTTTAGATGAAAAAAATAACTCAACTTGATTTCCAATAAGTACTCTATACAAAACTCTGTAGGCGCAAAATGAAATGTACCCAGTTTTACATAAAGGGTGTCCCAAAATTAACGGCAAGATTTAATTGGTCGCCATTTGTGCAGTAGTGTTGCACACCCAAAAAAAAAAAGAATTTGACAGCTGAGAGGTTAGGGTTAGTAAAAATGTGGCGTTACACGATAGAATGGTTGGAATAGTGTTTTAGCTTGGTCAACTGTTAAGAGAAAAATTCAAGGAGACTGGATCAGTTGGAGACGCTAAACACACTGGTCGTCCAAAAATAAGCCGTTCAAATGTCAATACCGAAGCAGTGCGTGAGAGTGTTGGTGAAAATTCAGGAACATCAATTCGGCGTTGTGGACAAGAATTGCAAATTTCAAGAAGCTCTCTGCAGCGTATACTCACTAAAGATCTGTATCTTCATGTACACAACTGAAGCCTAATGACCATGCACAGTGAAGAGAGTTCGTTTAATGGATTATTGATCATCAACAATTGGATGCTGATTTTTCGAGCAAAATCATCCTAAGCGATGAAGCACATTTTCACCTTCAGGGCTTTGTTAATCGCCAAAATTGCCGCATTTGGGGTACGGAGAACCCACAAGTAATTGTCGAAAACTAAATGCATTCAGCTTCTGTAAAAATAACTCAACTAAGGACCTCAAATTTCGTGGCAGGTAAACATTTCCAATAGTTCCTCTATACAAAACTCTGTATGCGTAAAATGAAGATTTACTTATATTATTGTGTATTTAATTCTAAAGATGTAAAACTAAAAACCCAATTCAATAAAAAAATTAAAATTTTAAAACTAAATTTAATTAATTATTAACATTATGAAAGTATTTGAACAAAATCGCAAGTAATTGTTTACTAAATATTTCAATTTGGATTCATCGACTAATTTATACTACGCTTCCCTTTTATATAGTGTCTATATATAGTAAATATAAAATAATAATAAAATATTAAAACTATTTATATATTTTTATAAAGAAATAAAAATGTTTACGTGACAAATAAAAATTATAAAAAATAGAAACTACGCGCAATGTCTGCTAAATATACTGATTGGTTGCAGAGGAAATCAAGCATATATAAATATAATCTCTTATCCCTGCACGTAACCGAACTTTTAAATCAATAATATGTACCTATGTACAATCAAAATTGAATTTAAAATCTTTTTAAAATTATTGATAATTTTTTTTATACCACAAAAATTTAAAGCCACATGACATTAAAATAAAAAAATAAATAGTGTAACATACGCTAATTTAAAAGCATATACATTTTATTATTGCAAGGCAATTATAATGAAATAGTTTTTCATGTTACATATTATGTAGGTACATATGTTTTTTTAACAATTGAAAAAAGTAATTAAATATTTAAATAAGACTACAACCATTTAGAAGATAAAGATTTTTTTGTACCCAAAAATATTTTCTAAACGAGAAGAATTTAAAACATTATGTTTTTAGTCATTTTTTAAAAAAATTTATTATTATTTGAATCATAAAGAGTTTTAACTTAATAATATTCATATCCGCATTGCAACCTTTTTTTTCTTTGTAGATAAATATTATACAATACGTATAAGAAGAAAATTATATTAAGCAAAATAAAATTATATTCTTCAGCTTAATGGATTCTGTATTATATTACATAGTGGTAAATGGTAAAATTTTGGTTTCATGTGGGTTTTCCCTTTGTACAGAGAAGTTTTTTGAAATAATATATTTATCATGTTTATGGTAGCTACGTTACCTTCTTGAAATATTTAGAAAAGTGATACAATTTTCTATACTCGTATGTATATATAACTAAAAGGTAACAGTAGCTCAGAGATTTTGACCTTTTTATATTTTAAATGGTTCATTATTTGCGATATAGTATAGAACCTAAATTCTTTTGAAGAAAGATATACTAATTTGTGACAATATTAATTATTATGTGACACATCGTGATAGTAAACTCCTTCATGAGTTTGGTTAGAAAATACATTTATAACATTAAGAATATTTTGAATTAAATTAAAATCACGATAAAATGATAAAAAAATAATGAATTATAATATTTAAAAAGTGCTGAATTTAAATTCAAGTTTTCCACATTTACATTCAACATTAGATTACCCTACATATTATTGGTAACGATTATTATTCACTCCTATTTTATAAATAATTTATTAGTAATCAATTCAAATTATTACTACGGTGTTATAAAGACAACCAACCAAAATTAGAGTCATAATACTAAATATAATATAATTTTCAAAAATCAGATTATTTAATCTCACGGAATAATCTTTTACATACATATATACTTTCGAATGTCTAATATAAACATTCCGAAAGTCGTTGTAAATTATTTTGTTATATTATGTATATATGTATTTATATATGGAATGTACACATATACATAAATGAATATTTTTGTGGATAAATTTTTAAGTTCATGGAAAATTGGTATACCACCGTTCAATGTAAATAATATTATACTTGTGCGTGATCTAATGTATTCGGAAAAAATACGCATATATAATGGATAAATGGTTATATGTATGTAAACAAAATAAAAGCACAGAAATTAAAATAATTAAATATGAGAAGCAAATTAATAAAATAAAAACAAGCGGATATATGCAAAAAAAAAAAGAACCGAAAGAGGATTAGAAAAATAAAATCTCCAAATGGCCATTCAATTTAAATAATTTAATAGATATAATCAACGAAAAAGAAAGATAAAATTAACAAGGAAAGTTAATTAGGAAGCGTTGGTTTAACACTTCCACGGTACATATATGTACATAGTTATATTGGTTGAATAATTTAATCGATAGCATTATCATGTTGATATGTTAAATAAAAAAAAATGTAAATCAGGCAACTCTATAGCAATTTAGTTAGAAGTTACCACAGCGCTGGAATTTAATAAAATTTCTTAACTAAAATAATAAATTATTACAAATAAAATATTTAATGTAAATTATTCTTTTATCCGTTTGATAAACCGTTATACGAGATGATAAATCAATGATAAACATCTTAAAAAATTATGTATATTTATGTAAATTATGTAAAACATATAAAGATCATGAAATATTCAATCATTCTTGTTTGTCTAATCTAAACATTAAAAATTTGAGTCACTTGCGTGTATACAATTTTAAAAATCGTATACTTCAAAACAATTATTTTACGCTACTAAACCAATCGTGATCAAAACCCCTGTATTATTTAGAATAAAAAAACCACAGACAACAAATTCAACTTTACCTCATAAATATTTGAAAGTTGATTGAAACAAATTGCCAAAGAACGAACTACTTTAAAATCCGCAAAAGTTGATAATTAAGTAGCATTGCCACGATACGGTTTCCATAATATGTCGAATTGATCCAACAAATTTTTAATATCGACATACCAGACAAAAAGTTAAAATAAAATACAAAAGTTGTGTTAAGATATTCTCAGACCCGGAGGGCAATATTTAGGCATATTACCACGGTGCGATTCTTAAAAAAAATTCTTGAAGTAAACTGGTGGTATGCATATTTCAAATCATTTGGCTTTAATACGACAAATTTTTATTTTCGATGGATCAAAAAAGGAGATATTATAACAACAAAGTTTTGTGACAAAGTTTTATCCTTGATTTATCATCTCGTATACATATATGAACGTATAAAAAAGAATATTTTGGCTGAAATGGGCTGAAAATTGCCAAAGTTGCCTGATTGAAAATTTTCATTTTCTGGCATAAAATTCGAAAATAACTTACCTACATAAAATACTGAATAAACAAGATTCTTTCTGATACGTGTATTTGTAATTTAATTAAGAATAAATTATGGATGCAGGTCAAGCAGTCATCATGTTCCTCAAGACAGTCATCACAAATAACATCCTGAGATAAACCCATTCGATGGAGATGCCCTTTAAATCGACCATGACCCGTAAGAATCGCAACCAAGATTCTTAGCTGGTCCTTTTTCAAAGTTAGAGCATATTTAGTTGATTTCAAATTGGGCTCGTTAATGAAGTTCTCCGCCAAACGAATACGACAACTAGAAGTAGCAAGCCACTGTAGTCTTAGATCTTTCAAATCGTAGTTTTTTATAATTTTCTTGGTGTAGTTGAAAGATAAGGGAGCCGCGGGTTCAGGTTCAGTTAGAGTTATCTGCTAACAAGATTTGGCTAAACAGTCCGCGATTTCATTCCCTTCGTTGTCACAATGTGTTGGCACCCACAATACCGTAACCGCGGTATTTTTGGAGCAAAGAAGATTAATTAAGTGTTTGCAATCCTGGACAAGTTTGAAGACAGTCAAGGGATTATTCAATGAATTGAGAACAGCCTCCATAACACTATACGTCAGCGCTAATATTTCCGTTTGGGAAACAGTTAATAGCGAACCAAGACTGCCAAAAAATCCCTAATTAGACCAAGGACAGTAGATTCCAAATCCAGCACTGAGGCTAGAGCGAGAGCCATCTGAAAAAAGACTAATTTTTGGAGAAAATTCTCCGAAAACCACAAATCGATTGATGGATAAACCACCGAGAATAAGTTGGAGAAGTTGTATTCAGGTAGTGATCTAATATTAACCATATCGATTTCTGGTAAAGATGAAGTGTAGTTTTTAACAATATGGTTATATCTCACGATAGAACCGAGAACATTCCAGGCCCCAATGCACCTCAAGCGAAACGCTGCAGAATAAGCAGTACCAAGATTAAAGGTGCGTAACTGAGGCAAGGAAAGAATGGACTCCATAGCTAGAAGTGGAGTCGAGGACATAGCTTCAGTAACAGCCCTACAAGCTGTGTTATGAAGACTATTAAGGGCATTAAATCCACTAGCCGAACAGTCTCTAAATAATGTATGTATGTGTGTTGGTATTTATTTTTTATTAAGTTTAGCAGTAGAAGCCTTCAGATAAACAACTGGCCACCACACAACAGAAGCGTAGGATAATATCGGTAAGACCATCGATTTATAAATGATAAACAACATCCTGGGTGTTAGACCCCAGGGTTTTCAAATAGCCCTTCGACATTGCCAAAATATTGCAGTAGCTTTTAGTAATTTGGAATCAAGATGAGATTTGCTATGTAAGATAATACCAAGGTACATGACTTGGTTACATCTTGGTAATCGGTCTCTCAAAAAGAAAAGGAATGGATAGATCCAGACCACTCCTACGCCTAGTAAAGACAATTAAATCTGTCTTAGTCGAGTTGACTATTCAGGTGTTTGCTTGAAACTGTTAAGACAAGATCATCAGCATAACTCTGTGCAATGAAGCCAGATTGCTGCAGCTTAACCAGTAATCCATCAATAACCAAAAGCCACAGCAGGAGAAAAAGCACACCTCCCTGGGGCAGCCTTTGACAACCTTGACAGAATTGCCATCTAGTTCAGTCTCAACAGTGCGTGACTTGAGCATGGATTCAATCCGTTTGACAACGGTGTGATTAATACCGCGCAAAATTAATTTATTTATTACAGGCATTAGTAATCGAGATAAACGAGGTAATATCAAAAGCTCCCGCTATATCGAAGAAGAAACTCCTTATTAAAGAGGGATCTTACAATCCTGGTTACAATTTCCTCTAGGGCAATTTCACAGAACTTACCAACTCTGTAAGCATGTTGCATGTTACTGCGCGGGAAGGTAATTAGGTGCTTGTCTCTAATAAATCTATTGACAATTCGTTCTAAGGCTTTAAGAAAAGTTGAAGACAGACTAATTGGTCGAAAAGACTTGGGATCCGTATAATCGGATTTGCCGGCCTTTCGGAATAAAAACTACACTACTCCTGCTCCAGGATTTAGAAACAGCGCAGAAAGCAATACACCCATGGAAAAGGTTTATCAGATGATCCTGAATGATAGAAAGGCCGTGCTGTAATTCAGCCGGGAAAATACCATCAGGCCTACCACCCTTATAAGATGCAAAGGAAAATAGACTCCAGCGCAGAACATCGAGATCAGGAGCCACAGAAGGAACGTTAGTGGATTCGGTAGTAACATCATTTGAGTTGAAACTGGCACAACCAGGGAAATGAACAGATAGAAACAGCTCACCTCTATATAGGAGATAAGCTGACCAAATAATCTGATCCCCTTTATGTTCTTTTTTGTTTATGTTCTTTTTGTGCCGCTAGTAAATTATCCCAATCAATCTGACGATTGAAGTTTTTTGCTTTATTTTTCAATTTTCTAGCGGATTTCCTTAACCTTTTACTATCAGAATTCCCAAAGGGTTTGTTATTAGTCTTTTGGTTCGTAATAAGAGGACAAGAATTTTCAAAAGCAGTCGAAATTGACGATTACGAAATATGCATTACGAAATTTTTTAATTTCACCAATAGTCATGGGATATTTTCTTTTGAGTTCGTTAAGCGGAGTATATGAATTCTCATGTAGATATATACATAGCTGAAATTGAGATAAAATGTTTCAAATCGTTCGCTGTAATGAAACGATTTGATTTGTAAAATATGCATATTTACGTATGTAAAGAGAATAGTCCACATTTCATTTCCCAGTTAATTTAATTTTGCGATATACAAAAAATTAATATCCAAATTTTCAAAATTACCTATTTTATATTCTATATAATTTAATAAAAAATTGATTTTTGCCTACTAATCATTTATTATACACAACTTTTATTGATTTATTACACTATACAGATATATTTAGTAAAATTTTATTTATATTATGTACATAATTAGATTTTTTGTAAAACTGTTAGCACTGATCTATTAATAAACTAAAAAAACATATTATTAAATGATGACAGAAAACTTGATATAAGTACGTTACATAAAAGATAAAACATAATTGACACTAAAATCAAAGGCTACTCTATATTACAATTTGTCAGTTTTCGCTGAATTGCCTAGTTTATATAAATTTGCTGATTGACTATACTATGATGTTTTGAATTGACGCCAACATTAAAACGGTTTGGGTCATAATTTTCAAAATTATTCCAGAAAAAAATTGACTGAAATTTTGACTTTGGTGAGTTCCTTATCCTTTACATTGTATGATTCACAACAGCTATTTAGGAAATAATAATAGATATAATGAAAATAATAGAAAACCGTTTAAAATAATATAATTTACTTACCTACTCATATAACATATAAAGATCATGAAATAATCAATCATTCTTGTTTGTCTAATCTAAACATTAAAAATTTGAGTCACTTGCGTGTATACAATTTTTAAAATCCTTCAAAATTACTAACTTCTAAATTCTGTATTATATAAGTCTATCACAATTAAGAATCAAATCTGACCACAAATATAGCTGACTATTAAAGAATCGGAACGAGAATTTGTGGACATATTCTCTATAAAATCTCGACGGTTTATAATTAAAGCATAAACATATTCAGTATTTATTTGAGTATTTCAATTGGCAAACATAATAAAACCTCTTTCGAAGTCAATGGGCTCTTTCAGGTCTCCCAACATGTTGGCATCGAAAATTTACTGATGGAACAAATGGCATATAATCTATCACTTTGCCATGAAATTTTCGATAAAACGGATGTATTCAAAACTTATCATGTTAAATTTACTCAACATGTTGCCAACTGTTGGTGGAATTGAAAGCGTCCATTGAAACTATAAATTCTGTAAAAAAACAAAATAATAAAACGAAACCGAATGATATTTCATTCATCACAAAGATAGGGTTTTGAATAGGCTAATGTGGACAAGAACCTGTTAGTTTCACTAGGATCGATGGTTTAAAATTTTGAAAACACGCAACTTCTAAATTCTATGAAAAATGGAAATGCTCATTAGAATTGAATCTGCACTAAACGAACACAAAAATTTATATTCGGAGTCCATGTGACAATCTCTAGAATCGGAGCACAAAATTTCAGTTATATAAATGGAGATAAGTATCAAACCGATCTAAAGGCATAAAGGCCGACCATGCTGTTGCTTGTCTTAGATATCGAAATTTATGGAACACCGTCGCCAGTAGCTCAGCCAATATCCGCTATGAAATTTAAGCTACCAATATTTTTGATGACCCCACATCTTTTGTGATTTTCAAATTTCAATTTTAGACAACGGTCAGTCAAAATGGCTGGAATGACGCAAATTGTGGAACAGCGTTCATATTACCTCTTAAAGGTGAAGCGGCTGAAACATTGCAGACTATGCCGGAACATGACTGAAATAATTACAACGAAATAATGAAGGCGCTGGATCGAAAGTATGGAAATGACCATAAACGAGAAATGTATACCGTATGGAATGAAGAGTCGACGTCAAAAGATCGGAGAGCCTCTCCAGGAGTATTCATCAGCGGTCGAGCGGTTAGTGCATTTGGGACATCTCTCACGATTACATGGAGAGAATTAGGATGAACGCGTTTATTGACGGGATCCGGAGACGCGGAAAGCTGTAATGTTATCGTCTAAAGCGAATTTTGCTGAAACCATTGCGTGTGCTTTGATAAACCTGCACAAGTTATTATAAAATTGTCACTCAAAGTGCGACGTGATGTGAGAACGAACGGTCGGAACCAAGATTCAGGGAAGGTGGCACATGTTACATCTCACGAGATTACCGTGAAGTAAGATGGAAACGACCAAGAATTCGATCTCCTATGCAGCGAACATAAAATTTTAGCCAAGGAGGAGGGACAGGAAACCAAGGTATTAGGACAATGTTGGGCATGTGACAACAAGGGTCGCTTGTAACGAGACTGTCCGGAAAATTTTGCCCAGACTGAATGAGTGGTGAGATCGAAACTCACTGCACTTAAACATTAAGAAATAAAATATCATGTTTTTTCATCGTAAAAATAGTCATTTATTTACTTGATACAAAACCAATAACATAGAATTGCAGAGAGTTCGTGAGAATACTGTTTTAGGCGTCACTTTCATCGATAAAGTTAATTTCAACCGACACATTAATCAAACTTTATTTTCATTGTATTTTGATTGTCAATTGAAATACGTGATCGTCAAGTGTGACGGTCTGGAGTCCTTACTACGATCTGCACATCAAAAGAATCGAAAGCATTCAAAAATTTTTTTTGATATTCCTGTTGCACAAATTTGATTGGGATTACGACCGAAATATACCATTTCATGAAAATGTTATTCGATGACCTCCATCCAAGGCTAGCTAACCGGATTTAAAGGTGCCTACTTTCGCAAATATAAGAGTTCTTTTAAGAGTCCAGGACGGTGCGTATTCATCGATTTTTAGCGCTATAGAACATCACTTCACCAACTATGGCGAAAATCATCCAATCAGCAGATTACCAAAATATTTAACATAGCTGATGAAAATTTAGTTGAAATATACTAATATCCGTATAAAAAAAATCTGAATGGAAAAAATAACAAAATTTAACATAAATAATTTAAGTAATTTTTAAAAATTGCAGCCACATGTTATAAAATTGTATAACGGGTGTATTTCAAAAAAATTACAAAATGGAACACAATGTTTAAAAAAATTGTTTGTGTTTAGGGACACAGCAAATCAAATTTATAGTAATGCTATGAAAATAACGATATTTCCCTCGTGTTTTTATAGTAAATATTATCTACGTCGGTGTCTGCCGGCGGGTCCCACTGCAAACCATTCAAATTGACGGAATATGCCGACGTTTCGGCGAAAAGGTTAATTTCTGTTAGCTTCAATGAGCTTCTTATGAACATATCAATTATTTACATTATGTTTTCTCGGTTCGTATGGTTTAGCAGTGTCTAACCCACATTTTCAATTTATCTCACGCTTTACCTGCGAACTTTGAAATTGAATGTATAAAGTTGCAAGCAGATATGCAACTAAACGAAAAATGTACTCTAGTATACTCATGTACTTATGTCGCCCTAAATTTAGACAAACGGAAGTGTTTCAAAAATTACACCAATTGATTTAAACATTTTTATGTCAGACTTTTTTATTTCATAAAAAGGTCGATAGTTTTTTCCCATTATACTTCCGTTCCTATATAGTGAAAATAGTTTTAATTAAATATAAGATAATATCTGTTTGAGTAAAGAATTGCACAAGAATACAAATTATAACGCCTTATCAGTTTATCACTAATATATAGATTTCGCAATGCACAACAAAGAATGTTTTGTAAAACATGCTGAGCAAACTTAATTAGTTTTTCAATTTAAAGAAATGACTTTAATACAATTGAAAATTATGATATAAGTAGTAGTATTGTTGACAATGTGGGCGCATAATGGGCGTTTTTATAGTATACACAAAAGTCAGTTCAACTGCTGATTTTATTTGTAAACATATTAGTTATTTACATATTCAGCAATTTTAAGCAATACTGAACAAAAAAATTTAAATTTTATCGCTTTACATGTCTGAAGATTCGAAATTATTTCTTAACTATAAAAGAAAACAGAATTGTATTGAAAATATAACCCAAATAATCAATTATGTATTTAAAAAAAACACAAAGATACACATTTAAAACGAAACATTCTCGAAGAAATCAATCGATCAAATCGAAAGAAACAAATTCATTCAGCAAATTTTTTGTGCTTTTCTAAAGTTTTCCGTATACATGAACAAGCGAAGAACATAAATTTAAGTTTCTTTATTCGTATGTACTTTTACTATTATCATTTTAAAGTTTTGTATTCTTTTCTTATAGTAGAAGCCATTGTATATTTGTATACATAAAA
This sequence comes from Tipula unca, assembly GCA_951394425.1. NCBI lineage: Eukaryota > Metazoa > Arthropoda > Insecta > Diptera > Tipulidae > Tipula > Tipula unca. Next base: position 53,020,523 of record OX596381.1, on the reverse strand, counting down.
GAAGTAAAATTTAAGCAATATATTATTATAATAAAAATTGTCAATGTGATATATATTTTTGTATCGTTTCTTCCTTATTTTAACACGATACGAATAAACAGATATACTTTATTATTATTTTTTTCGCACTAGGAAGCAAAATGTAATTATTAAGAATATACTTACGTTATGCTGATGACAATTTACTAGAATTGCATTTCTATTATAGAAGCTGCGCGGTATATTTTAATTTCGATCGTTGTAAATAGATCAAAATGTTAAATTTCAGTTTGAATAAAACATTCGTTTGGTTGGTTCTATTATTTATGCTGATATCATTTTGAATATATAAAATTTAAAATATTTATGTACCTCTTACAACAATTTTTATTCGTTATGTTAACTACCAAAATTTCAATTTGTCAGTAAATTTCATTTCCATCATTCCATGAAATTTAATATTTAATCGATATACAAGCAAATAGATCTTTTAGAAAATATTAAAATTTAAAATTTGGGTGTTGATAATTTTTTTAAATTAGCAAATTAGGTACTTAAGTACTTATGCTACGTTTATAAGAAAATATTTTATATTGTGCTTTGTTGTGATGTTTAAAAATCAAAATATATTATGCAATTAAAATTATTAATCTGTTTAATTCAAAAACAATGATTGAGGTAAAATTTGAACAGAAAATTAATTAAATAATAGGTTATATAATAAGTACTTCGTTCACTGATAAGCATCTAATCTGTGTATTGACTATAATAAGAAATCACATTATTATGAATTTAATGTAAGCTAGATTGCAATTTAAAATTGGAAAATCAGTATAAATAAATAATAATTATGTTTTATAAATAATTCGATTTAATTTATTTTAAATTAATGTTTTGAAATATTCTAATTCTAATACATACATACAATAATTATAAAATTTTAAATCGTATTTAATTTAGTGATACACAAAATCACAAGTTATACTCGTATTTCTATAGTAGCATTTTATTGGTCGTAGGAATAGAAATAGAATTAGTTGCATACTAAACAACTAAAGCTTCCAATAATTCATAAAATTAAATAAATTAATTTAATTAAAGGATATTCCAAACTAATATAGAGATAGTTAATTATATTTTTAAATAATCCCCATAACAAATTAACAATATTAGTAGCCATTTCACAACACAATTTATTTTTTATCAAAACAATTGTATATAAACCAAAATGTACATTACATTTTCTACTTTTACGAATTTATTTTATTGCGATAGTTCATGAAATTTAAATCCTATCAATTATTTTAATTATAAATTAAGTTCTAATAGCGAAAAATGTAAGGCAAATTAAAATCATAACTACATATCTCTCAAAATGACAACCCATAATCTATATTATAGGTAGTAATATAGTTACGCTGATGGTAAGCACTACAACTTGAAATAAAACTATTCCGAATGGAGTGAAATACTAACAAGGGCTGGGATGTTGTATCATCCCAATTTTCGATATTCGATAGACGTTTGTTGCTGCCTTTTTTATTAACAGTGCTGGGATGTTCTAACATCACTTCGATTCGCTTCGATAGACATTTGTGTCTCTTTTTTTACGAACAAAATTGTGCTCCATTGCGTTTTTTGAATTACGTTTTGCCTATTGCGATCTCAGCCTGTTAGAATAAATTTGCAAACTATCTCTTTTTAATTGCCATCGAAAATAAAAATATTGGTGATATTTTATCGAATGAATTTATAGAAATAGAATCGAGTAGGCTATGATCACAATATAAATTGCGAAATAGAATACAATTTTGTTCATGAAAAAACAAACACAAGTGTCTATCGAAGCGAATCGAAGTGATGTTAGAACATCCCAGCACAGAACTTCAAGTATTATATAGAACATCGGAAATCATACTGGGAAATTTTATTTAGTTTAACCAACATATTTTAGTTAAGTTCTATTTATTTGAATAAATTTCAACTTCTAACTATATTTTTTGACGTTTAATGTCAAATAATACAGGTATCAAGTATAAAACAATGAAAAAAATTTGTTTAAAATATATCCTTTTAAAATTTCCCTTTTTTTCGAGTTCGTGTACTATGAATTTACCGCGAAATTGAAAAAACCAATGTTTTATCTAGAACATTGAAAAATAAAGTTAAATTTTATTTTATTTCGATAATAGTGAATTAAAATGTGTAATTTAACATTAAATGTATCTTATTTATTGATAAAAAATTAAATTCATTTGGAGTTTACTGAAAAAATGAGAAAATTCTTATCCAGAATTTCATTCGAACTCGAAAATTTTTGAATTAAACAACACGACTATAGTGTAACAGTCAGTTTTCTTGAAATTTCTCATATCTATTGGTAATAGTCAAACCGTGCATATAATTTGTGTGGGTACACATAAATGAATGGATATTGATACTTCATTCACTATATATATATATTGTGATCACGCATTTCGAGTGTATGACTATATAAAAAATTAATTCTTAGTGAGATTTATTATTAAATCTCGTACGTACCTATGTATGTATTTATTTGCATTTGGTAAAGTATGATTTATATACAGTGATGCACTATAAATATGTATTGGTTGCTTCTTCAGCATATACAACTGCGGGCATATGATCGTGTTTGTTTACCATCTCGTGAGGAAAGATCAATTATATATAATAATAGCTAAATTATATAGCATTCGTAGCATCATAGATCATATTGCACAGGGAAACCGGACGATAAACCTAAAATTAATAATTAAAAATTAAATTCCAATAGTGAAGTCGGACGACAAAAATTAAATTAAATTAGTAGAAATTTTATAAATAGTTCGCAGTGTTGTGTTTTTTGTTTATAAATTATAAGTGATTAAACGAGGTACTTGTAATCTTTAAGATTTACTTTTTCCTCTTAAAGAAATCACATGGTGATAAATCAATTTTTTGGTTTAACTTTGAAGTGACCTTATGATCCCGTTATGAATTTCATCATTTTCAGCATAAGTTATGTTATATTTTGGATCCATCCATATCAAATAAAAATATAAAAAACTGAAAGAAAGAATTCTAAATGGTAATATAGATATATACACTATATTAATTTAGTGTTTTTTTTTGTGTTTTGTTGGGGCTCAAGGCTCTCCCGGCTCTTTCGCAGTTAGTTTCATTTGCGTCCTTGCCTTACGCCGTTGCCAGCCAAATCGAGGACTCACGGCCACAGGTCCGATTTGTTTAACGATCTACACCTACCGAGCAAATAGCGCAGTGGTTAAAGCTGCGACGTTTGGATCGGGAGGTACCGGGTTCGAATCCCAACAGAGGCGGGATGCAAAAGGGATTTTTCATCTCCCGATTACGATCGGTGATTAAATTGAAAACATCTATGACCCTCTGTTGGAATGTAGAACTCATGGGCCGACCCATCTTCCATGTCACTGTACAGGGTGACATAGAGCTATGCAATGCGCAGGTGGTATACTGTAGTTGTGTGAATGGGATGAATGAATGGATTGAATGAATGTTGTGTGAATGTAAGGTAAGACTATGGACCAAAAAAGTGTCTATGCCAAATTGCCAAGTCCTTTAAAAAAAAAAAAAAAAAAATCCTACACCTTGTATAGCTCCATGTCAGCCTGCACTGACATGAACGATGGCTCGGCCCATGGATTCTGCACTCTCAACAGAGAGTCTTAGACGTGTTCATCATCATCCCGATTGAAATCAAGGATGAAGAATCCCTTTTGCATCCCGCCCCTATTGGGATTCGAACACCTCCCGATCCAAACGTCGCTGGCGTTATTTTTTTTATTGTTTTTTGTTATATATTTTTTGGTGCATTCTCTAAATTTTCAATATATAATTTTATAGTTTAAATATCTAATTTTCTTAGTTATTTGTTAAATATTAATATATTTAATTTAAAATCCGTCAAATTATAAAGTAAAGTTTTTCAATTTTTATAAAATTAATAGTTTTTAATAATTGATAGTTTTTCATTTATTATTCAAATGGATCCAAATATTTGAACCTGCTCACTCCCTCAAACGTGCGATCGCCACCACTAAAAAAAAAAAAAATTCAAATGAATTCGTTGCCTAAAGTCAATTAGTAAAAGTTTTATAGTGAAAATGAATGCTTTTGGGTAAAACCCGATTTTCAGCTGTACTACACCAATCCAACAATATCTATACATTTTTTTTGGTGTCTATAAACACCGGAATATCTTTGAATTTTGACCTTAAACAAAAGGATAAAAAAATATATTCACTAGTTCATTTCTTAGGGTAAAATTAAATGTTAAAAAAATATAATTAATTAATAACTTCGTAAAACTCGATATTATTGCCTATAGTTATTAACAGAAGATTTTTAATTATTGGATAAAAATAATACGATAAATTGGATTTTTATACAATGGCAAAAAATAAGGAAAAGTTCCAAGTGAGGATCCTGGGAAATTTAAAATTTTCAAAATAATATGTATATAATTAAAAATTTATACAAATTCAGCATCTAGAGTGTTATATCTGGAGATGGCTTGATTTGAAGTGGTTTTTCAATAGTTATGACTAGACAATTATTTTAGTTCAAGTTTCATGTGGAGATCCTGGGAAATTTAGATTTTCCAAAATCATAATTGAAAATTTATATAAATTCAGCCTCTAGACTGTTATGTCTGGAGATGGCTGGAAATTATCGGTAATTTTATATATATCGGCTAGAAATTATCGGTAATTTTAGTAGTTTGATAGAAAGATAAAATATACTTCAACTCGAATATTAAATTCAAAACAAAAATTTATCTTCATTATCGATTTTTTCGGCTGGAAACTATCGGCTAACTTTAAAAGGGCACTTGAAGTTCTGTTAATAAAAAACGCAGCTTATGTTACAACGTCCCTTACCAGAAAACCGTAATTTATGATTTCAAAACTTGCTTTCATGTAAAAATTAAATTTTTGCTATGTCAACTTGATGATTATTTTAAATTTGTCTTCATCAAATTTTGATTAAATTGTAGATTTATGCACAAAGTAATTTCTGATTATCAGTAACTTGATTTTATATGGTTTATCTCAAAAAACTATACTATACTCTACAGTCAATGGTTTGTTTATATATTCAATAGGAAAGGGAAATTAAAAAATTCTTTAAAAACAAAGTAATGCCTATCGAACAAGAAACAAAGTGTAATTGAAGATGCAAGCTTAAAAAGGTACAATGATTGGCTCGGATTTAAATGAAAATATTTTTTTATAGACCAAAAAAAGTAAATTTGAAATCAAAAAAATTATGATTGCATGTTGTTTTGAAATTTATTTAGGTCACTTTTAAAAAACCTCGATTTTTTCTTACATTCTATAACATAAATGTTAAAAGTTAAATAAATAAAATGGACATCATTTGAATAATATATTTCACTTGTGCATTATATTTTACTGTGGGTAGATGTTTATGTTTACCTTCATTATAATTACAATAATTAATGTAAATTAAATATTACTTATTCAATTTTTTAGGTAAACCCGGTTATTTTGATGAAGTATGAAACCGTTTTGGTCGAATAAACAATTATTTAAATTTAATTTCTTAGTTTACATGCCCGATTTCACAATAGTAACGATAGTAGCATAAGCAAACCCTGTTTTTTCACCAATATAACGACAAACGAATATTAACTGTTTTTCGTGTTTTTGGCATGATAAAAACTCTATAAATTTTCTCTATTTATAAAAGTAGTGATATAGCTTTAGCTTAATCGGGCGCTTAATCAAAATTTAAAAAACAATGCAAATCTGCAGCAAACTTTTAACTTACAAAATCACCCTATGTATATAAAAAATTTATAAGTGTGCGCTGTACTTTACTAAAGTTTTTAAAAATATACGGTTTTATAAAGTCGTGGTTGTGTTCTGAGTTTTGCAGAAATATCCTATGGTTTTTATTAAATTACATTGAAAAGCTGAAAAATAATTTTATAATCAAAAATATCGAGAGAATGGTCGTTCGGTGACAAGAAAAAATGATTTCACTAGTAAATAACAAATATTTAAAGTTATTAATAAAACTCATATTGAAAATCAATTGTGTTTTATTAATTGCCCATTAACCAACATTCGGCTTCACAAAATTATTCTCCTGGAACTCCGTCAAGTTTTAAACTTTTTTTGATGGAAAGGCGAGAAATGTTTTGAACTTGTAAAAAATTTTCGCACCTTTCAGACCTTTGTCTGGTTGCTTTATAGAACACTTGACCTAGCAAAATTTGAAAATTTAACACATTCTTAACATTGAAATGCTTTGCTTAAAAACCATCATTAAAAGTTTTAAGCCAAACTAATATTTTCCTGAACGATTGAAAAAAGGACTTAAGTACTACTTTGCATGCCTAAAGTGAATATTAATAATTTCGATTCGAGGAAAACATGGAACATAATTTCGAACATAAAACCAAATAGTATATACTTTTGGAGAATAGTCAAATAATAAGATTTCGACAATTAAGACAATTATAAAGTTCGTTCTTTACTTGAGATAATATCGAAAACATGTTATTCTTTAAATTTCATTTTCGGGAGATATTCAGCGAGATCTGGTATGTTAAGCTATTATTGTATAAAGTTTATGGTCGTTGTAGTTTGGCAGATTTAATTGGATGGGGCGTTGTTTGTGCCTCTTGATATTTAATGACATTAAATGTATATGATTTACTTATTCTGTAGAAATCTAGGACATTACTTAGTTATACGTTTATATAGTCTAGATTTCATGGAATTATCCTCTGCCCTAAAATTAATCAGAGAACGTTCTGATGGACTACAAATAAATATATTCCATGTATTCTATATCCCCAATTGGCCGAATTGTAATTTAATTTCGTTAAAAATACTTTGTTACCATAAAAGTCCTGAAAACTTTACAAACATATAATGGTATAATCAATAAACATGAACATATAATTTTTGAATTATTAATAATTGTGCGAGATTAAATTCTGCAACCGAAAGAATAGGAACTCAACTTTTTCCTTTTATGTTCTCAACCATTACATAATACATATTATGTATACTTATACATCCGCATTTATATATTACATTCGTTTATAAAAAAAAATAGTATGCAACTATATACATACTTTGGTTTCGTATACATAACTGAATATAGCATAAAGCATAAAGTTTTATTTTCCTTTTATATCCGTTTCTTTGGCGTTTTTTTGTATCAAATGTATGTTAAAAATTAATAAAAACATTTGAGTACCTCTATTTTAGACCGATTCTTGACTTCCTTATTATACAAACCAATAATTTATAATAAATACGTATACGGTATGGCTATATACACATGCCATACAGCATCAATCAATATTAGTCGAACACAACTTTGTGGTATGTACAACTTTTTTGTTTAGCAAATCAATCACGCCTGTCAGTAATACTTTAGAAATGAAATCGTTAACATGATTTTCTTAATCTTATGGCAAACGTCTGTATAATAATAATAATATGTAATAATACATATATATGTATAGGAAAATGAATATTTTATACTGTGGTACTATAAATAACTTATATGTACACATATGAGTATAGTATAGTATGGGCCAACAGCTTTACTAGGATAAATGTAATATAAATATTCAACAGGAACGCTATGTGTTATATTATGTAAGGAAACATATTTTCATTCTTTTGTGTTTTTTTAACTCCTTCGTTTCCTTTTTATAAAAATTTGGCAGCATTCCATACTTAGACTGTGTTAATCGTAACATAAAACTAACATAATCTGCAATTATTTATATAAAAAAAAATATAGGAATGTTTTACGATAAAATTGTTTGACCCAAAATTCTCATGTATGTATAACACTAAGTTGAGTTTAAAATTCACATACTAATGTAGTAGAAAGAACATATTAGTAATACTACTAGATCACATTAAGCGATGAACGATCCAGTGATCATGTATATGAGTATATAGATAGGAACGATTTAAAAAATCGCAGTGAACAAACTATGTTTATGATTGGTTCGATTTTATTAAAATTTTTAAGTTCATGCCTTTTATAGCGAGTACGTATGGCTTCATATAAAACATAGTATAATTTAAGACTATAACTCCTTCACTTTCCAAAAACCTAAAAAAACAACTTTTATTTTCTATTAAAAAATTTGCCAAATTTGTATTGCCACTCGACTGTTGAATGTTGGCTTAGAGACAAAAATACAATAAAAATATGAAAGTAATAATTGACACGATTTATGACAAAATAACGCTAATAAATAGTTTCAATTTATTGATTATATAGTTTTAAATAATTGAACTATTTAGTAAAATCTATAATATTGATTATTAAATATGAGGCCGCACAGGATAATGCAAAATGATTTTTAATATAAAATATTGTAGATTGACGTGCTTTAAATCTAATCTAAAAATTAATATTTAATGTTCTACAAATAGTAACTAAATGATGAGTTAACCTGGTTTGAAATCCACTGATATAATATAACGAGAATCTCGTTTATAACGTCGTTATGATGTCGTCTTATAAAGTGTTCCTCGGTATTCGCCATTTATGTGCCACTTTGGTGACGATAATAATCCATACAAATACAAGGTGATTAAACTTATTCAAAAAATTGCATAGGAAAATTTTAGATAGTTTAGAAAAATGCCACCAGAAATCGGACACTGCGTTAAAATGCGAATAACATAACATATACACATATGTTTATTACAATGATCGAGGAAACTTTCCGTATTGTCATCTTTAATGGTCTAAAGCTAAACTATTCGAAATTATAGACAATAATTTGACATCTTGGGGTCGATTATGGAAGCATTACGAGTTACGAGTTTCTCGAAATTACGACCAAACGCGATTATTTAAGACATTTCGAATTCTCGTAATTGCGACATGTTGTTGTTGGTTTACTGGTACATGATTTTGAGTACGACAAGCAACTCGTAATGGTTGAAATGATTGTTTTTAAGGAAAATTTATCAAAATTAACTAACCAAATAAGTTTTGTATGGATTTTAAGGACCATAACCATTCCGTTTTCATCGACAGCAACTAATGGTCTGAAAGTTGTTCTATTTTTGTACGATGAGAAGGTTATAGTTGATAATGAGTAGACCCTCTGATTTGTGTACAGGTATTTCAGTACAATCAATTATTGCTCGATACGAGCCTCTAGATTTCGAAATTTTCCAGATATCGATTTGTTGCAAAGTGATGTAAATCCTCTAGCTCATAATTTCAAAGATTTTTTATATCATCTTTCTGTTAGTTAAAAAAATATTTTGCTTGAATATAAAATCATTGCAGTGTCCATGTATACTTAAAAAGCGTTATTAAAAGTTGATCTTTAATATTGATTTTAGGATGAATTAATCTTTTACCATTAAACTAATAATAAATTAAATCGCGATCTGAGTCCAATCCGGTAAAATATTGTAATTGCTCGTTGATGATATTTTAAAACCAAAAAAAGAAACGTTGATAATTTAATTTTTAAATAATGATTTTTTTTGCTGAAAATTCGCTTAAAATATCTTACATTATCTATATTGTAGCGCGTTAGTTAGAGGGTAATCAGTGGATTGTACTTTTTTCCTCAGTGTGTTAACTACTTTACTCATTGTACCTGGTTCTATTTCGTACACCCACCGCTGTTTTTTCAGTGTTTCAACATTTATACCGTATTGAATTGACATAAAAAACCGGTTGTTATTAAATAATCCGGGAATAACCGGCAATTTGTATTCGATAATCTGCTATCGGTAATTCTTATGAGCATAAAAATGAATTTAGATAAAACCAAACAAACGCTTTTAAAGTAAGTACATATATATTACAGTGATGTATGCAATTATTCAACATTCGTTGAAAGCTATAGTTTAATAAATTAATATTTTCAGTTACCCAAAACGTAACATCATTAATTCATCGCAAGTCGTGCCATCACCGTCACCCCAATCTGTGGCTGCACAAAATTTCAGGTTACAGAGCTACCTACTGATAATTCTTTAATTCTGCCAGAAATTGGCAAATTCGATAAAACTGCCAAAATAAATGAGTAAGTGTCAGAAATCTGATTTGTATATAAAAGTGTAAGTTTATGGTTTATTTTATGGATTTCAGCCTTAATGCACCTCTGATACCTGCGCTCTTCAATATTAATTAATTTTTATTCAAATTGGTTAACAATTTTTTCATGGTTGACTGAAAATAAAGAAAGCGCATTTTGTAAATATTGCGACCAATCGTTACCCAACAATTTTTCTTTGTTAAAACGACACAATCACTCTAAAAGTCATGTAGATATGGTTAATACACTGAAAAATCAAACACTCATTGACGAAATAGACGTCGAGGAACAGCGCTTTACAATTACAACTAAACAAAAAGGTAGTAAATTAAAGATTTTGATGTTCCTCATTAAGAATAATTTGCCATTCTCATTGATCGATTCACTGGTTGATTTAGTTAAATCAATTGATCCAGAGTCAAAAATCTGCCAAAAACTGAAATTCAGTCGAATAAAAGGCACTGGTACTATTACGTTCTTTTTGCCGAAGAGGGCACTAACAAAATAACCAAGATTTTGAAAAGCCAACCCTTTTCTATTATAATTGATGAAACCACTGACATTAGTTCCAAAAAATGCCTAGCAATAATCGCACGATATTTTGATCAAATGACAAACAAAACCAAAGTTGGTTTTCTTACGTTGCTGGAATTAGAAAACTCAGATGCCCAGAGTGTGCATAAATACATAGGTTTTTTGTCCGTTACGAAATACCAATCAATAATCTAATAGGATTTGGGGCAGACAATTCGAGCGTGATGATGGGTAAATCCGCAGGGATGCAGGCATTACTGAAAGCTGACAATCCATACATATATATATATATTGTTACGTTTTTGCCTTGTCAAATTCAAGGTTCGATCACTGGATTGTGAATAAAACAAACGATGTAAATTCTAGAACACACTAAATTTATTTATTTCCAATTAAACACTAATTTAATTATTTCACTTATTTAACTTAATTATTTCACTTCACAATAATTATTTTACTACGCTTTAACAACACTATATTACACTTTAATAACACTTTATAAACACTTTCCTTTTTATTACTATTAGCACTCTCACGGTTAAAACACAACTGATTTTCTCCAAAATGTTTGTCGCGTATTTATACCAAATATTCTAACCATTCTAGAAATGTCCAGAATATTCGATTAGTCTAGATAAGTCTAGACACCTCTATACTGTTCTACTTTATAACAATTTTACATTAACGATAGTGTCGCTATTCACACATAGATGTCGCCACGATCGTAACATTACTCCCTACCTAATCCTGATTCGTCCCGAACAGGATCCAACTCACTACCCCTGTAGATCGCTAATCGCTCTATATGCACCACCTTCAACTTTCCTCGCTGCCCTTTCTTTATCCGGTAGACCACGTCATTTATTTTGGTAATGATGGTATACGGCCCTTCCCATGAAGGTTGCAGCTTTGGTGATAAACCCTTCTTTCGTTGTGGGTTGTAAAGCCATACTAACTCTCCTTCTTCGAAACCTTTATTATTTGCTCGTATGTCATATCGAGCCTTCATCCGATCACTTGATACTCGTATCCTCTCTCGTACAAACTGGTGTATCTCGTCGAGTTCTCCTCTCATCTGGTCAACATAATTCTGTCTATCTAAAGCTGATGATGGAACGGCTCCAAACTTTAGATCTCCGGGTAATCGCAGATTATTTCCAAAAAGGATTCTCGCTGGTGTCATTCCCGTTGAGTCATGTACTGCTGATCGATACGCCATTAGGAACATCGGAATATGTCGATCCCAGTTACGTTGATCATTATCAACGACCTTTGCTAAATATTTCTCCAACGTCCCGTTGAATCTTTCCACCATACCATCCGACTGTGGATGCAGAGGCGTTGTTCTTGTTTTATTTATACCGAGCAACTGACAGACTTCCTGAAATACAACTGACTCGAAATTTCTTCCTTGGTCTGTGTGAATCTCCATTGGTACTCCAAAACGACTTATCCAATTATTAACCACGGCGTCAGCTATCGTGGTTGCCTCCTGATTAGGTATGGGATACACCTCTGGCCATTTACTAAAATAGTCCATTATTACTAGCACATATTTGTTACCAACATCCGTAGTCCGGAATGGTCCTGCCACATCCATTGCGATCCTTTCAAACGGCGCTCCAACGTTATATTGCTGCATTGCTCCCCGACTTTTCCGTGCAGGACCTTTTACCGCCGCACATTGATCACATCTTTGGCACCACTCCACTACAGATTGTCTACATCCTGACCAGTAAAAACGTTGACGTATTTTGGCAAGTGTTTTATTAATTCCCAGATGACCCCCACTTGCCCCTCCGTGATACTCCTTCAATATCTCGGCAATTCTAGATTTAGGCACCACTTTTACCAATTGCTTCACATTACCGTCCGAGCTTTCCCATATTCGTTTTAAGCATCCGTTCTCGATTTGGAGGCTATCCCATTGTGCCCAGTAAGCCTTTACCGTGGGACTCTTATCCGCAATTTCACACCAAGTTGGACGATTCTCTTTAAGTTGCATGATTATTGCCAAATCTGGATCTGCTAACTGCTCGTCCCTAACCGTTTCATCCGTCCATTCCTTATCGGGTAGTATTTGCATAAGCCTGATGTCGATAACGTCCTCCTTTGCTTCTATTCGCCCGCAGTGCTTACATTCCACTTGACATGGTCGTCTTGACAATGCATCAGCATTTCCATGTGCACTCCCTTTCCGATGTTCGATCTGGTAATGATAGCTCTGTAGTCGCTCAATCCAACGCGCTACCTGTCCTTCTGGGTTCTTGAACTGCAGTAGCCAACGTAATGCTCCATGGTCCGTTCGTATATGAAATTCTTGGCCATAGAGGTACTTATGAAAATGTTTCACACATTCCACTATAGCCAACAATTCCTTACGAGTTACACAATAGTTACGTTCTGGTTTAGATAACACCTTCGAGTAATAAGCTATTACTCTTTCTTGCCCTTCAATTTCTTGCGACAACACCCCTCCGATGCCATCATTACTTGCATCGGTATCAAGAATAAACTTAACACCAGGTATAGGGTATGCCAACAATGGTGCCGTACATAATCGCCTTCTCAACTCATTGAATGACTCCTCTTGCTCGTCACTCCATTCAAATGCTCTGTTCTTCCGGGTCAAATCATGTAAGCTCTTTGCCACATTGGCAAATCCTGGCACAAATCGCCTATAATAAGTGCACAATCCGAGGAAGCTCCGTAATTCCCGTAAATTTTTAGGTCTTGGCCAGTCCTTTACCGCTGATATCTTGTCCTCATCGGTGTGGATTCCATTGGTCGTTACCTTGTGCCCCAAAAATTTTACCTCCGTTCTGAATAATGAACACTTCTTCGGATTCAACTTTAAACCGGCTGATTGTAATCGCTTCCATACCTCTGACAAATTTGTTAAGTGTTCTTCGAAATCCTTTCCCATAACTATGATGTCATCCAAATACACGAGGCAAGTCTTCCAGTGCAGTCCCTTTAACACGCGCTCCATAAGTCGTTCAAAAGTTGCCGCGCCATTGCATAATCCAAATGGCATCACGTTAAACTGCCATAGCCCATTACCCACACTGAACGCCGTTTTTTCACGATCGTGCTCTTGGACTTCCACCTGCCAATACCCGCTTTGCAGGTCCAATGTTGACAACATTCTAGCCCCTGACAATGTGTCTAACGTGTCATCGATCCTTGGTAATGGGTAGCTATCCTTTTTCGTTACTGAATTTAGCTTTCGGTAATCGACACAAAAGCGCATTTTCTCATCCTTCCTTTGGACTAAAACTACTGGTGAACTCCATGGACTGTTTGATGATTCAATCACTCCAGCAGCCTGCATGTCCGTTACCATTCGATCCACCTCTTCTCGTTTGGTAAAGGTAACCTTCTCGGTGCTTGGCGTATAGGTATCTCCGTTCCGGTATCAATTCGATGTTTCACCATGTTGGCCCTTCCATTATTATCCGGTGTATTGCAAAATATCGACTTATACTGTTCGAACAGTTGTCGTGCTGAATTTTTCTTGTTCATGGTAAGATCCCCAGTCCATTTCTGCATGAGGTGTTCTACTATTTGCTTTTGTCCTTGAGTATCGGTGTTTCTAATCGGATTTTTCTGCTCACATTTCATTATCGTTGATACCTCTTCACATTTACCAATAACAGTTCCTTTCTTAATTGTTTTTGTCTTTTCCGAGAGATTTAGGGTCCTAATCGGTACCCTACATTCGTTATCTGATTTTACTAACGTCCTCCCTATCATAATTCCTTTGGTTTCGCTTTCTTCTTCACTGGCTTCTACAACCCACAACCTGGGTGGCCCAGAACCTCCCTCCAATCTCCCCCACACAATTGTTTCCGAATTCGGTGGCAGCTTTTCCCGCTGTTCTATTATTACCCGCCTAGTAGTTGTTTCCACATCATCCACTCGCAGTGGTAACTCGAAATTATCACAGTCCAATACTCCTCTTCCCACATCCACCACGAAGCCATTCGCCCTCATGAAGTCCATCCCCAAGATGACTTCATCCACTATCTTTGCGACCAGCACTTCGTGTTGGAATTGAGCATTGCCTATCTTAATTCTCACAAGCTTCCTGCCCTTTATGTCTGCGCTCTCTCCTGTGGCTGTACGTAATTTCAACTCATTCGCTGGTAGTACTCTTCCCTTTACTAGATCCTCACGGACAAACGTGCGCACCGCTCCGGTATCCAGGGTAATAACACAGCTCTTCCTGTCAATACTTCCTTTAATTGTTAAGCTGTCACCGACTCGTCCCAATCTCGAAATAGGGATGGAGGTTATGGGGCAATTGGTTGTGGGAGTCAGCTTCTGCCCCTTTAGGCTGACTCGTTGTAGTTTAACGACTCCTTTCGTTCTTGGCCATCTTCCTTGACCAACGTTCGCTCTCTACTTAATACTCGTCGTTGCATAGGAGATCGCGATCTTGTACGTCTCCATTTTCCTTCTTTACAATCTCTCGACATATGACTCATTTTGTCACATGTCCAACATTTTATTTTGCTACTACCCTCTCTGTATCTTGGAACCGACCGCTCGACGTTGGTGCTGCTATCCATTTCTACTCGTCGTACCTTAAGCGACGGTTTTATGATAGCCTGCGCAGTCTCATTTATTAAAGCACACGCGATGGTCTCGGCAAAAGTCGCCTTAGGTGATAACATCACTGCTTTACGTGTTTCCGGATCCCGTATTCCATCGATGAATGCGTCCATCTTAATCCTCTCCATGTAATCGGGAGATGTATTCACATGTGCCAAATGCACTAGCCGCTCGACTGCTGCGGAATATTCTTGAAGAGTCTCTCCGATCTTTTGACCTCGGCTCTTCAGCTCCATACGATACATCTCTCGCTTATGGTCACTTCCATACTTTCGCTCCAACGCCTTCATTATTTCGTTGTAATTACTACGGTCATACTGCGGAATAGTCTGCAGTGTTTCAGCCGCTTCTCCTTTTAGAGCCACTATTAATGCTGTTCCCCGATTTGCATCATTCCACCCATTTTGGTTAACCGTTGTCTCGAATTGAAATTTGAAAACCGCAAACGATGTTGTGCCATCAAATATCGGTGGCTTAAATTTCATTGCTTGAATTGGCTGAGCTACTGGCGATGCTGTTCCGTTAACCTCGATACATGGAAGTTTCTTCTCGAAGCCTAGAACTTTCTCTTCTAACCCTTGTATGTCCTTCTATAATTTTTGTTCAATTTGCTCTACTTCTTCATGTAAATTGATATACATTTCATTGAATTTCTCATCCATTTTGTTATTGATCTCGCCCACCGACTGTTCCATGCGCTGATTTGACCGTTTAATTTCTTTCATTTCCTGATTTGATTGATCAATTTTCTGATTTAATTGATTACTAGATTGTACCATTCTCAAATTGGACTGCTTCATTTCCAAATTGGACTGTTTCATTTCCATCATAGCTGCCATTAATTGCGTCATATCAAAACTTCCAGAAGGTACCGATGCAACCTCCACTACCGCCTCTTTACTTTCTCCATTCTCTTCGTCCCCTTCTGCGTGGTCGGACAATGTCGATTCATCAAAATTATAACTAGCCGGATCATTACCCTCCAGCTCTAATGCTTGAAGTAATCGTTGCCTCAATACATTTTTCTGACCGACCGTTGACAAACCACGTCGCTCCAACTCTTCCTTTAAATCGGAAATCTTCAATTCGTCTAGAATCATCTTTTAATTCACAATCCCACCGCTGTCATCAATTGTTACGTTTTTGCCTTGTCAAATTCAAGGTTCGATCACTGGATTGTGAATAAAACAAACGATGTAAATTCTAGAACACACTAAATTTATTTATTTCCAATTAAACACTAATTTAATTATTTCACTTATTTAACTTAATTATTTCACTTCACAATAATTATTTTACTACGCTTTAACAACACTATATTACACTTTAATAACACTTTATAAACACTTTCCTTTTTATTACTATTAGCACTCTCACGGTTAAAACACAACTGATTTTCTCCTAAATGTTTGTCGCGTATTTATACCAAATATTCTAACCATTCTAGAAATGTCCAGAATATTCGATTAGTCTAGATAAGTCTAGACACCTCTATACTGTTCTACTTTATAACAATTTTACATTAACGATAGTGTCGATATTCACACATAGATGTCGCCACGATCGTAACAATATATATTGTTACGATCGTGGCGACATCTATGTTTGAATAGCGACACTATCGTTAATGTAAAATTGTTATAAAGTAGAACAGTATAGAGGTGTCTAGACTTATCTAGACTAATCGAATATTCTGGACATTTCTAGAATGGTTAGGATATTTGGTATAAATACGCAACAAACATTTGGGAGAAAATCAGTTGTGTTTTAACCGTCAGAGTGCTAATAGTAATTAAAAGGAAAGTGTTGATAAAGTAAAATAAAGTGTTATTAAAGTGTAATATAGTGTTGTTAAAGTGTAGTTAAATAATTAAAGTGTAGTTAAATAATTAAGTTAAATAAGTGAATTAGTGTTTAATCGGAAATAAATAAATTTAGTGTGTTCTAGAATTTACATCGTTTGTTTTATTCACAATCCAGTGATCGAACCTTGAATTTGACAAGGCAAAAACGTAACAATTGGTGACAGCGGTGGGATTGTGAATTAAAAGATGATTCTAGACGAATTGAAGATTTCCGATTTAAAGGAAGAGTTGGAGCAACGTGGTTTGTCAACGGTCGGCCAGAAAAATGTATTGAGGCAACGATTACTTCAAGCATTAGAGTTGGAGGGTAATGATCCGGCTAGTTATAATTTTGATGAATCGACATTTTCCGACCACGCAGAAGGGGACGAAGAGAATGGAGAAAATAAAGAGGCGGTAGTGGAGGTTGTCCCGGTACCTTCTGGAAATTTCGATATAGGGCAGTTAATGGCAGTTATGATGAGAATGGAACAATCCAATTTGAAAATGGAACAGTCTAATATGGAAATGAGACAATCAATGGAACAATCTAGTAATCAATTAAATCAGAAAATTGATCAATCCAATCAGGAAATTAAGCAGTCGGTTGGCGAGATCAATAACAAAATGGATGAGAAATTCAATGAAATGTATATCAATTTACATGAAGAAGTAGAGCAAATTGAACAAAAATTACAAAAGGACATCCAAGGGTTGGAGCAGAAAGTTAGGAATGGGAGTGAACAGATGGAAGTGTTACAAGAGAAAGTTCTAGGCTTCGAAAAAGAACTTCTTTACCTCAAAGTTAACGGAACATCGTCGCCAGTATCTCAGCCAATTCAAGCAATGAAATTTAAGCCACCGATATTTGATGGCACAACTTCGTTTGCGGTTTTCAAATTTCAATTTGAGAAAACGGTTAACCAAAATGGGTGGAATGACGCAAATCGGGGAACAGCATTAATAGTGGCTCTAAAAGGAGAAGCGGCTGAAACACTGCAAACTATTCCGCAGTATGACCGTAGTAATTACAACGAAATAATGAAGGCGCTGGATCGAAAGTATGGAAGTGACCATAAGCGAGAGATGTATCGTATGGAGCTGAAGAGCCGATGTCAAAAGATCGGAGAGACTCTTCAAGAATATTCCGCAGCAGTCGAGCGGCTAGTGCATTTAGCACATGTGAATACATCTCCCGATTACATGGAGAGGATTAAGATGGACGCATTCATCGATGGAATACGGGATCCGGAAACACGTAAAGCAGTGATGTTATCACCTAAGGCTACTTTTGCCGAGACCATCGCGTGTGCTTTAATAAATGAGACTGCGCAGGCTATCATAAAACCGTCGCTTAAGGTACGACGAGTAGAAATGGATAGCAGCACCAACGTCGAGCGGTCGGTTCCAAGATACAGAGAGGGTGGTAGCAAAATAAAATGTTGGACATGTGACAAAATGGGTCATATGTCGAGAGACTGTAAAGAAGGAAAATGGAGACGTACAAGATCGCGATCTCCTATGCAACGACGAGTATCAAGTATCAACGAAAGGAGTCGTGAAACTACAACGAGTCAGCCTAAAGGGGCAGAAGCTGACTCCCACAACCAATTGCCCCATAACCTCCATCCCTATTTCGAGATTGGGACGAGTCGGTGACAGCTTAACAATTAAAGGAAGTATTGACGGGAAGAGCTGTGTTATTACCCTAGATACAGGAGCGGTGCGCACGTTTGTCCGTGAGGATCTAGTAAAGGGAAGAGTACTACCAGCCAATGAGTTGAAATTACGTACAGCCACAGGAGAGAGCGCAGACATAAAGGGCAGGAAGCTTGTGAGAATTGATATAGGCAATGCTCAATTCCAACACGAAGTGCTGGTCGCAAAGATAGTGGATGAAGTCATCTTGGGGATGGACTTCATGAGGGCGAATGGCTTCGTGGTGGAGCTTGGAAGAGGAGTATTGGACTGTGATAATTTCGAGTTACCACTGCGAGTGGATGATGTGGAAACAACTACTAGGCGGGTAATAATAGAACATCGGGAAAAGCAGCCACCGAATTCAGAAACAATTGTGTGGGGGAGATTAGAGGGAGGTTCTGGGCCACCCAGGTTGTGGGTTGTAGAAGCCAGTGAAGAGGAAAGCGAAACCAAAGGAATTATGATAGGGAGGACGTTAGTAAAATCAGATAACGAATGTAGGGTACCGATTAGGACCCTAAATCTCTCGGAAAAGACAAAAACAATTAAGAAAGGAACTGTTATTGGTAAATGTGAAGAGGTATCAACGATAATGAAATGTGAGCAGAAAAATCCGATTAGAAACACCGATACTCAAGGACAAAAGCAAATAGTAGAACACCTCATGCAGAAATGGACTGGGGATCTTACCATGAACCAGAAAAATTCAGCACGACAACTGTTCGAACAGTATAAGTCGATATTTTGCAGTACACCGGATAATAATGGAAGGGCTAACATGGTGAAACATCGAATTGATACTGGAACGGAGACACCTATACGCCAAGCACCGAGAAGGTTACCTTTAGCAAAACGAGAAGAGGTGGATCGAATGGTAACGGACATGCAGGCAGCTGGAGTGATTGAATCATCAAACAGTCCATGGAGTTCACCAGTAGTATTAGTCCAAAGGAAGGATGGGAAAATGCGCTTTTGTGTCGATTACCGAAAGCTAAATTCAGTAACGAAAAAGGATAGCTACCCATTACCAAGGATCGATGACACGTTAGACACATTGTCAGGGGCTAGAATGTTGTCAACATTGGACCTGCAAAGCGGGTATTGGCAGGTGGAAGTCCAAGAGCAAGATCGTGAAAAAACGGCGTTCAGTGTGGGTAATGGGCTATGGCAGTTTAACGTGATGCCATTTGGATTATGTAATGGCGCGGCAACTTTTGAACGACTTATGGAGCGCGTGTTAAAGGGACTGCACTGGAAGACTTGCCTCGTGTATTTGGATGACATCATAGTTATGGGAAAGGATTTCGAAGAACACTTAAGAAATTTATCAGAGGTATGGAAGCGATTACAATCAGCCGGTTTAAAGTTGAATCCGAAGAAGTGTTCATTATTCAGAACGGAGGTAAAATTTTTGGGGCACAAGGTAACGACCAATGGAATCCACACCGATGAGGACAAGATATCAGCGGTAAAGGACTGGCCAAGACCTAAAAATTTACGGGAATTACGGAGCTTCCTCGGATTGTGCACTTATTATAGGCGATTTGTACCAGGATTTGCCAATGTGGCAAAGAGCTTACATGATTTGACCCGGAAGCACAGAGCATTTGAATGGAGTGACGAGCAAGAGGAGTCATTCAATAAATTGAGAATGCGATTATGTACGGCACCGTTGTTGGCATACCCTATACCTGGTGTTAAGTTTATTCTTGATACCGATGCAAGTAATGATGGCATCGGAGGGGTGTTGTCGCAAGAAATTGAAGGGCAAGAAAGAGTAATAGCTTATTACTCGAAGGTGTTATCTAAACCAGAACGTAACTATTGTGTAACTCGTAAGGAATTGTTGGCTATAGTGGAATGTGTGAAACATTTTCATAAGTACCTCTATGGCCAAGAATTTCATATACGAACGGACCATGGAGCATTACGTTGGCTACTGCAGTTCAAGAACCCAGAAGGACAGGTAGCGCGTTGGATTGAGCGACTACAGAGCTATCATTACCAGATCGAACATCGGAAAGGGAGTGCACATGGAAATGCTGATGCATTGTCAAGACGACCATGTCAAGTGGAATGTAAGCACTGCGGGCGAATAGAAGCAAAGGAGGACGTTATCGACATCAGGCTTATGCAAATACTACCCGATAAGGAATGGACGGATGAAACGGTTAGGGACGAGCAGTTAGCAGATCCAGATTTGGCAATAATCATGCAACTTAAAGAGACAGGAAATCGTCCAACTTGGTGTGAAATTGCGGATAAGAGTCCCACGGTAAAGGCTTACTGGGCACAATGGGATAGCCTCCAAATCGAGAACGGATGCTTAAAACGAATATGGGAAAGCTCGGACGGTAATGTGAAGCAATTGGTAAAAGTGGTGCCTAAATCTAGAATTGCCGAGATATTGAAGGAGTATCACGGAGGGGCAAGTGGGGGTCATCTGGGAATTAATAAAACACTTGCCAAAATACGTCAACGTTTTTACTGGTCAGGATGTAGACAATCTGTAGTGGAGTGGTGCCAAAGATGTGATCAATGTGCGGCGGTAAAAGGTCCTGCACGGAAAAGTCGGGGAGCAATGCAGCAATATAACGTCGGAGCGCCGTTTGAAAGGATCGCAATGGATGTGGCAGGACCATTCCGGACTACGGATGTTGGTAACAAATATGTGCTAGTAATAATGGACTATTTTAGTAAATGGCCAGAGGTGTATCCCATACCTAATCAGGAGGCAACCACGATAGCTGACGCCGTGGTTAATAATTGGATAAGTCGTTTTGGAGTACCAATGGAGATTCACACAGACCAAGGGAGAAATTTCGAGTCAGTTGTATTTCAGGAAGTCTGTCAGTTGCTCGGTATAAATAAAACAAGAACAACGCCTCTGCATCCACAGTCGGATGGTATGGTGGAAAGATTCAACGGGACGTTGGAGAAATATTTAGCAAAGGTCGTGGATAATGATCAACGTAACTGGGATCGACATATTCCGATGTTCCTAATGGCGTATCGATCAGCAGTACATGACTCAACGGGAATGACACCAGCGAGAATCCTTTTTGGAAATAATCTGCGATTACCCGGAGATCTAAAGTTTGGAGCCGTTCCATCATCAGCTTTAGATAGACAGAATTATGTCGACCAGATGAGAGGAGAACTCGACCAGGTACACCAGTTTGTACGAGAGAAGATACGAGTATCAAGTGACCGGATGAAAGCTCGATATGACATACGAGCAAATAATAAAGGTTTCGAAGAAGGAGAGTTAGTATGGCTTTACAACCCACAACGGAAGAAGGGTTTATCACCAAAGCTGCAACCTTCATGGGAAGGGCCGTATACCATCATCACCAAAATAAATGACGTGGTCTACCGGATCAAGAAAGGGCAGCGAGGAAAGTTGAAGGTGGTGCATATAGAGCGATTAGCGATCTACAGGGGTAGTGAGTTGGATCCTGTTCGGGACGAATCAGGATTAGGTAGGGGGTAATGTTACGATCGTGGCGACATCTATGTTTGAATAGCGACACTATCGTTAATGTAAAATTGTTATAAAGTAGAACAGTATAGAGGTGTCTAGACTTATCTAGACTAATCGAATATTCTGGACATTTCTAGAATGGTTAGAATATTTGGTATAAATACGCAACAAACATTTGGGAGAAAATCAGTTGTGTTTTAACCGTCAGAGTGCTAATAGTAATTAAAAGGAAAGTGTTGATAAAGTAAAATAAAGTGTTATTAAAGTGTAATATAGTGTTGTTAAAGTGTAGTTAAATAATTAAGTTAAATAAGTGAATTAGTGTTTAATCGGAAATAAATAAATTTAGTGTGTTCTAGAATTTACATCGTTTGTTTTATTCACAATCCAGTGATCGAACCTTGAATTTGACAAGGCAAAAACGTAACAATATATATATATATATATATATATATATATATATATATATATATATATATATATATATATATATATATACATATATATATATATATATATATATATATATATATATATATATATATATATATATATATATATATATATATATATATATATATATATATATATATATATATATATATATACATATATATATCGCGAATATCGATCGGTTGCACTTGCCATTCGTTGCTTCTGTGTCCATCGCAAGCCGCCAACGAGCTCCCAGAAGAATGTGAAAAGGAGGCCAGGAATTTTTACCATTACTTTTCACATAGTTCCAAGAACCAAATAATTATGAACCATTTCAAACGAACTTTAATATTTCAATCCACAAAATTATGAAAACGTCAACGACGAGATGGCTGGCTTTGGAAGTTGTTATTTTGTGGCTGTTAGAACAATGGCAACCAGTGAAGCATTACTTTCTACTCGAAAAATTCAAGGCAAAAAATTTACATAAACATGTCGCTTGTGAATCAATTAAGTTCCAGGAATTTAATATATTTTAATTTTTTGTCATATATTCTTAAACTAACAAACAACCTCAATAAGGAATTCCAGAATGAACAGCCAAAGATTTACAAACTGTTGTCTTCTGTAAAATCGTTTCTTTTAACTGTCTTACATAATTTTATTAAAAAAGAGTATATAGATGAACATAATTTAGACAATCTTGACATTAAAAATAAATTTTCAACGCAATATGTTGATTTAAATGCAATATATTTGGGACCCATTGTTGAATTAGAAATTCAAAAATGTAATTTATCAATAGAAATTGTATCAGCAATTAAAGAAAACTGTAAACGTTACTTTATCAAACTTTGTGATCAAATTATTAATAGATTTGACTCTAAGAACGTAACACTTGTTCATATTCGAGCAATTGATCCAGACCATTAATTCCTTTGATAAATTTACTTCCCCACTTATGCGAGGATTGCATAGATGAAACAGAAGAAGTATTTCGATCTGTAATATTTCAAAAATTTGTTCCAAGTTCTCGTAATTTGGAACAGTTTTGGGGTAAAGTTTTTGAGGTAAAAAACGGGATAGGCGGGTTAAGGTTTCCAAACTTAAAACATTTTATTGGTGGCGTTGTAAGTCTACCTCACAGCAGTGCCGCTGCGGAAAGATGTTTTTCGCAATTAAGTAACGATTAACGCTTTAATGACAGCCAACGAGCTTACGGAAGATTGTTAATCGTATGATTGGAAACCATCGCTTAAACCGTTTGTATGACTGTATGGGATTTAAAGAAGCATTAAATATTTGTATAGTATTAAGTAATTGCAATATTTTTATTTATGAATTATTAAAAAATTGCTTATTTATTTTAATAAGTTATACAAAACATATTTGTTATATGATTTGTAATCAACGTATGGATCTAAAAAAAACGTTTTGTTTTTAATTTTACTTGAGGTACCCGGAGGCACCCAATAAAATAAGTGGAGGTACTGAAAATGTTTACAACTCGACAGCGCTGCTCTAGAATCGGCCGCACAACATTTACAAAACATCTCAAATTCTAATTTTCGTATAAATACAATTCCAATTAGAAAAATACTCGAATTTAATTTAAGTGGAATTTTTAATTATTTTGTTAGTATTAATGAAACCTCCTCCTTCGAAAATAATTTCTAAACCCGTCACTGACCAAATAATAAAAATCTCCGATGGTTTCATATTATAGAACTACACATTTTAATCGGAAATGGGATAATTCAGCCTTTCTAAATCTATGTGATTCGATTCGGTAGTAACTGGAATAAACTCGTTTTACGTATATTTATACAAAATCGCAAAGATAAATTAATGTTTAATGGATATCATAGAAGCAGCGGAACTCAACATTATAAACTTTAATAAACCGCGGGTCGACTCAAACAAATGGCGAAACAAACACTAACACCGACGAGTCTTGTAAAGCATTACAAAACATCCAGAAATGTTGTTTATATATGTAGTATGTAAACCAATCAAATGACGATCGTTTTCGAAAACATTCTCGTTCAAGGGGCGTCATAATGAAATAAAATAAATTACGGAACTAGGTTTTGTATAGATAAAGGAGATAAAACTAATTCGGACTATTATAGATGCAGGGTTGATTTGAAGATATTCAATAACAGAGTAATTGTAATAATTGGGTAGTTTGAATCATTGATAATGTCAACATTGAAACCGAAGATTGAAATTTATATAATGTAAATACAGATTAAGATATAAATGATGTACATACATATATACATAGAAATGTTATCGATACTTTTCAAGACCATCTCAAATAAAGTAAAAAAAAAAACTTTTTTCAAATAGGCGAGTTTTTTTTATTACGTAATATTCTTATCACAGTAAATAACTGTACATAGAACTGTGGAATAGATTATATGCTATCCATAATTAAGATAAAGATTACAGCATTAAACCAATTCGTATATTATTCGGAAATCCTATGTTTTTTAATGTACATTATGTATGTACGAAAATCACCCGTATAAACAGTGTTCTCGAATTGTAATATTAGTACATCAATTTATCCTGCGGTATAACATTATAGAAAAATGAGATTACAGTTGTCACTGAAATGATATTTAAAATTAACCTAAATTTTTCGCAATCTATGGATGTTTTCCGTATAGTATTAGTATAGTAGGAAAAAATATTAATTGTTTACAAAGTCCAAAATCAAAGAAATGGCCATTGTCAGAATGCAATACCATTCTTTCCAGTAAAGATAACTTCTTCGACAGAGTATTGGCTCTTTAATACGGCCGAATAATGAAAGTAAAAAACTACAACCCATAAAATATAATATCATTGTAATAGTTGCAGCACCAAGCTATTGGAAGCTTGTTTTAATCAATTTCACCCCATGACCCATGATCGATAACTAAAATAAGACGAGTTTCATAATTTTTAACATACGTATAATAATTTTAAAGACATAGTCAATTTGGTGTCCTCTTTCTGTAAATAAAATAATAATTATAATAACTATTGAACGCCTCCAGGTATAGTAATTAAAGACACATTACCGATATCCACAGCAATACCGCGGACCAAAAGATTAAATAATAATTTAGCGATGTCGTGAATAGTTAGTTTTATTAGCTAATAATACCATAAAAATACAATAGTTTATTGAAATTCGAATTTACATAATGGAGATTAAAGTATTATTCCAATTTTCTTATCCGATTAAAACAATATTAGGTTTTCATTTTGAAAAATTTTAGGTTTTCTATTTTCCCTTTCCAAATTTTTTTTTCTTTCTAAGCAAAATTGAAAATACCATTGCTCAGTTGCATATAGACTATGAAACTTTCAAACTCGATAATTTTGACATGATAGATCGATTTTTCGCTACATATACGTATACATATAATTTTACATTTTCTAAATTAGAAAGTAGAACTAAGTATTAATTCCTTTAGCAATAAACTTCAAACACTATACTGATATAATACGAATATATACTTTTATTCGCTTCGTGATTTATGTTCCATAACATTGAATTTTTGAATATTAATCCACCTCATTTTTATTAATTTAATAAAAATTGAATGTATATAAATTCTATGTATAATAAAAATAAACAACAACGCAAAATATCATAGTTTGACGAAACCATAAAAAATAATTTACTTATATCGTATAATCATAAGCATAAAAAAATAACAAAAAAAAGGGAAATAAATTTACACATGCATACCTTATTGGTGACTTGAAGGAAATGTAATCCGTGGATATACATATTTAGAATTAACATATATGGTAATACAAATATTCTAGAAAGGCATATTAGTTAAAAATTGCAAGAATATGTTGTGCTGCAATTGTGCTGTATACATATAAGTATATAGTTCTATTGTATTGAAATTCGCAATCGAATACGTGAATCTTGGGTAGTTACGAGAGAAACAGAAAAATCTTTCTAACTACATTTTATGTAAATAAACATAGATGTTCTATCAGAATAGAATAAAATCAGAATTTTGATTTGTACGTGTGTATGTAAATATTTTACCTATTCAACTACTTTTTTTAGAATAATCTTAATAATAAAACCGTATGGTATAACGGGTTTGGGTGTAGTATTAACTAAATAAACACTACGAACAAAGAAATATTATTTTAACATAATATTACATAATATATAACGTCATTCCTTGTAAAATTTTAAACAAGTTCATATTACGTTAAACTATATAAAATTCTTTGATTAGTCTAGAACTTATTTTTCACCTAACCTCAGACATAAAAAAAATCGAGAGGCGTTAAATCATACGAGCTATGGGTGGCCAATTGATATCTCCGAAACGAGAATTCAGCAACACTGCAAAATCAAAAACCATCAAAAAATTTTATTTAACTATAACAATTGTGAAGGAGAAGGCGCTTTAAATTGGACAAAAGCAGATCTGAGATAGCGCGATATTTGAAATAATCGTTGTAATAGTATATTATTATTCAGTAAATTCATTTGCCATTCCAAAACCAGAGTGAGAACAAAACTGCTATACTCAACAAATAACAAAACTTATTAAATAATTTATTCGAATGACAAATATCGTATAATTTTGTACGGATCTTATTTCTAATTAACACTTTAAACTTTTTGTTTTGGTTTTGTAAGCTTAACGCGAAATGAAAAATTTCAAAATACTGAGTACTTTGCAAGAAGTTAATTAAATTTAAGGAAAATCGAAAAAATCAGAATTTTACATGTAGCGTTTTCAATTTTAAGTGAGACCTTAGTGAGACCGCAATGCGCCACTTTCAAATTCATATTATGAGTTCCGATGGAGGGAAAATATTTTTGAAATCATTTCCACTGTCATTTTTTCCATCATAAGTTTTCGGTGGAATTTTTATTGATTCTTAAAATATAATATGTAGTTTTAAATGTATACACCTGAATATATATACAAGTTTATCGTTTGAGGGAGTGATAATTTTAATATGCGTCCTGTCACCCCACATTCCGGAATTCCAGTTTTACGAAAAATGCGATTTTGCTTGATTTAGTTTCTATCATTTTAAAACGAATGGATTAACGGCACATTTTCTAAACACATTACTAAGTTTCCTAAAGATGTTAAGAGCGCTATGAAACACATATTCGGTGGATTACCTGGGCTTAGTTGGTTCTGTCCTGCATGTAGGATCAATATGAATCAATGGCACTCTAAATTAGATACCGTAGTTATCAAAATAATTAAATATAATGACCAAAACCCCTAAAGTAACAGAGGATCGTAGAGTTACACGATCACAATCCAAAGTTTAAGTTGACTCTTCTACAAAACCGGTACAAACTAAAGAATCACCAGCAACAAGGCCAATTTCAACAGCTGCAGCATCGCCAACAATTATACTTACTGAGGAAACTTCCCGTATAAAATTATCACAAGCAGGGCTATCAACAACTGTCCCTGATTTTCAACCACCTAATATAGCATTATCCACACCACAGACCGAGCAATGAAAAACTGTCCCCCATTCTCAACTGCCGGTTAGTTTTAAATCATCTAATAAATCAAAATATATTGCGGGAAACTTGAACAAATCCGCTTTACTTGACATCAAAGCAGGATCGCAGAAACCACATCGAAACAACATTTCGACGATTTCTAAAATCCAGAATGAATTTGGATGGAGCAGCCTGTGTTGAAATGCCTCCAAACTGAGATAACGGCCTAAAATACTCATACACAATTAGTGTGTCGGAGGAACAGTATTATATTCCAAGATGTGGCCACCTGGACTTCTGGTCAAAGAATTTGTATGGAGAACACGTCGTCAACATTTTCGGAATATTTGCACAGCCAAAAACTTTTCTTAACCAACATAAGCCGTCAGCAATTCCTATTTATTCCGTCCCTAAAAATAGTTCCGCTAAGAGAGTCTTCACATTTTATTACCAGAACGTTAACAGGATGTCAATCTAAGGCTGTAAAAAATTTCAATTTTACTGAAAAGACAAATTTTGACGCGTATATCATCTGTGAAGCATCATTTAATAAGAACATTCCCGACGATTACATTGTATATATATACTCGTATATGTGACAGATTCATATATACCAGCACTAAAACTTCAGGAGGAGGAGTTGTTATTGCAGTAAAAGCATCCATCCCGAATCAAATTGTTACTGTCTCACAATCATCATTGGAGTGTGTATGTGTAAGATTGTGCTTGTCTAAACTAAACATCAATATAGTGACAGCTTACATCCCTCATTCCACTCAGGAAAAATATATAACTTTCTGTGATACCATAGACGAACTAATCAACCTGGTGTTTTGATCTCAAAATCAACTGTAATATTCCTTTTGATGTAAAATCTGATGTTGATATATATTTTATTGATACCATCCTCAATTTTAACCTTAATCAAATTAACAATATTCCCAACGTGCCCGGCAGGTATCTGGACCTTATCCTCTCCTATGATCCTGATATTTCTGATGTAAAAGAGTCCACAATGGTACCATTCGTTATAAATGGCGACCATCATAAAGCAATGGAAATATCTTTGAATTCGGCAGTACTCTCACCATCTATAACTCATACAGACGTGGTAACCCGGTTTAAATTCAAGAAAGCTTATCTACCAGAATTGAAAAACTCACTCTATAATATCATCTGGCAGAATGAACTATCTAAACATGACCAATTTTTTATCAGCTGATTACCCAAACGGACGAGAAATATGTTCCTTTGTCCAGAGTATCGAAAATCCATCATCCATCATGGAATAACCACGTGCTTATCAACCTGAAAAATAAGAAGAATAAAGCATACAAACGAATGAAAATTAGCGATATAGAAGATAACAGAAAGTCATTTCAGGGAAACAACATCTTATACGAGGTGTATATTGAACTAAAATACAAAACGTATCTCGCAACACTACAAGACAATATCAAGAACGATCAAAAGTATTTTTGGAACTTTTTGAATACAAAACGCCAGACAAAAGGCTACCCCACCATAATGTATTACAATAATAAACAGTTAAGTGACCAGCAGTGTATCGTTAATCTGATAATATCTAATCTGGATAATATCTAATACATATACCGTTTATCACCAAGGTAGATATTCTACAAGCGCTTAATTCAATTGGTGATGGATGTGGTCCTGATAAAATACCATCAGCAATTTTTGAAAATATTAGAACCACTATGTCTGCTCTTCAATCAAAAGCTCCGATGTGGTAAATTTCCAACCCATTGAAAGCTAACTAAAATAACGCCTATTTTTAAGGTTGGAAAAAGAGCTGACATATCATGCTACAGAGGAATATCATCGATGTCATCAATTCCCAAACTGCTTGAATTAGTCATATGCAACGCAATTAAAAAAGTTATTCTACGCCATTTATCAGTAGCCCAACACGGATTTCTACCAGGAAGGTCTACTTCAACTAATTTGTCTGAGTTTAATAGCAAAACAATTAAAGCCGTCGAAGACCTCCTGCAAGTAGACACAATATACACAGATTTTACCAAAGCTTTTGACTCAATTGACCATGGAATTGTAATTCAAAGCTTGTCAAAATGTGGCTTCTCCAATGTCATTTGTCAAATGGATCTCATGCATTTGTCAAATGGATCTCATCTTACTTATGCAACAGACAACGATATATTGAAATGGGTAGTAATAATCAAATTCCATTATAGTACACTATGGGGTACCACAAGACTAGCATCTAGGACCATGCCCATCATCTTCATCAACGACATAACCAGGGATATAAAAAACTCTGATGTTTTAATATATGCCGATAGTTATATATATATTTGCGAATTCGAAAATATTTTAGAATTCCACAGAAATTCACTATGAAATTATTATAACTGACTTAGTTTTCCACTGGAATTTAAGTTGTAGTGGAATCAGGTCGATATTGGAATTTATGATCGGGGTGTAAATTAAGAAGAAATGATATCGCATTCATTTCTTCTTAATTTACACCCCGATCATGAAATTATAAAAGGCATGCGTATATTATATTTTCGTCATATTTTTGCTTTAAATTTATATGGATTAATTAATGAAATAAAGCGTTGAACTTTACACATATGGTAAATTATTGCCAAAGTATATGTACTAGTTTTGAAATCCTTAACTCGGATGTAACAAAACCACTCATTATTACCGCCTTTGTAACGAAAATGACAATTTCTGAGTTGACGTTATGATTTTAAAATGGCCTACTTTATTATTTATTTATGCGCTCGGGAGCACACAAATTTACACGAGCAAGTAACTCGGAGCAATCAATACGCGACATTAAAAGATCACGTACGAAGAACGCTGCAGCTACTTTTCGTCGATGATTGAGTTGTGACAATCCCAATAATATGCAGCGTGGATGGTAGACGTCGGACGGCAAACAGGACAGACTGCTTTTGAACGGACTCCATCCTGGCCGAGTAGCACAGATATGAAGGCGACCAAACCTGAGAGGAGTATTCCAGAACAGGACGAACAAATGACACATACAAAAATTTTAATGTTAGGGGATCAGTAGATTCGTAACAATTTCGCTTGATAAAACCCAGCATAAGGTAAGCTTTAGAAATAGCAGAGTCCATGTGCCTGGTAAATGTTAAAGAGAACGTCACTCCAAGATCAGTCATAAATGCAACTCGATCAATTGGCATATCATATAAGAAATACGTATGAAATAATGGATAACGGGTTCTATGAAACGAAAGAGTAAACAACAAAAGTTGTTTAAATCACTTTGCAACATCAAACAGTCAGATAATTTGGAAACTGGAGCAAGTCATCAGCGTAGAGCAGACATTGTGCAAATTTGAAACAGTTCACCACATCGTTTACGAAGAGTGAAAACAACAATGGTCTCAAGTGGCTGCCTTGAGGAACCCCGGATGTTGCACGGAAAAAACGAGAACGGGAATCGTATAACTTGACAAATTGCCAACGATCTGATAGCTAGGAGTGCAACCATCTGACTGGGATGAAGTTGGAGTTTAATTTCATTAGCTTGTCGATCATAATTGCGTGATTAATTTTGTCAAAGGCCTTTGAAAAATCAGTATAGACCACGTCCAGCTGTAGTCTAAAATCAATCGTACTGTGAAAAAAAAAATCGATGAATCATATTGATTCAAAGAGTTTTGGAATGATAGAAAGTATGGCAATCCCGCGATAGTTGATGATCTCGCTTCGTTTACCCGATTTGAATATGGGACGTATGAAGGATATTTTCCACGGATCTGGAAAAACTTGTGATCACACAGGCAGGTTCTCCGCGCAATTTTTAATTAGGATGGAAGGGAAAATATCATAAGCTGCACCCTTATTGATGTCAATGTTTGTATATCCAACAATCTAAGACTTCTTCTGAGGTAAACGATAGTTAAGTGAATTTCTGATTATTTCCAAGCTCAAAAGAATTGACATTTGGAGTATGATACTGTTCAAAGACTGACTCGAAGAAATTAGCAAATAAATTGCACATTAAATAAATTGGAAGACAACTCCACTTCAATCTACAGAACGAAATTATGATGTAGGAAACTGTTTAAAAATTCAAATTCCTTACGAGCTTTAGTGAAAGCCGGATAATACTGATTGCCATGCAACCTGTATAGCGTGTGGAGCTTATTACGACAATTCTCAAAGCCTGTCAACTTAACATTATACCATTGTTCTCGAAATCGCGGTTTAGTAGCCCTTGACGGAACATACTTTTCGATACCTGTCTTGAGTCGTTCATTGAATTGTGAAACTATGTCATTCAAATTTTGACCAGCTTGGAGAAAATTCCAATTCGAATTGTAGAAATACTCATTCAGAGCAGCGTAGTCAGCATTTCTAAAATCAAAAAACAAATTATTACAGGAAGGAATGACGCGTTCTTCGTGAAATATATTTATCATTATTGGAGTGTGGTAGATGCTCGCGCAGCCGGTAAAATCCTCCCATACCAAAACTTCTGAGAACCTATGGTCAGTTGTGAATACAAGATCCAGAAACTTCCCCCGACTGTTACACGTACGAAAGAATAAACAGCGCGACGATGAGAATGGAGGACCGTGCAATTTTTACAAGGGCAGCTTTATCACGTTGAGTCTAGGGTGGCACGCAATCACCTCGTTCGAAATTGTAGGTGCTGAAACCATGCCTGTCTTCCATATTGAAATATTTTTTAACTTAAAATGTCCTTTTACAGACGTTTATTTCATTAATACCCGCCACTTGGCCTTTATACAAAATTGGTTAAACTACATTAGGCCAATTAATTAGACCAATTGGCTTGTTTTTTGTTAAACTAATCAACCATTTAGAAATGTCAATGAATTAGTTAGAAAAATTGGCATCAGGCACACATCGATCATAATTACAAAATTTAATACAATTACAATAACAATTTGGTTAATAATTTAACAAATATTTTTGAAGTTTGAATAAAAATTTTTGGTTATTTGAATTTAGAATAAATTTTGTGTAACAATTTAATTAGAATTTGCACAGAATTTCAATCAGGAATTAAAACCGAGTAGCTAGTTTACTGAATATTTGTATTTTGTTTTATTTTCTATTTATGTTTCTTTATTAACTCCGATGTATTACATCCGGCTTGCGGATAAATTTCGTGAATGCACCGTATAAGTAGTGTAAATGTTTAGTGATGTGAATACATAATATTTTATTTTATTTAGAATAATCGTGAAAATTTCCCCGACATTTAATTTTTCACATACACCTTCTTATTGTATCAACGGCATAATATTTTTGATGATGCTACGATTGAAATCTTCTAGTCGATACTTCGAATACTTGTACAATTTATAATTAAAAATCTTATTCCTACTAAGCAGATGTCTAACACAATATGGTCAATCACAATTTAAAATTTGCACAAACATTAATATTAAATAAACTATAATCACATGTTATTAGTCAATTAGTCTGTTATTGTTTATTATGCACAATCAAAACCATAAAATTATGTGACTGTTTATTAAAACTATTAGCAATTTTATAAAAATAATTTTGTGATAAAACATCAGCTTATGTTTTTTTATCGTATAAAATACCGAATTATATCTTAAAAATAAACGTTCTTATATAATATATTTTATATAATGTTATGTATGTACGAGTGTATAGCTGAGACTAAACAGCGCGCATACTTGTTTCTCTATGGTTTATGCCTCATATGTGTATTTAAAACTAATTTTTTAAATTTATAGTTAAACGATCGTGGTCCAGCTGCTGTAAATAAAAGTCTTGTGTGTTTAATTGTGCGTTCCAACAGTATTACTAATCATAAGAGTGAACGTAAAATAAATGAACCCATTCTTTCACTAAAATAAATTGAATTTTTGGATTTAATAGCAATATGTAAATTCTATAAATTCTGAATCACTCATTAGTAGAATCCTTATGAGGTGGTACGTTTTTTTCGAATGTCAACAGAGATTAAAATGCGTTCAAGGTTGTTAGATGCAACCTTTAATTTTTCCGCTGTTTTTATTTATACAATGAGTGAGGCCTATCGGTTCATATGCTTTCGCTGGAAATCAAACATCTTAATACATCGCAAGTTTTATATTTTCATAAAAATAAATTAAAATATTTATTCTTAGTCTGAAGCATATTGTTGCATCTTGAACATTTGTTATATTTAATTTTTTTTTCATAAATGCATATAATTTATTTTATAAGTTTCCTCTTTTCTACATCACATATTTCTCTAATTTAAGGAACTCAGGGTAGGTTAGGTTAGGGTGTCGGTCCCAAACAACTAGCATAGACACAAACTGATAAGGAGCCTAACTTTGTTTTCTTTCAAATTTATTATTTGTAATATAACCTTGCAAATTATTATGCCCTTCTTCACCTTACTTTTAACCTTTACATCGTCGGCAATCAAAATTTTTAATCTTGACAGGAAATGTTTAGGCTTACCGACCAAATAGAGCAGTGGTTAAAGCTGCGACGATTAACTATCCATGGTTAAATTGAAAACATCTATGACCTTCTGTTGTTTACCAGAGTATACTATTCTGCTTTCAAAGGAAAAATACTTTATCAAAAGATCTCGCAAATAAAATAAAATAAAACCTGGCTAACAATAGAACTACTCGTACATACGTGGAAAACACAATTTTAATGTATTGGGATTCCATCCCCAAACCATCCAACATTTGTTACTGAGGGTGTATAGAAATTTAACAATCGGCAGATGGCTTGCATGGAGGCTACCACCCAAACAAATGTAGTATAAAATAAATCATATTATCGCACTTATGGTTTTCCTATACATATAACGATAATTAATTTTGATTTAACATTAATGCTGTGTACCTCAATCGCTTAAACTATAACTAAACTAATATTTAACGTAAAACGTAACATCGTTAGTTAATTTTTATGGGTGTTAAAATGTTTGACTACTATGTCATAAAATAAGCTAACATAACATTTTTATGAAATCGTAAATGGTAAGTTATTTTCCATAAACATAGTCCTTAACTTTCAAACGATGTATAGCTTGAAAGTTAAGAATTTTGTTAAAATAGGAGAGGAACAGTGTGAAGAAATGTAAAAAAAAAAGTGAAAATTTGATACCGGGAGCGCCCACATGACCCTCAATGTATATATATACCGAAATGAAAATTTTACTTTTGCATCTTGTGTTTTTGACATTTTAGAAATGTGCAAAATTATTTGATGATGTTTTTAAAATTTGTACCCATACTCCTTCCTTTTCAAACAAAGTATCGCTCACTGTTCTACAGCCAATGTAGGGTTGGAGTCCTGTGATCAAACGTATAGCTAATGCGAAAGTCTGGCATTGCAAACTATGAGGTAGCCCTCACACCGAATTATAAGGTATTTTATGCCAAAAATTGAGGCTTTCACTAATGTCTCATAGGCGCCAACTGAAAAATTAATTATAGGAATTAAAAAAGTTAGCTTGTGAATCTTACCCACCCAAATTATACCAACAATCACATCAAGGTGCGAAGAAAATTGCCACGCGTATTTGCCTCGAAAGGAGGCACAAAAACAAAAAATGAGACGAATAAGAAACTTGAACAACGTGGCCGAGCAAATTTCAGTATTCGATATTGAAATTCCAGAATATTTAAAATATGTGGGATTTCATTAATCAGAAAAGGAGTTTAATGGCCAAACAAATATTGTTTTGGGTACAGATAACCTAAAAGAATTAGCGAAATGCGATATGTGGTTGATGGACGGCACGTTCAAAGCCGTTCCCAAAATTATGTACCAGCTATTTATAATTCATGGCAAAATTGGTGACACAATTTTACCAATGCTTTATGTTATTACGACGTCGAGCAGATTGTAGAGTATAAATAAATAAGTCGCTTGTGAAAATGAAGTATTTTTAAATTCAAAATTCATATTATCTGACTTCGAAAAAGCTGCAACTTCTGCTTCAAGGACATTTTTTCTATCTTGCACGCAGGAATAGGCATTTGCGTCATCTATTAATTTTTACGTCGACAATGACAACAATGTAGACAACGTCGATAATGTAGACAAACTCTGGAATGATGATTTGTTGAGCTATACTTTAAAACTACTGTGATCCAAATTTTGTAGAGTGATTTTAATATATTGGTGGGATATAAAATTCTCGTAAAAAATATATATTAGAAAACTTTCATATATGTTTCGGATTTCTGAGTAATCTCTGAAAATAGCGACAAGCTGTTTGATATTTTTTATAACAATATAATAATCAATGGACTTTGCTGAGAAATTGTACAAATCTAAAATTTTATATAATGCCAACTTATGAAAATCGCATATAGGGCTCGTATTGTCGAGTATCGAGTGTCGGAACACCTGGATATTTTTCTGTTTTTTTGAGTATCCGATAATTACGACGGGTATCTCCAAAACGCGATTTTAAATAATTCATACAAAGTTACCCCGAAAGAAGAACAGGTTTTAAAATGTTTATATCCGAGTGTTATTAACCATCAAACAAGCTTCGAATAGAAAATTTAAATGTTGAGAGAGCATTTAAATTTATTAAAATAAAATAATGATGGTATGAGCGAAATCAAATATTGGACAATTTAGAAGGGCCCCTAATAAAAAATCCTACATTAACAGCCAACGAACAGATATTATATAAAAATATATTTACAACAGATAAAAGTTGCTAGGCACTTCTCGCTCAGATCGATATGGGCAGTTTGTTTTCTGTTCGTTAGTCCTTTATCAGTTTGATTAGATCAAATTATTCGATTTGCCAAAATCTATACACCGATTATTAATAATAAACCGATTAGAATAATTAAATTACAAATCTATTTAACAAAGAAATATTCAAAAATATTTTTATTTAAACGCCAACAATTTTTTCAAAATATTCAAGTATGATAATTTTTAAAACGGGATTATTTAAAAAGGGGGTAGCCAAATTCAATTAATTTAGCTTTGGTGAATTTACCGGCAATAAGTCTTCAAGGTAAATATATATAACCAAAAAAACAAATGTGAATGCCAATAATTCATTCAAAAAAGTTATGCCGAGTATAGGAAGTTAATTTTTCACGAAAAATTATAAATAAGAATTCAAAATGGATTACCCAAAATATGTTAATTAAGTAACGCTTTCATTCCCGGCGCGGCAGATTTGCGGTTCTCGATAAATTTACCGGACAACTCCAAAAATTCGAAGTCGTGACAACTCCAAAAATTCTGATGTGCAGTGCATCACATTGCCTATCACATAATCGTGTCTAGACAAAGGTAAATTTTTCAATGATCATCAAAATTTTAGAATTTTCAAGAGACAATTACTCTCCCTGTAATATAATTTTTAAATATAAAAACGCTATTCAAATGAATATTTAATTAAAAAATGTACCATGTATGTATACCACTATATTGCTTATAAAAATACGTTTCATTTGATATATTACATGAGATAATCCAAAATTAAAAATGTTGATCCAGCACTATGGTCTTGTCGATTGTTTCCAAAACTTTCTTTCCTCTAATCTATTTCTAGAAAACTCCAAGAATTCTTGTGAAATAAAATTCCAATTTCAAATTTTTTTTTGTATTAAGACGTCATAAATAAATTTTTTACTTGGAATTTATTTTCACAAGTATTCGTGGAGTTTTGTAAAATGGATTAGAGGATACATAGTTTTGTAAAAAATCACTTGGATCACAAATGCTGGATGATGGATTAAAATTTTTAATTTCGATTATGTCATGCAATATATCAAATGAATCGTATTTTTATAAGCAATCTAGTGTATACATTTTTTGATCAATTATGGAAATTATTATTAAATATTAATATTCAAAACTATTTATATTTAAGAATTAAACTTAGATTATGATTTTAACGAGTTAATATAAAGCTTTTTCTAAATTAACGTCCAAGTGGTTTTTTAGAAATTTAAATTATTCCCAATTGTTAGTTTTGACGGTTCTAAAAAATCGCATTTGGCAGAGAGTAGTAATTTCTCATAATAATGCTCAAATTATTGTAGGTTGTTAATGTTGTCCACATTACGCTGACATTGTCTATATGACGATAACTATTGCCAGAAGTATGGAAATAACGAAGGTGTGTATATTTAAATAAATTTAAGGTTAATATAAGAATATAAATTATAAAATTCATTTTTATAGATTTCAGTTTAAGTATAGGAATGCTTAAAAGTTTAGCCTTTTCACCACCGTCGGAAAAAAATGTCCAACTGGTTTGAGAAAAACAATGTTACAGGTTCGTAAACTTGTTCGTCGTAACCACAATGTTAAACCTAATTTTCCTAATAGGTAATACTAAAAAGGCCCCAGTCAATGGAACTCTAAAAAAGGGACTCCCAAATATGCGCCAGAATCTTGGTC
This sequence comes from Tipula unca, assembly GCA_951394425.1. Classification (NCBI taxonomy): domain Eukaryota; kingdom Metazoa; phylum Arthropoda; class Insecta; order Diptera; family Tipulidae; genus Tipula; species Tipula unca. Next base: position 52,981,881 of record OX596381.1, on the reverse strand, counting down.
GGTGCAATGACAGGCACTCTGCCTAGAACACAAAATGCTGTTCAGGCGTGGCACTGGCGATTAAAAGTTGTAGTTGGTAAGGCTCACACGGGCCTTTCTCAACTTATCAAAGTTTTAGAGGTCGAGCAAGCCGTTGTCAAAGCTAGAATGGAATGCATCTATATGGAAGAGGAGCAGATAGTAAATCTAAGAAGGTTAGGTTAGGTTAGATTAGGTTGAGTGGCTGCTACAGCACACTTAGACCGGCGACGGTCCGTTGTGATACCACAGGATCAACTTCCCTATTACCCTTATGAGAACCAGTTTGAGCTACTTATGTAACGTGATAAGTCTCGCACCTTACAGTTTTCGAGATCAGAGAGGCAGACCATTGAGAATTTACCCAAATATTCATGTCTTTTGTGTGCCAAAATGTCTTTTGTGTTCAGAGACCAGTGGTAAACCAGTTCTTCTGTTTCTGCAACCAACCCGCCTATCCAAGATTCTCTTTAGGGACAGGAAGTTCGGAACCTTTTATCGAAACACAAAGTTGGTGTAACGTAGTCTAGATTCGCCAGTTCCTGCCTTCGAGAGCTAATTATCGTCGAGTGTCCTGTCTGAAGACACTTCCACTGAGATATGGCTGATAGTCGGGTGGCCTTAATCGCCGCCATCTGCTTACCATAAATATCGATGGGGGGAAGGTGAAGCATAACCTCCAAGGCACGTGTTGGTGTTGTCCTCAGCGCCCCGCTTATCAGCATGCAGGCCGTTCTTTGCACCTTCTCGATCCCCTTTTTGTACGTTAGGTTAAGTACAGGTCTTACTACGGCAGTGAATAGCCAGTGTACCAGCTCCGGCTTCAGGCCCCATCTCTTTCCGATGGCGTTCCTGTACGAGTACATGGCTATATAAGCCTTGTTTACTTTTTCCAGAATGTTGGGCTTTCAACTAAGCTTACTGTCCAAGATTACGCCCAGAAATCTTGCCTTGTTAGTAAAAGCTAGTCTCCTGCCATTTAAGAAAGGTGGACCTACTACCGGGATTTTATATTTCCTAGTAAATAGTACCAGTTCAGTTTTGGACTAATTGCCAGTCCACCTCTGATGGCCCACCTTGTAATGATTAGGAGGGCATTTGGATTACCTCCTTCACCGCGTGCTTAGATATTTGCCAGAGACAGCTATCGCTACGTCATCTGCATAAGCAATCACCCCTATCCCCTCTCTCTCCAGCTCCAACAGCAGTCCATTAATTGCTATGTTCCAGAGAAGAGGAGACAGGACACCTCGCTGCGGGGTTCCCGTAGCCACCCATTGTACTTACCAGGGCGTGCAGAGCTGTGACCACAGATTTCCTTTTACAGTAAGCATGCTGAGACTGAGCCCAGTCACTAGGCTTTATTTTTGAACATATATAGATATCCATCAGCCTTTCCAAGATTTTCAGTAGAAAGGATGATAGAGTTAACGGTCTTAAGTTCTTTGGGTAGCCATGTGAGCATTTACCCGCTTTCGGAATAAAGATCACTCTGGCCTCTGCCCACCCCCGCGGAACACAGACCAGTTTTAAACACCCTTTGAAGATTACCTCCAGCCAGGGGATAATAATCAACGAGTTGTTCTGAATCTCCGCTGGAATTATTCAGTCAGGACCAGCGGATTTCTATGCGCAGTGAATGTGCTTCCCGATGAGTACTGGTCTCTGTCGAGTCGTCTAAGCTGCCTGGAATGTGGGTTTCGATGAGAAGTTTCAAAGATTCCTCACTAGAAGCAGTCCAAGATCCATCCTGTTTAATTAAATAACTGGGACTGGTAGGATTAGTAGGCAGTATCTTCCTAAGACGACAGATCTCGGAGACTCCCTCCATTTTATCAGCGAAGAGTGTCCATGACCTCCTTTTTGCCTTCCTCAATTATTTTTTGTAAACTTTGAGGTCCTCCTTATAGGAGTCCCAGTCTTGAGCCTCCCTCGAATTTAAGAAACATCGTTATCTTTTCTGCCCAATAGACACATACCAAAATTTTATAGTATTTTGTTGAAGCCTAAACCACCTGCACTTTATAATTTAATAGACAATTTTATTTTAAAATAGCCATAAAACTAGATATATTCTAAACCACTAGAATATTTTTTTTATATAGATATCCACTGATTTATATTCTACTTACTACAATCTTGTGACTAGCAACATAAACATACATATATAAGAATTCATATACCACATAAAAAACAAAATATGTAATATATGTACATAATATGTATACTGATATCTATAATAGGTATCTAAAATGTACAACATAACACAGAAAAGATAAAATTTTAAATTTATTTCTTCCTTCTTAAGCAGTACAAAATATTTTAATAAATAAATACGTTGGATTGTCCACTATAAAATTACATTTCGGTTATTTACATACAATATTCATACATACATATAATTTTTGGAAAAAAAGATTAATTTAATTTAAGACTGGCAAAATGCCAAACTGAATATAAGGTTTTTAGTTTTAAAATGCACGTAATTTAAAAATTAAATAAACTGTGTGGTAAAATTCGTTTATATACCATCAAAGTACAAATTTTAATGTTTAACAATATGAAAACGCGTTACTATTAATAAAAGTTTATAGATGCACTACTGTACATGCAATAAAAATAGCTATCTAGTTAAAACGAATTTTATTACATACGAGTATATATAGTTTTCGTAACAAAATGTACATAATATATCAAGTGTATAAAAATTCCTATTTAGATTATGCTCTAAAGCATATTTTTCATAATAATTTTCTTTCATATCATGTAAAATATGTTCGTAAAAAACTAAAAATTTTAACAAAAATTATTTAACAAATACATATTTTAAATTAAATTATGTGCAGCAACATTTTGTGTATCTTCCCATATATTTATCCGCAAAAACGATAAATTATAATCAATACATTATTTGATTAATTTTATATGATAAGCTAAAAAATAATTTTACGTTATATAATGTAGATATAGTATTATATACGTTTATGTATATATCATTTATATATAACAAACCGATATGCGAGACTTGATAGGATTTGTTAGTATACCGCATTGAACAACATAATATCGATACTCATGCGTTATGGTAAAAATCGTCGATTTGTCATAATAATTTCTTGACACTGAATTTTTGGTATGGTATTTGATAGTTTTTCAATATTTAAGCAGCTTTAATATGATGAATGTATTATCAAGCATGATTTTCATGAAAATTGTAAAAAGTTATAAAAATAATAAAGTTAACTACTTTAGTTTGTCCTCATCGAAAACTAAAATATTTTCATATTTTATTTTAATGTCAAATCATTTATATTGGATACAGTTTAACTTTCATAGAAATTTTTATGACGGACAATTATGCTTAGAAGGAATTTGCTAAAATCTCAACTTTCTGTCTTTCTGTAAAATAAAATAAACATTATTTATATTACTTTTATGAGGCGTAGTTATATAAGTTAATAACTGATGAACAGCGAATCGAAATGTTCTACGCTGTAAACATAGTAAATTGTGAATAGCTGGGCAGGAGCCAAAACTAAAATATATATAAATCGATTGAGCTGTCAATAGGTAGTACAACCACGCAATTTTCTTGTTCGGAATAAAATAATAAAAAGTATATTAAATACGATTAATATTAAAGCATCTTAGTGTTTTATTTTATCTTGTTACCCCAAAAAGGAGTCGGTAACAATTAGCGACGAGGATAACGGTTATATTATAAATCATGTCATTGTTAATAAAGAAAATTATCATCGAAATGACCGAAATGGAAAAATTGGTACTCGCGTTGACGGAGTTAGTAAAAAAACTTGGTGCACCTGAGAATGCACCAAGTGATGAACAACGAATGGAAAGCTTTGCAAACAGCATGCAGGTTTTCCGTTACAAACTAGACGAGGGACACACATTCGAGGCGTGGTATCGACGATACGAGGAAATATTTCAAGAAGACGCCAAACCCCTCAACGATGCAGAAAGAATCCGATTGGTTTTACCCAAGTTGGACGCAGATTCTGATGACAGATTTATAGACATACTACTTCCGAAAGCTCCGAAGGATTTTGCATTCGCTAAAGTCGACGGTTATTGCCAACTAAATAAACCGCGAGTTTCGACATCCAACAAGCCGAATAATCAGCCACGATCACAGGTTCTACATGTCAACGGAATCATCAATGGGACTAATCATGGCGACATAACATCCTATGGCGACATAAACTTCGAGATTAATGGAACCAGCGTGAAACTACAAATCGACACGGCGTTCGATCTAACCATAATATCATAGCAAACATGGCAAACTCTGGGATCACCTGGAACCATATACAGCCCCATGGGAATAAAATCAGCTTCAAAGGACAGGGTCCCCATTATCACAGAATTTGACATTTGGCATTTGGGACCGTTCGATCAACCAAATATGCAATGTGTGAATACAATTCATGCATAGAAACAAATGCATATCCACTTTCCAGTCCAGCAGAAATGTTCGCGCAGCTCATATCATATTTCGATGATATTCTCGTTCACTCGAAGGATGAGGAGACTCACAAAGCAATCCTCAAACGACTGTTTAAATGATTGGAAGAATACGGATTCCAAGTGAAGTTGACGAAATATAATTTTTTCTGCAACGAAATCAATTATTTGGGAATGATTATAAATAGCCAGGGCATCACTACAGATCCATCAAAGATTTCTGCAATAACATCAATGCCGGCACCTAAAAACGTTCCACAACTGCGATTGTTCTTATAGGGGCAATAAATTTCTACGGAAAATTTGTCCGACAAATGCATGAATTACGAGCTCCTTTAGACCTACTTTTGAATACAAATGTGAAATGGGAATAGTCACTCGAATGTCAATAACCATTCTAAAAATTCAAACGAATCCTCACTTCCAAGTTGCTTTTCACCTACTACGATCAAACAATTCCTGTCAAAGTCTACGCTGATGCTAGCAACACGTAAGTCGGCGCGTCGATTGATTTGGAGAAGATGATTTCGCATGCATCGCGAACGCTAACAAAGGCTGAAAATAATTACAGCCAAATGGAAAAAGTTGATCTTGCCCTTGGCTACGCAGTCATAGGTACATCTACGGAAGAAGATTTACATTAGTAACGGACCACAAACCACTCCTCAGCATTTTCGGATCGAAAAATGGAATTCGCGTGTAAACCGTAAATCGACTCCAACGGTGGGAATTGACGTTAACGACATACGATTACGACATATCATACATGTCGACAAATGATTTTGGAACAGCTGATATGTTTCACGACTAATCGCCTCAAACCGAGTTGACGATGAAGATTACGTGTTTCCCTGCAGTCTCCACCTCGAAAAAGAAATAACCAATCAACTCGAGGAAATCATCGATGTATTACCCATTACTCGTAAAATTGTTGAAGCTGAAACGAAGTGCGACCAAACTCTTAGAGTAATCGTCCAGTACCTGAAATCAATATGGCCGAATTCGAAAACGGAAATTCCGGATGACGAAAAACTGGCGCAGCTTTACAACCGACAGGCTCGTCATTCCACAACGATACCGGAATCTGATATTACGACAATTACACAAAGCACATTTGGGAACTGAGGCAATGAAAACCTCGATTAATTAAAATTGATTACGACATCACAGACCTCGCACGATCTTGCAGTAAATGCGCCGAGAACGCTCGTGGCCACGCGTAATTCGTCCTATGAAACGAGTCCATGCGGACATCGCTGGACCATTTGACGGTAAGTGGTATCTGCTCACTGTTAATTCATTTTCAATGTTTCCCGATGTACAAGTATGCACTAACATCACGTGAACGACTTGCATCGGGAAGATGAGTGATTTTTTTCAACATAGCGGCTATCCGGAAACATTAGTAACCGACAATGGGACCCAATTCGTCAGTAAACAATTCAGTGATTTCTGTCGTGCTCGAGGAATTAATCACATATTAACACAACCCTACCACCCAATGTCAAACGGACGAGCCGAACGATTCGTCGACACACTAAAGAGAGCAATGAATAAAGCAAAAGAGGAGGGGGCAAACAAGGAAGTACTCACCAAATTCCTCCATGCTTATGATCTATATCAACACCAAACCGAAACAACCGAAAAAGACTAAATCACCGGTATAACTATTTTTGGCTCGTCCGATTCGAATAGAGCTCGATTTGTTGAAACCTACTCCACGGATATTTAACAAGAGCAGCAATTTAACCAACACTACAGAGCCCGATATCGTAGTTTCTCTCCAGTCGACAATGTCTACGCAAAAGTGTATCGCCACAATGAACAATTTTGGGAATGCGGCGTAATCGAAAAAAAAATTGGTCGTGTTATATATTCAGTATGTCTTATTGACACGAATCGCACGTCACGGTATTCTGCCAATCAGTAAAGACATCGTTGCACCGAGAATAATCATACCGGATCCGATCAGTTACCACTAGATTTGATTATGACATCTGATCCGGAATCAGCAGTTGATATTGAGACACCATTGAACCCAACGGAAAATTCATCAGTTGATATACACAACAATATCACGGAATTTCAGGATTCTCTACAAAAAAGGTCACCACGGAACAATACTGCGGAAACTCGAGCACAATGACACAGCGACAACCACCTGCTCGTTTAGATGGTAACAATAACATAAGCAAAATTGTATTAATTCAGTGTTCAATGGTTTTTATCCACACTTTAAAATCATCTGAATGTAAACTAAATTATAGTTTTCAACACGCTTTGATATAGTTACGATTTACACCAGATATATTTCATATTATAATAATTAAAGGATAATTATCTTCTACAATTAATCAAAAGAATTTCTATATTTTTAGACTATTGAGGACGATAAGTTTATAATATATTTTCATTTTTGGGTAGGACATATTATTATGTCACACAAATCTTATTATATTATGTATTTTATTTTCGGCAGCATTGTTTGAATGGCTATATTTTCGTTTGCTTTGGTTTATTGATTAATCGATTTGATGATTGAATTTGAAGTCAAACTGTATTTATGTCTATTTACTATATATAGATATATATGTAGATAGTCTATTGGGTATAGAAAACGGAAAAATATTTTTGTATTAGCTTATCATTCGAATAAATTCGGAATACAATTGTAAATTTATGTATATCGTATATGTATAATACTCACGATTGTATATAAAGTCTAGTAACAGATGGTAAACAAAATATTTACTGTAGGTTAAATAAATAGCAGTTGAATTTTAATAATTTCGAAGATTATTCCTGAATATCAACAAAATAATATTTTTCAGGTTTAAATTAGACTATTTTTGATTTTACTAACAATTTTATAGGCAAATTTTTTTTTGTTAGTGGCACCGAACTGTCAGACGATTTGCGGCAAAAACATGTAAAACAATAAAGAAAGCAGTTCAATTTTGTTTTGTTATGTTTTGTTCAATGTTATTATTTTTCATTTAAATTGACGATACGTTTAAGATCCAGAGAGATTGGTTTATAGAGTAGCTCAAAGCAGAACCCGATGGTGATAGAAATTGTCCTCTCATTTCCCAAACGGTAGCAAGATGTTGTGTGTTAAAGAGAAGCCCATTCGATTTCGTATGATTTAAATAAATTTGCTTTACCAGTGTAAATTTCATCCTTACCTTATTGAGCTACTAGGACTGCAGCCTAAGGGCATCGAATTTTGTATGTTGGTATATTAATAAATTTAGAAAAAGATGGTGATAATTCAATCAAACAGAAAGCTGCGAGTTTTTAGAATAAATACCAATAAGATTTAGAAGAGAATTTAATTGCAGAGTGTTTAAATTGTCAAGCATATAAATATATAACCCGATAATAAAATTGCATCGAAAGCCGAGCATTGAATGTACATTCCCAAACAGAGCCAAGGTATTGAAAAATTCGTGATTTTTGTTTTTTATTCAATTTTTTTAAAAATAATACAATTTTGCCTCTAAGACCATTTTAAATGAACCAAATCTTAAAGTCTGAAAAAACATCTACTAAATCCTAATTTTATCACTAACAGCTTTCTGAAATTTGGCAATTGAGCTTTGTAACTGTCATATTGCCAAAGTTGAAGCTTTTAACAATTTATAAAAATTGATTTTCCTTAATTCAAAGCTTATTGAATAAAAATTATAAAACATTTTAATTTTGCAGTCCTTGACTGCAAGCTCTCAGATTATTTTGTAGTATAGCAGCTAAAATACCTTACTTAAATAAGTAAATCTAGTTGAAAGTCTAATAGTTTTACTTAAATGGAACTTATTTATAACGATTATAATATCCTAAAGATAATATCCGTGAAAGCTTGTAATCATTGATTATAGTAAAAAAAACTCAATTATCCCAATTAAATATATTTTCACAATCATTTAGCAACAACTCTTATGTTAATTAAATTCTGATTATTAAGTTCTTAATATAGAACTTTTTGAAATTCCAATATTACGGCATATAAAAGCTCAATTAATAATTTAATTTTTAGAACCAATTTGGAAATTTTATTATTAAAAATGATTTTACATAAATTAAAGCAAAAAAACTTGGAAAACATCTTCCAGCGATTAGGGTCGTTAGAATATTCCGTTTTCAAATTTATTTTATCAGCATTAAGGCAATATCTCTCAAACCTTGGAAAATCTTAGGAATTTAAAATCTTAAAGCTTTCAGAAAAATAATGTTGTAGTTGCTTTTACAAAACGTTGAGAGTTTATAACTTCTTTTATAAACTATGATTCGAATTTACGAAATAACGTCTAAAAACTGGTAATTAGATCTGTCTCGTTTAAGCTTAATAAACACGATAGCTCAAATAATATAATAATTGTTTGCCGCTACTAAAAATATTATTATTAGGATGCTTTTACAGAAATTAAAGAAAATAGCTTGAATGTATAGCTTGTGAACAAAGAGTAATCTAGTTATTACAGAAATTATATTATTCGAATCTCCAAATTTTATTTTGTCAGCATGACACTAAAAAAAATTGAATGCTTGAAGTTTGTAAAATAATTGTTATTATTAAAGTTGGCTGGAACTCAAGCAGGTTCCCCACTCAAGGCCATCTCTGGGTCCATGGTGCGAACCGAGGATTCTATCACAATTCGCATATGCGCTCGGTGGTTCTGGCAAACTGTAACAGCTTAAACCAGGGTAGGGTGGACAATTGATCTACATTCAAAGATCTATGATTTAGAAACCGGGCCCTAACTACCCCGAATGCGGGAGAATCACAAACAAAGTGAATGCTGTCATCGAAACTTGAACAAGTCCCATTCTTTGTATCTTTGTAAATGGAGTTTAAAACGGCCATGGCTGGCCAGAATAGCGACCAGAACTCTCAGTTGATCTTTCTTCAAAGATAAAGCAAACTTTGTAAGCCTCAGATTAGATTCACAAATGAAGTACTTAGCCATTCGGCATGTAGTGAAAGCTAGCCAATTACGCTTAGCCTGCAAAAACATGTAGTTCTTAATAGCTTTCTTACCACAATTAAAGGAGCACTGCCGGTTCAGGTCCAGTGAATTTCATACTTGAGCCTGCTTAAGCTAAAACATCAGCTATCTGATTGCCATAAATACCACAATGAGCCGGAACCCACATAACCCTGACACGATTACTAAAGCAAAAGACATTAATAAAATGTTTACAGTCCTTGACCAGTTTGGAAGTGATCATAGGATTCCGTAATGAATTGACCACAGGTTTACTATCACTTTCTGGACTAATGTCCTTTCCGGAAACAGCGAGCTTAGAAGCATCAATCGCACAACGTGTGAGTGCAATCAGCTCCCCTTAGAATACCGTGCAATTCCGGCCTAGACTCTCACATGATCGTAGGTCATGTGCAGGACAATAGGTTCCAAACTCCACACCAAACTTAGAGTGATACCCATCAGCGAAAAACACAAGCGACTGAGCCACCCAGTCATTGAATTCTTAAGAGAACCACCAGTCTCCCGCTGGATAAACCACCGAGAATGAAATATCGAAGCAGACTTCTGGCAACAATTTGTCATTAACCATATTAATTTCTGGTGTATATGAACTGAATAAATTATAGATTGGTATATGCCCTGTAATCAAGCAGAGCGCGTTCCACGCACCAATACACCGCAGGCGAAAGGCAGCGGAGCATGCTGTGCATAGGATGACCAACTGCAGTGGGGGCAGAAATAATATTGCCTGCAAAACTAATATAGAAAACGAAGACATAGCGCAACAGAACCTGACTGAACCACAGGCCACCAAACAACAGACGCGTAAGATAGCATAGGTAAAGCTAGTGATTTGTAAATGAACATCAACAGTTTGGGGGTCAGACCACACGACTTCCTAAATGCTCTTCTACACTGCCAGATAATGGAACTGACCATTTGCAGTTTAATTCCAATATGAAATTTCCAGGACAGTTTACTGTCCAGAATAACACCAAGATGCTTTACTGTATCGGATCTAGCAATCGGTTCTCCAAAAAGAGAAGGAGCAGACAGCTCTCCAGTATTCCTACGTCTGGTGAAGACTATCTGACTAGTTTTCGATGCATTAACGTACATCCCTTCTCTAGACACCACATTTCTATAAATTGAGGAGCGCGTTGCGTTAAGTCTAATAGTACATAAAGTAATTTACCCTGAACCAGATCGACTAAGTCATCAGCATAACTCTGAGCAGTGAAGCCAGATTGCTGTAGTTTTACAAGAAATTCGTCAATAACTAAGAGCCAGGACAGAGGACACCTCCCTGGAGGCAAGCTTTGGTAACTTTAACCGAAATAGAAAGGGAGTCCAGTTCGGCCACAGCAATGCGCGACCTCAGCAAAGATCCAATTCATGATTGCAATAAATGTTTGGTCGCAGTTTCACATGATCTCCTAACTCTGTAAGCATGATGATTGCTACTGAGTGGGATGACAGATAAGTGATGATATATCAGACCCCTAATATATCTAACAACAATTCTTTCCAGATTCTTGAGAAAAGTTGAATAAAGGCTAATAGGGCGAAATGATTTGGGATCGGTATAATCCGTCTTCCCAGCTTTCGGGATGAACACAACTCTACTCCTGCTCCAGGACTGTGGAATATATCCAAACGCAACGTTCCTGAATTACGGGGAAACCTATGATGTAATTCAGCAGGAAAACTCCATCTGGACCACCTGATTTATAAGGTGAGAAGAAAAAAACGCTCCAGCGCTGGTGTTCGGTATTAAGCGTGACCAGCCAACAGGCTAAGTCCCAGTCGGGTGAATAATCAGTACCATTGGGCTGAGAGTCAGCAACATAATCATGATTGATAACATTGCACCCAGGGAAATGAACAGAAAGTAGTAGTTCGACAATTTCCTTGTTAATTTGCCATCAGGAAGTAAATAGAAAATAAAGTAATCTAAAGCTTTACTAGCATCGTGCTTTACCTTAAACGATGATCTATATATACTAAGATTTTCGCTTGTAACAGATCACACAATTCGTATTCTCTTAAACATGTCCTCTCTAAACAAAATGAGTTCCTTTAAGAAGGTAATGGATTTTAAGACATGATAACTTTTTTTAAACCTTGTTAAAGCAAATGTTTAATAATTTCTCTGATAATCGTTTACTACATTCATATTTCAGTTAAAGAACAGCAAATTTCTGATCCCGGCCTCAAAATGAATTTTTAATTCTGTTTTATTAATAACACCACGCCAACTGCTACGAATCTCCAATCTATTTGCTTGGTGTGGTTATATAGTACTAAGCGGTTATGTTACCGTTTTGGTTTGTTAGCATTATAACTGGAAGCTTTTATTCATTTGTTTTCAAATTAATAAAACAATAAGGTTTCTCTTAATAACCCGAATTATGTATTTAAAACGCTCTCAAGTATTATAATAACCACATGAAGTACTTCTACCACTATATAGTGCTTCTTTGAAGGCATTACTGGTTATTTTGACCTCTGGAGACTGTTTCACAAATAAAGCTTATAATCTGACCATAGAGCGGCAGTGGTGACATTTTTGTGTAAATTAGTTTACAAAGAAATTAAATAATTTTGATATTTCCCCAAAACAACACAAAAGTCTGTTAATTTAAATAACTAAAATACCAACCGTAACAAATATTTGTTGGCTTTGGCCCAAACTCAATATAATTATGGGGTTTCAATTACCAAACGATTATGAATAATAGTGGTCAAATATTCAAAATACTCGACTTGTTTGAACTAAAACAAAATAATAAAATTAAATTAATTCAAATCAATTGGCAAGGTTGTTCAAATTTCACAGAAAATAGTTATGTTATTTATTTTATAGTAGTTCAATTTTAGGCAAATGTTGACACTTGTTACGTATAGAAATGTTTAAGAAAAAACCATTTTTTATTGGACCCATATGTATGAGAAGAACCTACGAAAAGTGGGAAAGTAATTTAAACTAAAAAAAGAGCATTAGATATTTAAAATTAAGGTCGTACTCGATATGTTTGAAAATATCTGTACATAGTAAGGCTATATCGGCTTATATACATATATATATAATAAAAACGATAAGAAATCTTCTACTCCTCCAGTATAAATATTTTCAAAATGAATGTCCCTATATGATTTATCACAATTAAAAAATTTTGTGAAAATGAAATATGGAAAGTACATATGTATATATAATACTACCTACTAAGTATAAAATTTAAATAAAAACAAAATATCAGGAGAGAATTTCATATCTCGCATAAATATTAAAAACGTAAAAATAATACATTTATTATTTTAGTGAAAATTTCAAGAAGCAATTTATCATTATTTTTGATTTTATATTTCCTTTATTTATAAGAACATATAATAAATTGGTATAATATATATGTAGATGATAAAGTTCAGGTAGTGTGTTTTAAAACCAATTTAAAAATCTAATAAAACTCGTTTATTGTTACTGAAATCATTTTATTTAATATGTTTTCCTTTATTACTAAAAATATATTAGACGATACTGTTTTGTCCAAGGTAGAGATACCGAGCAAATAGCGCAGAATTTAAAGGTCGTATTAGCCTTGGTCATCTAGTCCAGGCAACGAAGACTAAAAAATACCAAATAGCGGAAATAATCCATGTAGAAGCCAAAATTGGTACAGTTGTAGGGGAAAGTGTCGTTAACAACATACTAAATGTACTGAGGGGTGGGGGTGGGGGGGTCTTAAAAGGGTATTTTTTTCAATTTTTCGTTAATAACTCAAAAACCACTCCTTCTATCAAAAAAATGTCTATATACTAAATTAATCTAATAAATAATATATTATAATATCTAAAATAATATATAGATTAAAACATCTGCTTTTATTACATTAAAGATTTGCACGAGTTACGTCATCACGGATGCACTACACACACAAAAAACTTCGGTCATTCGCATTTTATAAGAATTTAAGAATTATATTTCACATTTATTAAAACTTTCAATGTCAATTTCTTATATTTCAATAATTTACATAAAATCAAATTTTCATTTTATTTTAATCATATTTCAATTTATAAAATTGAAATACGAGTAGTAAACCTTTTTTCACACAATTAAATGTTAACGTAAGCAAAAACTTATTCTAAAATAAAATAATTCATTTTAGAAAGCATAATGAAGATTAGATTGCATTTGATTCGTGACGAATGAACATGTGACTATGGCTGAGAAGTGTTTAATTTGTGAGAGTGAAGTTGAAAGTGATTTGTGCAACGTTGGAAAAATAGGGATAATTGGATTAGTGAAGGCAGAGACAAATGGTGTTGTTCATAATTCTTGCACAAGAGAATACGTCAGAAGTGACTCAATAAAAAGGTTTTTGCGAGACACTCTTTCAGATGAACCTTCAACATCACGTGATGCTTCGTCTTTGCGTTCAGGACAAATGAAATTTGATTTTAAAACAAAGTGTTTTTTCTGCACCGAAACGTATGACGAAGAGAAGGAGATTAAAAAACCGTATGCTAAGCGTCGAACCGTTTATGTTCGTACGGTTGCGTTTCACAATTCTATTTCGAATCGTGGGCAGGAAAGAAAGGAGAGTGGGGAAACGATGTAGTGAGACGTATCTGCACTGTTGGGGATCTACTCACAGCAGATGTATAATATATTACGAAGATTGTTATAAAAGATTCATGTTAACCTCTGTACCTTCAAAAAGAAAAGCTGGACGTCCACAAGAGGAAGGGATTTCAGAAGCAATGGAAGAAATATATATTTAGATTATATTGAAAGGACTGATAATTGCCAATACTCTATGGACGAATTGCTGGAACAGGTTATTGCAGGGGGGCCACCACATGTGAAGCGGTTAAGGAGAGAATGCGGTATTAAGGAGAGAATGAGGGAAAAATATGGGGACCCAATTTTTTGCATTACTATTTGCACCAGACAGACTGTCGTCTCCTTTCGTATTTTAGTGATAAAATCTTGAGCGAGTCGTGGTACACTTCAAGGTGTAAAGATGACCAAAGAGAACGTGAGAGGATTGTACAAAAAGCTGCTGAGATTATCTTGAAAGACATTGAATCCATGGCTTACGACAACAGTGCCTATCCCCCTTCATCTAGCTTCTGCAGTGATGCTGAACAATTAATACCTAAATCTCTTAGAGTCTTCATGGGCGGCATTGCAAGGAAACAAAATCGAAAGAGGCAGTGGGGAAAAAGACAACAACTATTGCTCATGCTGTTCATATCCCCAATTCTGACCAGCATCGCTCTGTTCATATACAGAAAATTCAGATCAAAGAACTTGGTGTACCTACTATTGAAGTTGGGATTGGAGCTCTCCACCATCCACCAGCCGCAAGAGCCTATCGCAAGTGACACATTTTATCAGTACATCTTTGATAATGCAGACTTCAATGTATCAACTCTCGATGGCTGGAATACCTTCCACAGCAATGAAGGAATCAAATGTGTTACACCAACCTAGGCTTCCCTTACATCCACGAATGATGAGTGGTAAGTGGCATCACCTGAGGATATTGAACAAGCTGGCGAGAAGCTTTTTTTGGCTGTATACAAAGCGCCTGCACATCAAGACAACCTGAATAAACATAGGTACTCGGCGTTTTTGAAGGCGCCAACGAAGCTCAAATCAGACATGGCCACTCTTCCTCCCACCAGAGGAGCTTCAAAGCAACACTCGCTCAGAGTATATCTACAGGTAAATTCATTTACATAAAATACATAGTTTATTCTTTACCTTACAAATATTACTTTGTGATGTGGCACCCGACTCCGTTTTGAACATGATATTTTGCCGATGCACGAATGGGTGTGGGGTGCGCTGCGGTTGCCGAAACACCCCGTCGAAAATGGCTTCGATGATTTCGACGAAATTTAATGTTCAATATATATCCTTAAGCTGTAATTATTTCATTTTTAACAATAAACATTTAATTTTTAAAATTAAACAATTCATTTTTAACAATAAAAACTGTTCTTTTTTAATTTTCTATTTACCTCCTCCATATTTCCTTAAGCTTTGATCCTATCAAAAAAGTGTAGAGAATCTTTGTTGTAGAGAATTTTATGTAGATTAATTTATTTTTTGATAGAAGCAGTGGTTTTTGAGTTATTAACAAAAAATAGAAAAAAGGACCTTTGAGACACCACCCCCCCACCCTTACCTTCACCCCCACCCCTCAGTACTTTTAGTATGTTGTTAAGGACACCTTCCCATACAACTGTACCAATTTTGGCTTCTACATGAATTATTTCCGCTATTTCTCCTTCGTGGCCTGGAGTAATCGTTTAAATACAAACGTTTCTCATCTTTTAAAAATGGTATAATCTAATTAACTGTAGTTTCAAAATATGTAAAAATTTCTAACAAGAACACTAAAATTCTCTTTGCATGCATTAGAACTTCTCGCGACTTAAGCACTGAACTCTTTAGAAGCTTCCATATCCTTTCTTCCACTCAATCCTTATTTATATCACAAAAAACTGGTTATATATTCTGTTGCTGTTTCGCTAACGTCTGTTTGACGTCTGTAACTGAACTTTAAAATGTAACATTGATTATAAATATTGAATTATGTTGAAAATGTAAACGGCTAACCAGTGAATTAGTGTAACATATTAACGAGATAATATGAGATATGACCTTTGAGGGTTACTGGCCAACGTTATTTTAAGACGGATGCGTTCACTCTCGTTTAATTATCGCGCAAACTGAAGAAAATGTCAAAATATATAGCAAAATATTTTCAAAGCACAATATGCTTAAAAATAAAATGTTGTGTTTCACGATTTAATACCATTTGACAATTTGTGTTGCGGTTTTGTTAACCGATATGTTAAATTTCATTAAATAAATAATTTAGTAATCCTAGTATTGAATTTAATTGAATATGTTTTATTGGCAAATAAATTCAATAATTTGTTCCTGGTTCAGTAGGTTAGGTTAGGTTAGGTTGAGTGGCTTCTACAGCACACTTTGACCGGCGACGGTCCGTTGTGATAACACAGGATCTTACTTCCCTATTACACTTATGAGAACCAGTTTGAGATACTTATGTAGCGTGATAAGTCTCGCATCTTACAGTTTTCGAGATAAGAGAGGCAGTCCATTAAGAATTTGCCCAAATATTTATGTCTTTTGTGTGCCAAAGCCGGGCATGAGCATAGAAGGTGGACTACCGTGTCTCCCTCCTCCTCGTCCAGTACCATAACTTATCTTTCTTAACCGTTTACCGATTATTAATGTGAATATGAATACAAATATTTCGTACTGCCTACAAAATATTTGTCCTCCTATATACAAATACATTTAAAAAAATTGTATAATCCTAATTTATGTATAATTTGTGATTCCTCAATAAAATCATCAACATTTCAAAACAAAAACTTATATACATATATTCATATATATACCTATGTAAAATAAAATTACTTTATATTATGTACACAAACTACATAATTATACATATGTTCATCATCAACACATGTACGAGTACATATAAAAGTAACCATTTCCATAATCACATTTGAAACCGGGTGTTTTTTATTTTCTTGGTTTAATTATCCCGCACAAACCTTTCACATAAAATTAAATTGTTTTTTATTTTATACACAAATGATGCAATGCACCAAATATTTAATAAGAAACTCAAATGTTTTTTATTAAATTTTCCGCGCATCAATATTTAAAGAATAGAATTTATTTAAATTAAACATTTATTATTTGATCATCATCTCTGGAGACATACAACTTTAACTTTAAAATAAATTATGAGGACTCACAATTTTTTGTTTTTTTCTTCCTAAACAATATTATGAAAAATATGGTAACGAGCATAATACGGAAAATGACTGTACACCTAATCTGTGTATTTACATTATGTTTTCTGTGGATTATGCTGTATTTGTGTTATAACTAAAACAGCATAATAGATTTGTTTCGTGGTCCAACAATAATAATAATGTTAACGTGTCTATATGAATTAACCTTTTTTCGGTATGTATACCGTAAACCACTAAAGTAATTATTTGCCTGAATTTAATAAATATATGTACTTGATGGTAGAAACAGAAAATTAAAATCAGCAAAAATATTTTGTACAATTAACGACTGACCATTGGAACTGAGATATGCAAATATCAAAACATTACCGTATTATTAGTTTTTTAACCAAACTGATTATATTTAATCAACGTAATTTTTAATCAACGTAAAAATCAATTCAGCAAAACCGTAGTCCATGTAATACACATATTATGTTACGTATATACATATACACATATTACTAAAAATTGTATAATTAAATATTGAACGAAGTACATCTACGCATGACGCGTCTATATCTAAATAATACTACAATTTTCGAAATACTACAATACAGGTCTTAATCCAAAGGTTTAAAAAGTCAGCCAGAAAAAAACTCAAATTTCTGTTTATTTTAGTGGAATTATGAAATTTATAAACAGTTTTACAATTCGATTTCATCCGTTTGGATCCTAAACGCTAATGTCGCAAGCCCGTGTGAAATTACTAACTAGTTTTAGGTCATGCAGAACAGAGCAGGGCTGTACTATTTCACTCAGAATTTATGATGGGAGTTAAAGTGGAACCTCATATTATTCGAATAATCACTCATAGTATATAGGTACTGTGCGAACGGTGCCAATATTTGTGGTTAACTTGAAGGCGGGCGCGATGTTAGCGCAGAGTTTAACTGAACTAAGCCTCCCGCTTTGCAAGGGTCTCACGCTAAATAAAATATTTTAATTTTTTTTATGACTCAAACGAACACAGAATGAACCATTTTTAGATGGGACTTTGAGGGATCGAATTTTGTACATCGATTGAAAATGAAATTCATATGTAGAAATTTTCAAGCAGAAAGATATACATTTTCGACATAATTCATAATTATATATTTATTTGTTTAAAATTGCAATTACTTTAGAAAGTAAAATTATTTTTTTAAAAAATGTTTGTGATTTTCTGATGTCATTCAAATTAATTTATAGAATTACACAATCCACCCATTTATAATTTGTCGTAGATTAAGACATAGGTAGAGATGTTCCATGATGAAAATCTGGAAAAATTTTCATGTCGCATATCTGGTTAATTATGTGGGATCAGGTTGAAAATAATAAAAATCCCCACCAATCTTTTATTCGTATAAAATGGCCAATATTCAAAAATTCGGGAAGCTGGCTACGCTATTGGCTATTAGTTTGGGTTGCTATCCTAATAGAGAATTGTTATGCTTCGTATCAGGTCATATTTTATGTGGGATCAGGTTAAACGTCAACCCATAAGTGCCAGCTACGCAAATTTTTGAATATGGGCTATTTCATACGAATAAAAGTATGTATCAGCGATACATCTACTTGCGTACGTTATTTAACGCAACATCCAAGGGGTTTATCAAGAAATTCGTGCACATCCACATTATGATGTATTGTATGTCAAGGTCAACACAACTCTCTTCTGCATGGCTATAACATGGCATCAACCAACAAGGGGACAGCGCAAACTCTCATAGTCAAACAACAAGGCTCCGTACTGCTACCAACAGCAGTGGTCAGAGTAGCAACAGGCACTGGACATTTCACCACAATAAGGGTACTAATTGATTCTGGGTCAAAAGCTACTAAATATCAAGAAGAAAAAAGCACATATCAACATTTCTGGCATTGGCGATAACGAGGCAGGAATCTGCGGACATACAATCAATATAAAGATAATACCAAGATTCAATGAGAACGACCGTAGAGAGCATTTCGCAACTTTAACAAAAGAAGATATGAACCGGTGCCAATTATTTCAACAGTTCCCAAACAGTCCCAAGCCACCATCGCCACCACCACCGGTAGAAATGAGCGCTGTATAATCTCACCACCAACAACTAACCTCTCTAATACCTGAAAAACTACACAACCGCCCGGGAGTATGTTTAGTCCACTAAACAGGTCATACAGGTTTATATATAATAATATTTGTACATATTATATTACACACATTACATACATATTTTTATTTTATAAAAAAAACTCAATGTACAGCAAAAATGCTAAATGTACACAAAATTAATTTAATTTTGCTATATAAACCGAAAATTAACTGTGCTGCTCCTTTTTGCACATTTGACTTCAGGTAAATCATTTTTATAGTGTCCGATAGCTGCTTGTTGTTGTGACTGAGCTCGATGAATATGTCGTTGAACGAGCTCCATTGCTCATAATCGCCAAAAAAGTAATAGTTGATCTATTTTTAATTTTAAGTATTCTATTGGACTGTTGTTGTTTCCCAATGTTTGCTCGATGGAGTCCATTTCCCGGTACATATTCCTCATGCTGTTGGTGTTAGTGGTGGACCATTGTTTAGGCGCTGACGCATCTCAGTAAGTAGTTCTTTATTTATTTCGGCAATGGTATTCCTCGTTGCACTGTACGGCGATCCTCTTTGATTGGAGGATCCATCGATATTATCTGGTCATCTGCGGCCAGAAATTCGGCGTAGAGCTTTTTTAACTCTTCTATCTTTCTTTCGAGATACGATTTAGTCTATCGTATATCTCCCTCCTTGTGGTAGTTTCTGGCTAAAGTTGTTATTTTTGTGCCAGTCTCATCATTCTTCTGTAGTAATTTATCCATTTGATGAGTTGATGTGAAGACTCGAATATTTGTAAACCTGTCTTATTTGCCGCTTATGTTGTTAGATCCTGCTCGAAGGACCATGCAAAGTTTTAGCCTCTGAAAAACTTGGTTGAAGCGATTGTTAAGATTACCACGGGTGAGGTTTTAATAATCGCGAGAATTGAAACAATCAATTTGAATAATAATTTTAATTCTGTTTTATTAAATGAATATTTTCGGTTTACATAGCAAAATTTAATTAATTTTGTGTACACATTTAACATTTTTGCTATACATTGTGTTTTTTTTATAAAATCAAAATATGTATGTAATGTATGTAATATAATATGTACAAATATTATTATACATAAACCTGCGTATGACCTGTTTAGTGAACTAAACATATGGGTGGGAATTTCAACTGTCTTCAACCAGATCCCACATAAAATATGACCTGATACGAAGCACTGAAGTTCTCTATTAGGATGGTACCCAAACTATTAGCCAAGTACACGACAAATCAAAAGTGCCAGCTACCCGAACTTTTGCATAAGAGCCATTTCATATGAATAAAAGATGGATGGGGATTTTAATTATTTTCAACCTGATGTCATATAAAATATGACCTGATACGAAACATAGAAGTTCTCCATTACGATGGTAACCCAAACTAATAGGCCGGTGAAACGACAAATGTAAAGAGTCGGCTACCCGAATTTTAGTATATGGGACATTTCATGATAAAGATGAATTATTATACAAATTTTTTGAAATATAATTAATAGTTTAAAAATATTCAAATTAATAATTTTACAGCATATTTCTGCTAACTTCAGTAAGGTAAAATATTTTAACTCGGACCAGTTAAAAGTTTTGATTTGGTTACAACCACGCCAACTTGTAAATATTTTGTACGCTTTAAAATGCAAGTTAAATTTAAGTAAATAATTTCATGAAAAATATCATATTTTGTGTAAATGACACTGTACATATTATAATTATTTGAAATTATTTTTTTTGTGCTTTGGTACTTTGCTCATTTTAATGTTAATAAGATTCTAACTTTATTTTAATTCAAGAAAAATGTTATTGAATTATCTTATAACTGAACTTTTCAATTATTGGCTGCATTTAAATAATTAAAACAATTAAATCAATTGTTTTGTTACAAATAAAATAACAGAATCAATGTTAACATGGTATCCATTTAATAAATAAATTGTTTAAACGAACTGAACATATTACATAAATTGCGTAGTCGGTGCGGTTAGAAATGTTTCTTTAATTTATATTGAGATGATTCATCTTGACTCTCAAAATTTTTAGAAATTGAATTAAATCATAACATTAGTAAATAAATTAAAATTAATTTTACAGAAACCTTTAGTTAGGATTAAGCAAATTTAAATATTCGACTAGCTAAAATAACCCATCGAAATATAAAAACCTTAAGAGAAGCAATATCTTAAAATAGTCTCAACCTGAAATACATGTACCGTTCACCCAAATTATTTTTTATAGAATATAATATCGAAAGTAAAAATTATATTGTCTGCTTACCAGCTTATTATTAACTTAGTAGATTCAATTTGATTCCCAAATGTTTATTATTGTTATTTTGGGTATAACCTAACCAATAAATCAATTAATTTAGGAAGACATACATAATATGCATGTACATATATAAATAACAATATTGAAAATTAATTGGCAGTTGTATCTAATTTCCACTTTAACTCCCATCTAAACTATCAATTACAATTTAAATTCTTTGCTCGATAAAACAGAGAATGGTAAACCATAAAAGTTTTATTTTTCTATTTATTTTTAATTTTCATTTTTTTATTTTATTTTTTTTAATGTCTATGTCAAAAAAGAAAATCCAAAATATCAAAGAACGTCTACATACTTTATGAAGTGACGTATCCTTTCGTATTATATATCTGTATGTACAGTATAAAATAAAATGAACGCATGTACATACCTTTACATTTTATTCAATACTTCAATAATTATTTTTATAAATTGCACGCATCATATATACTCGTACATACACTTGTAAATTATATATATATTTTTTTGTTAAATCTTATTTATTTATTTATTTTAAATATCTATATTAAAAAAATTATTATTAGGTACACTATAAATATTTGTAAACTTTCACGTATTGAAAATAAAAATAAATTCCCAACCCGCACTCAACTATATTTATGGTAATTCATTTTTTTTGTAATATTCACTTTAATAAATATTTTTGAAAAAAAAAATGATTGATTGCAGATTTAATATTCTAAAATTATAAATAACAATATTATAAATACAATTAAAGTTTTTTCACATTTGCAAAATGTTATTTTGTCCACGAACCAACATTTACTAAAGTATCAAAATTAAATTTTTCATACATACTCGTATACAACGACGAAAGGAAAAACAAACAGAGAAAGAAAATTAGAATGAAAATGAGAAATGAAAACAAAATTACAAGAAAAGGCAAATATTATTCAGTGAATTTTCATTTTGTTAGTACATACATACATTCAATGGGATATAGTTCATCTACGACTACGACTGAATATTACACAAAAACGTAACGTATAGAATTGTTAGTTCTAATTCAGAAACATGGAATAAACTATCCTGTATGAAAATTGGGTTTCGGTTTCGGTAGTTTCAAGTCGTTACTATGGATAGCACAGTAACAATGCTAGCGACCATATCTGATTACATATGGAAACATGTTTTAAACTCCAGACATCCGTACATTTCAAATACGCATTTCCAATTTTATATTTTTATATAACAAATCTAAACGTACTTGAAAATTAACGTAGTTAATATTTATATGGCTTTCCAAAGATTTTGAATATTTTTATGGAAAATTGAGAAAAGTGAATGGCTTTTACATCCACAAAGAATATGCGAGCATATAGAGATAAAACAACCACGCTGTAAATTCTATTATATGCTAATAAACTCTACTATATATCTTAAAATTTGCTAAAATAAATCAGGATCGAAATTTATGTGAATAAGCCTCTATCCTGTAAATGTTCTTGCCTTACTAAACAGTTCAACACAAAAAAAACTTTTAGAAGTAAGATGAATTCTTACACTAAAAAAATAAAAATTCGTACATTAATTATATTTTAATATTTAATATCGTAAGCAAAAATATTTCATTAAAATCATTACTGTACAGGGAAATCCATTAAATTACCACTCAGTACGTTGTTCTGTAATGATACGATTACGTACGCTAGTATTAGTGGAAAAACACACATACTCGATTTTTCTCAATCACAATCATAAAAATGAAGAGGAAAATTAAAAAATAATAATCGTATACACATTACGAGTACATGTATTACAGCATTGTATTGTAGTGTTTGTATGCCGGGAAAATAAAAAAAAGAATTTTCGTTATGTTCGTTTTTCATTATATTTCCCGGCTTTACGTTAGTATTTTTATTTCATATATATGGGTATTATAGTGAGGCAAATTTTTACATAGAACATGTACATTATATACTTATTTACAATGTGTATGAAGTCAAATTTTAGTATCACCAAAATAACTTACTGCGTCGACGTGAATTTTTAAACTTATTTTACTTTCTTCTTTTTTAAATAAACGACATTAGAAATTAAAATGCATCTTATAAGACAAATATTATGTACATGTAACGTGAAGACATACACAGCTATTTAAAAACATCTATAATTGGATTATTTTTGCTATTAGATATTGCTTGAGACAGCTAAAATTTTATAATTGTACAACTATGTAGTAAATACATAAGAGTTTATGTTAGGAGTTAGTTTATAGCTTAGGACCGACATAGTTTCTATGATAAATTTATTAGATGTACTCATGGCTGACTACCTTATTGAAACCACATAATTAACTATACTTGGTTCTATAAGTAAATCTAATCAATTAGTGTATATATTATTGCACAGTGTTGTGGGAAATTTTAGTTATCGTTTTCGAAACACATATTCTATATTTTCGTTGCCTCCACATTTAGTTGCAATCAAATTGGTAGGGGATTTGCCCTATGGAATTTAGGTATGATTTTCACATGTGTTAATTTACGAGTACGGTGAGATGTTCAATGGCTTTCAAAAAGCAATTGTCTATCATTTTGCAATACTTTAAAATGAAGCATTGAATAATTCCTAATTGATAGACAGCTTGGTGAAAAGATAATTGTTCCAATAAGTGTGATGTATTTGATTAATTTGTAATAAAAACACTTTGAGTAGATTCAAAAACCAGAAACAGCATTTCTGAATGAGCAGGGAAATTGTAAATAAGCCAATTTGAGGAAAAGGCAAAATTACGTTTTATCAGACTTCTTATCGAATTCGACATAAATCGTCGCGAGCGATGAACATAAAATATAA
Organism: Tipula unca; assembly: GCA_951394425.1. Classification (NCBI taxonomy): domain Eukaryota; kingdom Metazoa; phylum Arthropoda; class Insecta; order Diptera; family Tipulidae; genus Tipula; species Tipula unca. The sequence goes on along the minus strand of OX596381.1, from coordinate 52,957,315 downwards.
TCCCGCAGAATAAGTTAGTTTCTTTAATTGTTTCCCAACCTAAAAATACAGAGGCAGTTAGTGGCAGTGGCGGAACTATATACAAGCAGAACCCTGCATCCAGAGGAGGTCCGAATAGAAAAGGGCCCGAAATCAAATTTATTTGGCTTTAGTATAGTTTCTGTAATGTATTTTTTATTTTTTCACCAAAGCAATTGTAAAGTTGAAAAAATATATGAGACAATAGGACAAAATTTTGTTAAATGGAAATAGTGTCTATTTAGTTTTAATTTTTAATTATTAAAATTGTAATAATTATAAAATCAATAGTTCAATCTGATTTCAGCATGCAGTTTAAAGTGTGGTTTTTATATATTTTGGTCCATTCAGTTCAGCTTTATCAATTTAAATGCTTGAACATAATCTTTAAAAATTTGTTAAAAAAAATTCTATCCCGTGTTATGGCATAAAATTGGAAATTTAGATAAGTCCTTGTTGAGTAAACAAATGCTTAGATATTAATATACCTAGAGCCTAATATTATTAATCGTTTTAAAAAAATGAATTACAATAACAATTTATTAAATTTCTACTTAGACATCCCTCGATGCTTTGCATGGAACTACACAAAAAACGATCACTCAATCTCGAATAGAAAAATTTCATGAATTTATTACCATGAATAAATTGTACATATTATCAATATTTCATACAGATTAGATACATAGAGCATTTTACGATTTTAACCTTTATTATTTTAAGCTGATTGATGGTTTAGAAAGCGAATTTTTTTAGCTGTGGCTTCAATTATTCATCAAAACACGAAACGTCTGGTGACGATGAAATCTATAGCCTATTACGAAGGATGAAAATTTGCTTTTTTGACCTATGAAATTCATGGTTTTATTAAAAGCGTGCGCTAGTGCAGAGTTGTGTATATAAAATTAGAAAAAATGTGTAGCTATTTTGTTCATTTTGTAGCTTAATCACATAAACATTTTGTTATTTAACATAATTTTTAAATTATCTACTGTTTTTGTATGTTTAGTAAAGGGGTTTCCTATGGGAGTGATACAATTAAAAAATTTAAGTAAAACACATAAATTATTCAATGATAATAATAACAGTGTTAAAGGCCATTACTGGCCCCTTACTGAATCAACAATCTGGCTCCAACGGTTTCGATCCTGAGCTTGGTCTTCATACTGTCTTAGACAATCTGAAGAGGCCAAGTCGTTCTCTACATCGTGGAGCCATCGTCGCCTGCAACGACCTCTCCGCCTACCATATGGTGGCTCTCCTTTCAGAGATCGCTGCACAATTCGTTCCGGATCAGCACGCAGAACGTGACCGAGCCAGCGTACTCGCTGAGATCTAACTTCATGTACAATATCGGGGATCTTCATCAGATCTCTGATCTCGAAATTGTACAGAGCTCGGTATGTACCATCTATTTCGCGTTTAGGGCCGTAAATCACACGCATGATTCTTCTCTCAAATGTAAGGAGCCATCTCTCGTACTCATCCGTCAGCGCCCAACTTTCACATCCAAACATAACAACGGGCCTGATCAACGCTTTGTAAAGCTTCAGCTTCACGGCACTTGATAAGTGTTTAGATTTTAGCAGTGGCCTTAGAGGATATAAAGAACGACTGCCAGCTGCCAGCCGCACTTTAATATCCTCACCCACACTGTTATCGTGAGTGATAAGAGAGCCCAAATATTTGAACCTCCTCACTCCCTCAAACGTGTGGTGGCCACTACTAAAATCTGGTGTGCCATTGTCTCTAAAACCAGAGATCAGGTATTTCGTTTTGGACTCATTGATCTGCAGTCCAACAGAAGCTGAAAACTCTACAAGCGGATCAAGTATTTCTTTCACTCCGTTGCTATTCAGTCCAATCACGCATATGTCATCTGCATATGCAAGCACTTGATTGGACTGGCGATATAAGATGTTGCGCTGAGGTGTTTCAGTTTTACGAAAGATGTACTCCAACATGAGATTAAAGAGTATCGGGGACAGAGCATCTCCCTGCCGAACACCCGAGTTAACTGCAAAAATTGTCGATAGCCTGTTCTCAACTTTAACACAGCATTGAGACTGCGTCACTGTCATCCTACACAGTCGTACCAATTTTGTTGGCATTTCTAGGTATTCCAGGGCAGACCACAAACTCTCTCGATTGATCGAGTCGTAGGCCTGCCGAAAATCCAGGAAAACCTGATGTACGGAGATGGATGTCTCATAATATTTAGATAGAATCATCCGCAGCGAAAAGACCTGATCAGTGACTGATCGATTCGGACGAAATCCTCCCTGATAGTCACCAACCAAGCCCTCCGCCAGAGGAGTGATTCTATCCAATAAAATGTATGACAGTAACTTGTATGCTGTGCAAAGGAGAGCTATACCGCGATAATTCTCACACTTCAAGCGGTCTCCCTTCTTGAAGATGGGGCATATCGCGGCCACTTTCCATTCATCAGGCATAACTTCGGTTCGCCATACTAATCGAAGGTCGAAAAGACAGTTCCACAAAGTATCCCCTCCGAATATCAAGAGCTCCGAATTAATGCAGTCCACTCCAGGTGAGCGGTTTCGTTTCATTCTCTGCATGGCCTTAGTGAATTCCTCATGGGATGGCTCCTCAGTGCAAATCTCCGCAGACTGTTTTAGAGGTGGCTCAACAACAGTCTGTGACGCATGATGAACATCAAGCAGCTCAGTAAAGTGTCCACTCCATGCGTCAAGTACTGCGTCGATGTTGACACAGAGGTTTCCATCCCGGTCCCGAATGGCGGTTGACGAAGGCCTGAAAGTATGGTGCAATCCAGTAATTCCTTTAAAGAAATTACGTGAACTACGCTCATTGCTGAGTTGTTGTACTTTCAGAACCTCGGCCTTCCACCATTCTCGCTTCTTCCGTCTACAAATCCGCTTAGCTGCCCTTCTTGCAAGAGCTGCCTTGTTTTTCCTTGCGATTGTGAGACGTTGTTGCACTTTATTATGGGCTATATTTTGTTGCTCAACTGCAAGACGACACTCGTCATCAAACCAATCATTCTTGGGTCTGACTTTCACTATACCTAAAGTCTGTTGAGCAGCACTGACAACCGAAGTTTTCAGTACCTCCCAGACAGAGTTCACGCAGTCAGACTGGTAATTAGCTCCCTCAATGTTGTCGCTCACAAGATCCTGATATCGTTTCTTTTGATCTTCATTTATCAGACCTTCACAGTCGAAACGTTCCATCCGTTTCGCTGTGTTCCCCGACCTGTACGAAAACTTCCACCGTAGCTTTGCAGCGACCAAATAATGATCGCTGCCTACGTATTTGGTTGCTGACCGATAAGTTCTCACATCCTGCACAACCCGAGCTCGCCCTTTTGAAATTAACACGTGGTCAATTTGGCTCCGGGATGTTTTGCGAGGATGTGTCCATGTCTCTAGGTGTATCTGTTTGTGAGGGAAGAATGTGCTTGCTACTCTAAGATCATGAGCAATTGCAAAGTACATCATTCTCTCACCATTATCGGTCGCAGTTTCGTTATGTAATTATTCAATGATACCAAAATTATTTATATTTGAAAGATTACATTATGCCATTATGTATGGAAAATAATATCATTCAAATGACCACCACGACTTCTCCGTGCGTACTGCATTCTGTGAGCCCAATTTATCATCGCTTTTTCACATAAATTTGGCTGTATTTCATCAATAGCACGTTCAATGTTGATTTTTAATCTCAATTGTTGTTGGATTATTCGTATAAACTTGTGACTTAACATATCCCCAAAGAAAGAAATCACAAGGTGTTAAATCACACGACCTGGGAAGATAATTTACTGGACCAAATCTTGAGATAATTTCATCACCAAATTTTGTTTTCAAGAAATCGTTGTTACTCAGGCTATATGGCAGGTGCTACCGTCTCGTTGAAACCACATATCTTCCAGATTATTCTCAACAACAGCAGGAAAAAAAACCATTTAACATTCTTTTGTATCGTTCTCCATTGAATGTTAATGTTCGACCATTTTCTTCCATGAAATATGGACCAATCACTCCACCAGCATGAATTGCACACCATGCAGTGACTTTATGTAATGGTGTTTTCGTGTGGATTTTCATCACTCAAAATTCTGCAATTCTGTTTGTTTACATAACCATTTAACCAAAAATAAGCTTCATCACTAAATAAAAATTTTCGATCAAAATGTTCATCATTTTCAAGTTGTTAAAGAGCAAAACCAGAAAATAAACGACGTTTATGATGGTCGCTTCAGTTCTTGAACCAGTTGAGTTTTGTGGATTTTAACCCAAATATTTTCTTAAACCGATAAATTTGGATTTTCTCTTACACTTGCTGCTACCAAATCAATATTCTCTTGTGTGCGTGCATTTCTTTGCCGTACTGGTACTCTTGTATCGTGTAAAGAAAATTCACTTTCAAATTTGTCTAAAAAACGACGAACAGTGAGTCGATTAACTGAATAATGTCGACAGTAGTATTTCTCAAAAATAGATCTACTAATACTATTTATATTCTTGCAAAATCATTCGTGTTCTATTCTAATAACTGCAAATGTTAGTTTTTTGTACTGGACCTGTCTTCAAAGCGGCGCAATCCTCTAGGTTGGTAACACAATAACTTGTTAATACAAACTTAAGAAAAATTCTTAATATTAAAAATATGCACGACTCTATTCTATTTCTATTGGGTTACTTTCCTTGCCTTCAAATTTCAAAATGCTTCTACAGTAAAGCTCATAAAATTATCGGAAATTTTATTAAGTAGGTAAATGTTAACCCAACAAAATTTTAATAAAAGAACTTTATTGACAAATTTAAGATACACAAGTTTATTTCTTCATACTGTACCCACATTTCATAGTGAGACATCCACTCACTTAAAGTATTAAGCATTTTAATTCTTTAAATCTTAGAAACCAATAGAGAAAGTGGAAATTCGAGAATGGTACTTAAATTAAACAGCAAAACTCTCAAGTAAATTTGCGTTATACGATTCACTAATTCTAACATTAGTAACTTCAAGTACTCAAATACTTCGGAACGGTTATTATAAAATAAAGACGTTTATGTGGACACTGGTAACAAATCTTGTTGATATGTTGGTTAGAAACCAGATGATTAATATAAAAATATTGGACTAACATCGGATGTAATAGTACAATATGTACAATGAGACGTGAGAGTATTACTCTAAGCTAAATAAGAATACAATCGTGAGTTATAAAACATTATTTATTTTCTTTAACATTAAACTTTAATACCGACTTCACCCGGTGCAAATATCTTTATTGATTTATCAGTTATTTTATAAAGTATGGTTTTAAATACTTTAATTCCTTCAAATAATTTTCTTTCATCCATCTTATATATTGATATTTTGCCATCTACTTCTCGAAAATTCCCAGATTTTAACTTTTCAATTTTTATCTTTAAATTAATATCATTTAAATGGGCCACCAATCTTTTATACGAATCACTAGTATTGATTTTTATTACAATCGTGATATTATCATATTGAAATTTTAACTGATTTAATTTATAAAAGAATTTTATTAACGACTCCTCACTACATCCTAAATTTGAAAATAGCGTTAAATCATCAATTATTAGCAAAATTTTATTGGAATTATTAAGTTTGTCTATTTTATCTTTTATTGATTCCCAAAAGTAATCGATTGAATTTCCGTTTTTATCTTCTGGATTAGTGGTTAAAAGAAACGGAGAATTGAAGAAATTTTCATAAATATCATTTAATGGTTCAATGGTATGAATGCGATTTGTATCTTTATAAGATTTTAAATTATAGCCCAGACGTAAACCAGCGTTATGGTAATGGTCAAAAGTTTGATGGCAACAGCATAAAATTAAATTTATTTTGTTCATCGAAATCATTTTTAATCGTTGGCTTAACATACTGGTAATGAGAAAACTACCATCTACACCGTTCTCTTCCTCCAAATAGATTAGGGGCGGTAGATTCGTTTCATTCAAACCGCACGCTAACAGTATTGATGCGGCCATTCTAATTGCTATGTGTTAAACAGCTAAAAACTAAAAGAATATTACATTATAAATATAATTAAGGCCTACATATTCATATTTTCTATTTACTTTATATAAATTGAACTTGACCAATTAATTGAGTATAATGAAATTTTTGATTTTAAATTGTTATTAAATTACCATGTGTTTTGTTTTGACAAATATTTTGACATCTCCAAATAACATAAATCAGAATTAATTTGAGCAATTATGCATGCCCAAAGAGCCGATTAGTACTCCCGTTACCAGTTATAAAAAATTAATTTTTGTGCTCTAGCGGACAAATATGTTTACTTGAAGTTTGTATGCACTTTTTATAATAATAGCATTAAGTTTAACCTCAAAAAGTTTTGTATAATCCGTTTCTGTTGCACAAATTATAATTCATATTAAAAAAATGATTCACGTTGTGTTTTTGATTATGCATTTTAATGCTTCCTAAAAGCGATGCCACATGCATAACCGTCAAACCGGCATTGAAACCCGTCAAATACAAGTTTTGTCAAAAAAATTGTACTTATAACAATAAAGTTAATTATAAATAGTTTTAATCAACAATAACTATGATATTGTTACAAGATTTTATTGAAATTGATACAATTCCATTTAAAAAAAAAAACTTATTTTATGTTTTGCCGGCCGTCAAGCTGAAATCCGGACAAAATACTGAATGGTATAATTTTTGAAGCTAACGAACGCTCCCCCGTTTTCCAAAATCATGATCGAATTTTTTTGCCGACGTTTTTTTCATTTATTTTCGTTTATAACCTGTCTAAATAAAAAAAAGTTTAGTTTGTTGTATTGTGCCTGAATTATTATGCCTTCCGTGATTTTGTTTTTCATGTGGCATAGTAAATGGAAAATTCGGACGGATTTGCCGTTTCACTTCTGTCCGAAACTTCTGATAAAAAATCGTGAACTAATTTATTGACATTTACTAGAAAATACCGAACACACACAAATTATTCGAGTCTATTACTATGATAATTTTTGACAGCTATCGAATAATTTGTGTCCGCATGTGTAACGTTTGATTTATACATACATAATAATTATTCTAAAATTATTATATCGTTAAATTTTTGTAATTCCACAAATACGAAGCGTTGACACATCCATATCGGGACATCGATATGCGGTTATAACCTCGGTATCATCGGTTAAAACTTCATTGTAGTAGATTTTTATTTTTTGATAAATATCACTTAAAAATAATTTATTTTATAAATACTATTTTAATTTATTTATTTAAAACACATTTTTAATCAAATTAGAAATGCATTTAAATCATTTACGACAAAAGTTAATTTTTAAAACTAATATAAGTATCTTCTCTAGTAACTACAGAAAAAAACTGAAATCCTTATTTTGGTCTATAGGGAATAAAACTGGCTTGGCTATTTACATGAACATATTCATGTAACCAAATATCTTATTCATGTAACCAAATTAGTCGCTACTGCCATCTAATCTAAAATAAATTAAACTACCTCTCTATGAAAAAGCTTTGGAAAATCTTGCATGTACTTTGCTACACCACTGAAGTCAACTCCATATTTATTTTAGAAGTAAAAGTTTCGTGATAAGGTTAAGCCATATCAGCAAAATAATCATATAAAAAAATCTTATTTCAATCAATTTTAATCATTTTTAATTACATAAAAGTACAAATTTTAAATTAAAAAGGTGCCTATTTTAATAATACGTATTTAAATAGTCGTAATCAATTAAGATATTCCTAAAAAAGATAAATTTTGTGTTGCTAGCCTAGACTTATCGTTTCGTGAAAAAAAGTGAACGTTTTAGAGAGCAAAATAAACTAATTTTCCCGAAAAAAATATGGCCATGTAAATTGTGTTTGGCCTATTAAGAATATAATTCTTAATATAATTTTAATAAAATTTCAATTAATTGATGAATATTTTTTTAAAATTAAGTTTAGAAAAATTCTAGAAAGTAAACATTAAATTTTCATTGCATTTTATTTCGACTTTTAATCGATGTTTTACGACATTTTCGGAATAAAAACGAATTCTGTCCGAACAGCATTTTTTCACAATCGCTCCAACTTTTTTTTTTGTAATTTTTTCGTCAAAAATCGTGTAATTTACAAAAACAACAACAATTTATTTATTTTTCATTTATTTTTATAATTATCTATGTACCAATGTTTCTTTTTAAATCTAAAATTAAACTTTTATTTTTGTTTAATTTTCAGTGTGTTATTTGTAATAAAATTATAAAAAAAAATTTAAAAATAAAACATCAAAACCAAAGGAATCATATCTCCTGGATTGTCATCAATTTTTTTTCATGTTGTGTTTTAGAAACACTGTTCAAGAATAATCAGGTTTTTAACAGCCCTTCTTGTGATCAAGTGAGTGCACAAAAATATAACACGGATTGTAAAAATTTGGAATAATACCCAGTTACAGAAATGCATATAAACAATCCAGATGCATTAAAAAATTGGCTGACAATAATATTGGAACCATTGTAAGTATATAGTTTGAGATTAATATTAAATTCAATTAATTTGTTTGACTACATATGTATTTATTTCGATTTCGTTAATTAAGAAAGGGGCAATGTACATAAATGTTTAGTTTAACTTTAAAAAGACTACACACAAAATGTGTATAATATTTTTACAGTACTAAGATAAAATATGGACATTCATAACACATTTATTCAACATACTTATTACTCATCGTAATTACAAATGTAATAATTTGCGTAGGTTTCTCTATGTGTTATTATTTTAATTAAAATATTTCATCTTGAATTTTTATTAAAATATCTCGCGATTATGTCGCCAAATTTGATTTTCAATTTGCACATATGCACATGTCTACTTGTTGAAACAAATACATACATATTTTATCTGCGTGTATTTTTACGGTCTACACTGTATTTTCAATTACTCTAAAATGTTAAACAAAATCATGCTTTCATCTTATGTAATTTTAATTTTGTTTTAAAATAACAGAAAATGTAGATAAAATTGCCAATAATTAATATATTGGATATTTCTTAATATCTAATTAATTGTTTTCTATTTTGTCGGATTCTTGTATGTGTGGATAACATAAACGAATGTTTGTTAAACCTTAATCAACCGTGCTTATCGTGTATGATCCTGAGTATGCATCCACTCTTCTTCAAATATTTTATTTTCGTAGCACACAATTTTTTCCACATTGTAATACAAATAAGGTATACGAGCTCCGTAATTTTTGAAAACAAACAAATTTTCAGAGTTGGTTATAAAAATGTGTCTATTTCATAAATATTTAAATATTTTCGTTTGCTTTAAAAAAAATCAAGTCATTACACGCCTAAATTAACTTACAAGTTTAAACACATTCCCCAAAATAAACATCTTATAGGTAAACATTTATGTATGTATTATATCCTACTTAACCACGTGAACAACTTAAATAATGTCAGTTTTGCGAGCATTTGATAAAAACTGAAATCAATTATGAAATGAATTAAAATATCAGTAAAAACCAAAAAAAAAAATTCTTATCAAAATATACTCGTACGTACAATGTATGTACATCCGTATATAATTTGTTGGTGACATGAATTAAATTAGATTTAAAATTAACCAGTCTCGTATAGCGTAGATAGTTTGTTAGATTAACACATATTAATATTCTAATGTTTGTTTGTATTTTTTCTATTTTAGATGTGATGCAGATCCGCCAGCGCTTTCCAGATATGTTTTGGCATTGCTTAAAAAAGACAAACCCATTAAAGAATTGTCTCAATGTATGGCTGAACAATTAGATGTATTTTTAGGTGTCGAAACAAAATCATTTTTGGACAGATTATTTCATGTGATAAAAACTGAAGAATACCTTAAATCAGTGGAACCTTTAACCAATATTGTTGTATCAGCTACCCCTGGAGCTATTGTGTTAGATAAAGTGATCGAAGCATCAAATTTGTTGGCTATTGAAAAAGATACTCATGAGAATACTCCTCCATTAATTGAAGGAAAAGCCAAAGAACCTGTAGTTAGTAAAAAAATTAACGACGACCATTTACCGTCGAAACTAACACTTGCATCGAATTCAGTACAACCAAATTCTCAAACCGCAGTGGTATCGCCAACATGTAAAAGCCATGAACCAAGTCCAATAAAAGATAAACTAGAGAAAGAATCTTCTAGTGTGCGAGAGGTTAGACGGCGGCGAATTTCATTGAGATCTAGGTCACGATCACGTTCTCGATCATACGACAGATCACGAAGATCACGCTCTCGTGAACGACGAATAAATGATCGTGAAAAGAACAATCGCCAATTTCGTAATAAATCCCCTCCACCACCATCAAATCGTGAACGTTATATTAGACGAGCGGAAAGATCGCCAAGATCATACGGCAGAATAAGACATAGAAGTAATTCAGCGTCACGTAGCCGTTCTGGATCGCCCGATCGTCGGAAAATATCCCGTTCGATGTCACCATCCAATGAAGATGCACCTCCAATCAAAAGAATGAGATGTCGTGATTTTGACGAGAAAGGATACTGTATGCGTGGTGAAACATGTCCATGGGATCATGGAATCGATCCTGTTGTATTAGAGGATATAAATAATTCCAGCTTAATAACATCGATTCAGACATCCGGCAGTTCTAATCATTCTCTCCGAGGTGCTCCCATTCATGGTGAATATAGTCCTGATGCTCCAGATTTATGGAATAGGGGTGGTAATTTCACAGGACCTCGTGCGAATGTGCCACATAGAACGGGTGGCAATACTGGAACATATCCTCGTGGTCCAGGCACAAATTTCCGAGGAATACCGCCGTTTCCATTTCCAGTCAATCCTGCTGCAACCACACCACTCCAACGTGAATTAATTCCAGTACCTGTCGTAGACGGGAACAGTAATAACGGTAATAATAATATGGGATCCGGCAATGCGGATGGTATGTCGGCACAAGTGAAACGTCGTTATGAACCGGAAGATACAGTTGCAATTGCAGATGCTCCCACTCGTCGAAAAATACCTATAAATAATCGTTTGGGACCGCGTCCTCAACAAAATTGTTCTCTTGAATTACGCAAAGTACCACGAGGACTTAATTCGATTGCCCATTTAAACAACCATTTTTCTAAATTTGGAAAAATAATCAACATCCAAATATCATATGATGGTGATCCTGAGGCAGCAATAATAACATTTTCTTCACATGCTGAAGCCAATGTGGCTTATCGTAGCACAGAAGCCGTACTAAATAACCGGTTTATTAAAGTGTTTTGGCATACACCAAGCGCAAACAGTAATTCCGGTGAAACATCGATCAATAATATAGCATCTATTATAAAAGATGAAGTACCGTCTCGTCGAATATTTACAAGTCAACATACCTTAAGTAATATTCCTGCAACACCTGTAGCAACTACAACGGATAACGCGAATAGTGATACAAGCAAGTCAATGTCCCTAGTTAACTCAACAGCTAATGTAGCAACCGGAGCATCAACAACAAATTCGACTACAATAACCACCGCGAACTCAGTAATAAATACTGCAACGTTACCACAAACTGCCGCACAAATTCGTTTGAAAAATAGTCGAATTACTCGTGCTACAAACGAATTAATTCGTAAAAAACAAGAAGAACAAGTGAAAAACGCTGTTCAAATCGCTCATGGACTCCATAAACGGAAGCATGATTTGCTGCAAGAATACCTAAAGCAAATGAGATCTGCATTGGAGTTGGTTGAGCGAGTTGAGCATACAGATCCAAAGCGTTCAAAATTAGTGTCGACAATCAAAGAACTTCAGGCAAGCATAGATAAACTCCGGAAAGAAATTGCTGCCGAACAAGCACAAATGGCGGCACAAATATCGCAATCTAATCCTGTTCCCATGAAAAAATCAAAAGAACAACAACAAAAAGAATTGCTCGATGTTGAATTAGAACTAATTACTCAACAGCAAGAAGGTCATGATACAACTGCGATCCAAAAAAGATTACAAGAGCTACAAAGAAGCTATGGTACTACAACAAATCGCTCACATTTTCCTAGAGTTCAAAGAGTTCGACCAGCACCACCTGGTTCTACTAGTGTTGATCGTCGCCCAACCACTATTACAATTGTTGGATTTAGTTTAGAGGAAAGTGATTTAATATTAGGACATTTTAAGGTTTGTGCTTAAACATTTTTCTTCGATTTTATAAGTTTAATGTGTTTTTTTTTCCTACGTTTAGCATTTTGGTGAAATCACTAAAAACCAACTAGATAAAACTGTGCCATCCTTAACAATATCGTATGCAACTAGGTCAAGTGCCGAGCAAGCAATGTCTCGTGGGCGAACGTTTAAGGAAAAACGATTGCAATTAACATGGTTATTGCCCTCGATAGTAGTTCAACCGAAAAATGAGGTAATATTTAGAAATGTTCAGTTAAAAACATTATTGTAATCAATATTTATCATGTTTAGAATATCAACACCGAAAATATTGAAAACAGTGAACCTTCAACAGCGGAGTTAACATTAGAAGATGAAGAAGAGGAAGAAGATGCAGAATCTGAAGATAGATCATGGCGACGTTGATACTATCTGAAAAGAAATTTAATTGTTTCAAATTTTTCTAATATTATATTGATTTAATTTTAAATCAGGTTTTTTATTTTGAATATTTATGTATATTATGATTTATAGTTTTCTTTGCCAAGAAGCGCAATTGTTTTATTTTTTTTATTTTTAAGTTTATTACTTATTTTAGTTATCTTTGCTTGAAATTCTGAATTAAAAAATTCTTATGTAAAAAAATGATTATTTTTATAAAACAAAATCTAATCAACCCATAACTATATGATAATATAATTTAAACAAGATACAAAATTATAAATTTGTATTAGATCTTAGGCTAAAAATATTATAATTATAATTTAAAATAATTACGAATATAACATCAAAATGTTAAAATATTACACATTATAAAATATGTTTTATATAATTCTATTAATTATATACATAATATAAATAAATTATTGATTATAATTGCAAATAATTTAAATATTAAACAAACAAAGAAAAAAATCAAGAAATTTTGAAAATAACTTTTTTATTAAACAGAAAATAGTAAAAAAATATAAAAAATGCGTCTGATAAAAATAAAAAATTCGTCTGATAAAAATAATTAATCAGATCTAAATGAACTTTAAAAAAAAATTAATTACAAAAAAAAATCGATAAGAAAATCATATCCAAGAAAAGTTCAACAAAATAAAATAAAAAAGGATAAAAGGAATTTAATATTTAAACATAAAAATGTGTTTTATTCCATGAATATGTACATATGTAATTGTACCAAAGTAATTGCCGGTAGGTACTTTTGATAGTTATACTTAAATACAAAAGATGAAGAGAAGTTTTCATCATTTTAAGTGAAATGATGCGTGCTTCAGGCACAGGCATATGAACCTAACATTGATTAATGACACTTGCTGCACTTAATGTTTTTTAAATTTGCCAATTGACAATATATATTGAAGTACATATAATTTAAATAAATAAATGTTTGGATATAACAATGGTGATCCCTAAGAACAACTTCAGAATCAGGAGGGTCACCAAATTAAATTCAAGCCGTCGATGAGGTTAAATGTAATTCATAAATGGTACCAATTTACAACCTGGCTCGGTACTGCAGAAGAAAAAAAACCTTGATAAACAAATGAAACTTAATTCAAAAAATAAAAGATGATTTTCGAAAAAGTGGTCACAAGAGCAATAACGTGCAAAATTGCCAACAACCACTTATAAATTATCCAACTTCTTGTTCGGGGAACAATATTCCAGTATCGAGATAGAACCCTGACAAGTGGAACAAATAAAATGTCCTTTCTTACTCTTCCACTAAAAAATGCTTTGCAACAACATTACTTATTGAGATTCAGCATCAAATTAGTATGGTACCCTTGGCTTCTAATAAAGTTAAATATAATTTTTCCAAAATTCGTTTTCTAGAAAATAAAACAACGATTATTTGTTCCTATTTAAAATAACAAGAGAACGAAGTAAACAAATATTTTTGTTTGTAGATGTAGTTTATAACTGTTAATAGATTATACTTTCTAAGTGTAAAAACTGGCCGACCTAGCTTTTCTCTGATGTACTAATTTAGATGTATCAGGGGACTGCCCTTGGTACAGTATACATACATACATAGATCATAATATTTTTTTTTTCGACAAAGAAAATTTAAATGGAATGACAATTCAGTCTAGCAAGCTGAGATTGTAATGAAAGAAATGATTTTGAATGAGCGAACAAGTTTTCAAATTTATTAATGGGCGAACTTGTACAAATTTGTTAGCGTTTGCTGAGCAAATTTCAATATTATTAGCACAATGCAAGTATTTTCGTAGTTGACAAAATCTGTTATAATAATTTATACATTACCCCACTAAATCTCTTCAGCGATTTAGATCGTTTTTGTAGAACAGACCAATACGCCACAGCGTTTTTAAATAATATCCTTTGGAAAATATTTGAAGATTTTGACGAAATATCAAAGTTTTAAAATCACTTAAGGTTCGGCAAACATGACTATTATTTGGCAGTTAAAAATCTCCTCGATTTTTTTTTCAGCGATTCGTGGAGCGTTCGAAATGCCAGTCCGTGGGCGAAAACAAGTTGACCGTTGCAACCACCATTTTTAGGATACATATCCACAGATGGTATTCAATTTCCACTTGCTTCATTATGTCTCGGTTTAGTCCTATCTGCAGGGATGGGCCAGGTAGATGACGCCATGTAATCTACGCTATTGTCGACATGAAAAATATAACGCAGATTACTTGGCAGTGTTTTTCTCAAAGCCGACATTTAAAATAATGTCAACATAACCTACGATATTTTAGCGATTTGAAATCGAATGCGCCAGTTCATATTTTGTAAAAGCGTTCATCACAGAGTTAATTTTTTAATTTGTTTCTATTTGACAAATGACGCATGAATAGTTTCAAACTGTCATCGTATTTTTATTTATTCAGTATTATTTGTCAATTTGTCATTTCATCATGGAAAGACTCAGCCCGGCATAGCGTCTACAAATTATTCAACTTTATTACGAAAATCAGTATTCTGTGAGGAATGTGTTTCGTGCGCTTAGACCAAGTTACGGTTGACATAATCAGCCTGTCGAGACAGCTAGGGCTGTCGAGACGGTTTACAGTGGTTTATGCGCCTGTGAAATCGTTCGTCCATATTTCTTCAAAAACGAAGACGGCCGGGACGTACCTGTGAATAGTGCTCGTTATTGCACCATGATAATGAAATAATTGATGCCTGAAATTGAAGCCAGACCTCGACGACATTTGGGGCCAAGAAGTCGGCACTATTTACCATTTAGTGCGCGAAGCAATGTACTTATTGAAAAATCGTGTTGGTGAGCAATTAATTTCAAAGTTCGGATCGTTGAATTGGCTATTTAGATCGTGTGATACTTCTAGACTCTTTTCTGTGGGGCTACGCAAAGTACAAAGTCTATGTGAATAAACCAGCTAGATTTGAGGCATTCAAAGCCAACATTACTCGTGTCATTCGCCAAATACCATTCGATATTCTCGAACGCGTCATCAAAAATTGAACTTTGAGAAAGGACCATTGCAGTTGCGGCCATTATTTGAAAAAAGTAATCTTTAAAAAATAAATGGCAAGAAATGTTCTTTCGAATATTTGCCGGTGTGACTTTTGCACTTCAGCACTCTTTCCACTATACCCCAAAATTGTTCGATACATCGAAAAGCTGTGGATTCTTTGAGATAACATTGATTTGATTAATCTCGTGCAAATTTATTGCTTCTGTTGGAATTAGAGTCGTGTGAACGAGCTATATGGTCAAAACTTTACTGCTGAATCGTGTTAAAGAATTAGCGGCAAAATACGTCGTTATGAAAAATGTGACAAAAACCTCCACAACTGCAAATTGCAAACCATACATTATTTTGCAAATGTATCTAACTTGAAGTGTTTCAAAACCAATTTCATGTACGTTTCGTCATCCATCAAAACACATCCACTAAATTTTGTGAAAATTTTGCCATCAGTCGTATTTTATCGAACAAGTGTTGGTTATCTCAACGATTTGGCTTTTTAATAACTCGGTAGCACTCATAGCCTTCCTGAACATTGAATTGGCAAATATAAAAGATTTCTATAACATTATGTATATTCGGCGGTGGTGCAGTTAACAGAGTTTGTGCTTTTGGATTCGTGGACTCGAGTTTAATTCTCGTCATCTATTCTTTTTTAATTTAATTTCTTCGGCAAGTATAAGAGCAATCTCTTCTGTATGACCGTAATGAATTGTCCATTCCTGTTGCTAACATTTTCAATTTATTTTCTCTATTGATTTGGCAAACATAAAAGATTTGTATAGCACACCAACTTCATATACGAACCTCGATTAAGGGTTACAAAATTTAGCCGGGGCATCCACAATTTTCTCATTAAATTAAAAAAAACACACTGTCTGATTTAAAAATTTTTAGGAGAAGCTGAACCAAAAATGTCCCAACATTAATATTGTTTGAAACTTAACTGAACAGCATAGTGCCAGGTGCAACATTTAATGCGATGACATTCCAAGTTTATTTCGAAGTAGTTAAAAATCTGACAAGCTATTCCTCCTTATGTTCTTAAAAGTTATAAAACTTCCGTTCCAATGATGCTTGATGCGATTTTCTAGGCAGGCCACAATATTGACCACTGACCATACAAGTTTTAGGTTTAAATCAGTACATAAATAACGTCCAAATAAAAATTTCCCTATACAAACTGAAAGTATAACAAATAGGCCGGTATAGCTGAGTTTAAGTCTGTATTAAAACTAATTTAATTTCTTACAAATTGATTCAATTCAGATTCTGTTAAATTTTCATTTTTCTCTCTCGTAATGAAATTGTATGCCAGTGGTCAAGTAAGCAATTAATGGGCGTTCGAGAAGAATCGATCAGGTCAGGTATTATTCCTGGGTCAGTTGGCCAATATGTTGGTTTTCCAGTTCATAGGGATTTCCAGTCATTATTCTTCGCATTGAAGTCACCACCTATTATGAACCATTTCCCAGACGCTTGAAGAACTCTGAGTATTGTTTGTTTTGGCATAGCCTTCCTGAACTCGAATTCGTTTTACCATGCAGTGGGGTGTGGTTAATTTTATGGCACGGTCATAGTTAAAGTTCCCCGGATTATTTTTAATGAAATTTATAACCTTTTTGTCTGATTTTTATTAAGCCGTTTTTTCCAATTTTTTCCAATGACGCTAAAATAGATTCATGGTATTTGAGCACGATTAGTTTTAAATTCCGCATTTTTTGAAAAGAGATTTAAATGCATTGACGGACATTCTATAAAACTATCACCAATCATTGTTCCTAAAGAAATTTCGTAACCCTTTAGTTTAGAACTATTTGACAAAACCACTCTAGGATTGTCTACATTATCGACGTTGTCTACGTTGTTGACGTTATCTACGGGTTGTCGACACGTCAATGTAGAAAATAATAGATGAACCCACCCCATGCATCCCTATCTGACTGAGATCGTTTGTAGAAAAATGCACAGAAAATTTTTTGTTTGTTATCAGTGCTATTACTCAATAGTTAATTTGTTTCTAATACGATACTGGACTCAATAACATAATTTTATAAAGTTTTATTTATTAATCGAATTGAAAAGAATGATGTAAACTAAAATGAACTATAAACATAAGCTTCTAAAATAATAATAATTTCTGTATATAGATGTGTATCGTGCAATGTATATACTCGTAGATATACTATCAAAACCGTCTATAGATGGTTTTGACTATATATTGTACTAAAAGTATATCTATGCACATGCGCTCTCCACTCCAAACTATTTTGTTTGCTCCTACCTTCCAAAATTCCAATCCAACTCAAATACTTTCAAAATTCTAACGACCTTCTCATTTTATTTCACATATATGTGTCTGTTGTATACATATACATATATGAATATGAAATACAATACCAAGTAAAAATATCGTTTCAAATTGACTGCCGAAAAAGATAATATTTGTGTTTTTTAAGAAACTAATTAACTGAATTTTTGACGGTTTGGACTTATGAATGAAGATAACTCTAAAATTAGATTGATAAAATTTCCAAATTTTACAAATTTCTTTACATTTACAAAAATATGTTAAACGTGAATAACAGCTATAAAACAAAATATTATTTTAAATAAATCTATAATTTTAGTCATTACTATATTATGTAAATTTCCATAAACTATAAATGTTATAGTTTATTTAATATTTTCTGTGATTTCTGTTTTCTTCTTAAACTGCAAATACGAATAAAATCAATAAAAAATTCTAAATTATTTGAATTAAATTTCTCAAAAAAAAAACGTCAGATATTTTGATAAACTAACTATTTTATTCAATCATTTTATAACAGAGTGTTCTTTTTTATTTAAATCCCAACTGCTTTCTCTCAGTTAATATTTTCATTATCTTAAAGAGATGTTTAAAAAAATATATTTAAGAATATTCATTCATAAAAGCAAATCCAAGACACATGTCTTATGTATATAAGACATTTGTGTTGGTTTTGATTATACTGTTAACTGGTTGTTTATCAATTTATCATAGTGTTAAAGCATTACTTATATATTGTTCATATGTATATAGTTAAAACTTTTAATCAAGTTTGTGTTTTGTCTACTGAAAGTTGTTTGTAGCCATTTGTTATTAGTTTCACACACAAAATGCCGAACTATAAATTAACATACTTCGATTTTACATGGCTTGCGGAGCCAATAAGATTTTTATTAAAATATAAAGGAATTGAATTTGAGGACGTTCGACTTGATTATAAAAATTTCGCACCATTCAAGAAAAGTATAAACATTTTAAATATAGTTTGTGCAGTATAAATTACATATTTTACTTTACTTATGTGTATACGTATATAGGTTATCCAATTCAACATTTACCAGTTTTGGAAATTGATGGAATAATTTTACATCAGAGCAACGCAATTGGTCGCTACTTGGCAAATGATTTTGAATTAAGTGGATCAACTAATTTGGAAAAGGCACACGCTGATATCGCTGTTGATACTATTGTGGACCTCAGACAAGGTAATAAATTAGCATTTAACAATATTTTTATAATAATTACACGTAATTTGTATTGTAATTATTTCAGCTCTAGAATCTATGTATTATGAGACCGATGTAGAAAAACGTCAAGAGAAAGCGAATGACTTATTGGCTGGAAAAGCCGGAATTTATTTGGATAATTTAAATAAAACCGTAAAAGAGAATAATGGCTATTTTGTTAATGGGAAATTAACATGGGCTGACCTATTTTTTGCAGCCACATTCGATGTTTTACTGAAGTATTATGGAAGAAGCGCTTTCGACAAATATCCTGATTTAAAGAAATTAAATGACACGGTACGCTTAATACCAAATATTAAGAAATGGGTTGAGACCCGCCCTAAAACTGAGGATTGAAATACAGTTTTTAATAAATCAACAATATAATAATAAATTATATTCATAATCATAAAAAGTTGTTGGTTTTATTTTTAGAAAATTCAATTATTACAAGCTCGTAGACTGAGAGAAAAATAAATAAATTAGAATTCATATTAGAATTGTTTTCATTAAATTACCTCGCTACACTGTGTTTTCTGCGTTATTTGATGTATAGTATCAGCATTAATCTTAAGCAAATTGAAGACATCACTGATAGTGCAATGATCACAAGATAAAGTTATAGTTGATGACACACTAGTTTCAATTCGCCTTTTCACGCAATGTCTCGTACTAGCGCCACAGTAACATTGAAGGGGCAATAAACCAGTTAACTCCACTAAACCTTCTTAATTTTTGCTTGGTTCACTAATTATACTAAATCTCAAGATATAATTATCTGTGACAAATGGACTAGAATGAAAGCCCTAGTGTGTCAATGACCTTAAGTCGTACAATATATACGCTTTATATCAACCTTATGGTGTATTATTTAATTAACTAATTGAACGTGCCTTATGTTACACAGAAATGCACATAATTAAAAGACAACGAGCGTAAATAGTAATGTAATGGGAAACTAATCTGGTGTACCGTATATAGCCATCCCCATTAGAAAACTCGGTAAATTTAGAGAAATCAAAAATTTTTTTGAAAATTTTGCAAAGTCAAGAAAAAATCTTTAATGAGTTTAGAAATTGATGATAACTTCAGATTTTAGGAAAATTATAGAATTCGTAACTTTAGTTTAGAAAAAATTTAGAAGAGTTACACGAAATTTTAAAAAATTCGGAGATAATTTTGTAAATTCAGTGAAACCCAATTTTTTTGTTAATCTAAAAGAAAACGAATTTACAAAATATGGAAATTTGAATAATTTAAAACTCTAAAACATCATAAAATTTTCAAAATTACGGAAATTTGAAGAATTTTGAATTGAAGACCAACGAAAAAGACATTATGTAAGAAATTCATAACTTTTTGTTTTGATTTGTTTTGCAGGTTATATAGAATATGGTTAAGATTTATGATGGGCAACTAAGGAGTGTCAAGATTGTGTCAACTGGGTGTCAAGATTGTTCAATTTTTATATTCTTCTGAATGCTCGTTTATTTTAACTCAACGAATATATCGTGAGCATTTTAAATTGAGAACAAGTCCCGTTTGAGCAATTAATTAGAAGAAAATTCAAATTCAATTAAAAATGCATAGAATTAAACGTATTTTGAAAAATCCTTAAAGTTTAGAGAATTCATAAGCTTTAGAAAATTTGTGGAATTGGTACTAACTTAAGAATTTAAAAATATTGTAGAATTTATATTTGAGGCTTTCCTAACTGTATATATTTCGTTTGGCTTTAGCTTATTTTATTTGTCATTTGAAAAAGTATTTGAAAACCTTTCTTGTTTTTACTTAGATTAAAAACAAAAATATTAATAATTAAACCTAAGAATTACACCGATTAAAAATTTCTTGACTTGAATCAAGTGAATAATCTGCATACAAATATTCAGTTCTTCATCATTTTTAATAAATGGACAGATTTACCTTCTTCTGACCAAATATAAGATATATTTTTAGTTTACGTTTGCATTTTTAATTTTATTCGGTTCAAAATTATGAATGGTTAGTCTGTAGTTGTAACGAATTGTAGTAGTTTCTTTATTGTAACTTCGAGGCTCCATGAAATAAATTACCGTTGCAAATTCCACATAAATAAAATTAATGTTCAAACGCGATTAAAAATAATCTTGATATTACGTATCTTATAAAAAAATTTCATAAAATTTGAAATTTAAAAAAATTTGGTGTTCCAAGAATTTCAAATTTTCGAAAATTTACAAAATTTAGTAAATCCACAGAGCTAAACCTTTGGAAGGAGAAAAAACCAGTTATATGAAATTTAAATGTAAGAAAATTCGTAAATACCAGAAATATAATTTGTTTTTTTTTTTAAATTAAGAGAATTTCCAAGAATTGTGAACTCTCCAAGTTTATTCAGAAATATCTTGACAGATACATAGAATATAAAGGATTTTTAGGTTAGATTTTCATAACTATAGATTATTTTGACCATAGGTTTGAAATAAATCATTTTTGGATTTTTTTTTATTTAATTAGTAAATTTGTAAAACAAACCTTTAAAGTTTTGAATGAAACTTAAACTGCGAGTTTTATATTTGTACGAATTATTTGAATTTTAAAAGTTTTGAACGTTAATAGAATATTTTCATCGTAGATGACCGGAGGAGTGATTTATATGTTGTTGATGCTTGTTGGATCGATGTCGACAGTAGCATCGCTTGGTCTTTAGACAGATTGAAAAATGCAGCAGACATGTCACCCATCTCTTATGATATCCGAGCTGTTGGCATTGGTATTTTTGTAAGTCATATTGGCAGGATATCTAAAGTATTTCCCAAATTATTTTGGATATACTTTTACTTTGATTTTTTCTTGATTGTCAGTTAGATAAGATCTCTACTTTGATTAAAGTTCAAATTCATACGCAATATAAATTGTAGAAATTCATTTTTGTTTAAAAGTATATCTAATTGGTGAAAAGAATATCTAAAATTTAATCCCGGTTGTTAGTAATATTAATGTGGTTTAAATTGTTGATGCATAACTTCAATCGAAGCAATGCCATGTCGCATAATCGTGTGATTATAGAGCTCTTTGATTGATTTTGAACAACTGGAACAAACTTTAATCCCATTTTTAGCAAATTTATTACTCATCTAGTCGCAGAGCGATGATACGGGTATAATTGTCCGGCCTATATAAGTCCCTTTTGTGATTCACGGTATAAGTTTAGAAATTGGCATTTGTACACGTATGTATATACATATAAATATTTTATAAATCGATTTTTATATTATCCTGGCAACAGTTTATACAATAACTGTAAGTAGATATATAAAAACATAATAACTAATAATGTATTTATAGACAAATATACATTACACAATAAGTATTTTGCAACTATTATTATTTGTAGTATACATAATGCATTGCAATAGTCGCATTCCATATTTCCTAGTAATTTTTCTTGTATTGTTTACAATTTGAAAATACGTAAATGTCTCATAATATACGATTTAAACAAATGTGTGTTATTTATTTTATATACATATGGTCATATAAAAAGTCTCCGCGGATTTTTGGTACATTTTTGAACAAAAGTTTCTTTATTGAAAATAAATTTTAATCAAGTACAGATTGATCGTCATTATATGACCTTTTGACATTTTTCGGGTAGCTTCATAATTCCATCGGTGTAGAGCTTCTGTGGTTTATCGTCAAAAACATGGCCCTATCACTCAATTTTGCAGAGACCGAAACAAATGGTAGTCAGAAAAAAATTTTCATCTTCAATAAAAAGCTTAGTAATTATTACCAAAAATTGAGTAAATTTTGAACGTAGCGCTTTTCAATTACTGGCAATAAGGCAATTCAAATAAAACATTACAATTAGTAAATTCAATTTTTTTTTGTTCATATGCTCCATTTACTATAAAATTGGATGTTAGTTACTAAGCATTAATAAATTCAAAATTGAGCTTAGTAAAAACGAATTGTAATATTTACGCAGCTCTGTGAATTTCACAATATTCTTTTACTAAATTTAATAACAATTTAATTATCGCTTGCAAATAATGAAACAGCGGCCTTTCATACTTCATCAGCAATAGTAACATTCTCAATG
The DNA here is from genome assembly GCA_951394425.1 of Tipula unca. Taxonomy (NCBI): domain Eukaryota; kingdom Metazoa; phylum Arthropoda; class Insecta; order Diptera; family Tipulidae; genus Tipula; species Tipula unca. The sequence continues at coordinate 52,933,998 of OX596381.1, read as the reverse complement.
CATGTTTTATCGCTTTCCGGGTGTGTCTTTCATTTATTATCAGCTGGTTACGAGTCTGTAAAACAAATTAATATTATGTTTATTGTGATTATATCGTGATTTGTGATAATTTTATAATATTTTCTTGTTCATGTACGTAACGCATTTTGCGTTATGTATTCATTTTGATTTTTACTTAAAATTTACACCAAGCTGATGCATCGGTTGGGATAAGTTACATACAATAAACAACAATACAACAACAATAAAAAAAAAAGGAAGAACTATTATGCTTATTATGATTGGGAACAGCTGGTTGGGTCACTGACATCAGAAACCTTGCTAAAATTAAGAAATCCTTTCATTAATATATCTGAAATAAAAAATAAACAATTTAAAAGAGTCTAATTATATATTTATTTTGTTATAGTTGGTCTCCACTCCATACTGCACTGATTAAAATTCACAGCTACAATAATTTGCACGTATTTTCGATTATTTTTGACACAACATTTTACTAAGTACAGTGAAAATATCAAAATGGATATACCTATAAATAGAAAATAAGCTTTGTAAGTTTACTATATTGTTCAATTTTACAATTGAAACCCGTTTAAATATTACTCATCAAATTTTTCCATAATCAAAAATCTGTTGCAAATCTTACACTGCAATTTTTTACTTACACGAGACATACTTATTTTAAAATTAATTTGTAACATTTAAAATTAATTTGAAACACTCAGCAAAATTAGCAATTAACTCACGGGTTTTTTTCAGTGATGGTGGATGCATCGAAACTTCCCAACCAAGATCCGTCAATTTGTTCCGAGTCATCAATGTCATGATGGAACAAAACTCCCTTTCTGTTGGCCAATTCTGGTCGCTCTTTCTGGATTGCTTCGTTCAAATGGTCGACTTGTACACAGTACAGGACCGAATTGATGGTTTCGCCACGTTACAACAGCTCATAATGGACAATATATATATTCTCGTATATATATATATGTATATATATACATATATATATATATATATTTATATATATACATATATATATATAGATTTCTTTTGCACGTATATATATATATATTTACTGTTTTATTTTATATACCTGAATACTGGATTATTATATCTCCTTGACATACATAAACCTTATAGTGTTTTCAATGTAATTCAAACACATAATATATTGATAGAAAACGTAATTAATAAATCCAAATGAAATCTTAGAAATGGCACAACTAAATTTTAGCAGGGAATAGTAGTTTTTCATAATATGTACATAAATATATATCTTATTTCAAGAATTATTATAGCAACTTTAATGAAAATAATCATTGAGATATACAAATGTATAATAAAATAACTATTCCATAGTAAAAGCCGCTACAGGCTTATATATTATGTTTCCTAACACCTGATATAGGTACGGCATTTTACTATTTTAATTTATCTAACAAGAAATGTTTATAATCAAATACCCACAAAATGATATATGATAAACATAATTTCTTGAACTAAAACGTCAACAAATTTAGGTATACGAAAATTCGTAACTAAATTTCGTTTTATCAAAAGGCCGCCCTTGTTTACGATTTCTTTTGTACAATAGACAAATTTAATTTATGTTAATTACGCAATGATAAATACTTTTGCGAGCATCTCACCAGAAATCCCATTTTAGAAAACCCAAATAATTTATATTTTTTATACTTGGATTTGATTGCGCCAATTTGTCCCGTTCGCTAAAAATTCGGTTGTGCCACATTGTGCATCACTAAATTATTTTGTCACACGCCATACAATGACTAGAATCGGCCAACTGTAAACGCAATATATCTCAATATAAATGTTTTATGATGAAGTCACAGATCGTGTCAGATCAAATCTGGAAAACCCAAGTTTTATCACGGAACTAATTGAAACAGACTATGATACACATTTTGGCTCAGATTATAGAATTTCTGAAAAACCCATTTTTTATCACGGAACTAATTGAAACAGACTAACATGCACATTTTGGCCCAGTATTGCGTTTGTGAATACTCAATACATTGATATTCCAGAAAACCATAAATTTGATATTTTCTGGATACACTACGACCGATTCTAGCCAATGTAGAGTATGCGCAAACGCGATACTTGGCCAAAATATGTATTATAGTCTGTTTCAATTAGTTCCATGGTAAAAGTTGGGCTTTCTGAAATTTTTTCTGTGACTTGATCATAAAACATTTATATTGAGATATATTGCGTTTACAGTTGGCCGATTTTGGCCTATTCTAGTCATTGTATAGTGTGTGGTAAAATAATTTAGTGATGCACAATATGGCACAACCGAAATATATTAAGAAATGTAAGTAATATATTAAAATAATATATAATGGTGTAATAATCACGTACGAAAACCCTTCGTATTTGTTAAAGTATACTATGCACAAACTTTTTAGCGAACGGCACAAATTGGAACAATCAAATGCAAGTATAAGAAATATAAAATATTTTGGTTTTCGAAAATGGGATTTCTGGCGTGGTGCTTGCAATACTTTTAATGTCCATATAGGTCTAAAGCCACAGTGCGCGCAACATTTTCATATTGAATGTTAAAATCGAAAAAACATATAATCGTGCCAAAAATATAATCGTACATCAAAATATGTATGTACATAATTTCAATTGATGACGACGGGTAAAGTGAGGATTACGGGACGATTAAATACGGTTTACCGGAAATTTTCTAAATAATGCAGATTTAATCAAAAATTTTCCAGTAAAACACAAACATTTTTATTAGTCGCCAATACAAAATAAAAGCTTTCAAAATCACAAAAATATTGCTGCTTAAATTGTCAATTTTATCTATCAGATTGAAAATTCAGATCAAAAATTAAAAACTGTAGTATCGCCTGAGTAATAGAAATACGGTATAGCCCAAAACCATGTACAAAAATACTATCAATAAAATAGTAATAAACAAAAATACTAAAATTTCTCGATGCCAAATTTTAGTTGCCCTATCACATACTAAAACTTTTTAAGGCACTGTTTGGTATGTTTTATCGTGTGAGTGCTTGATAAGGTCGATTTGGTATTTAAATTTTAAATAATAATAAACAAAATTTCGATACCAGATTTTAATCGAACGTTTCAAGCACTCGAATAATGATAATAATAATAATAAACAGTATTAAAGGCTATTACTGGCCCCTTACTGAGTCAACAATTTGGCTCCAACGGTTTCGTTCCTGAGCATGGTCTTCATACTGTCTAAGACAATCTGAAGAGGCCAAGTCGTTCTCTACATCGTAGAGCCATCGTCGCCTGGTGGATCTCCTTTTAGAGATCGCTGCACAATTTGATCCGGATCAGCACGCAGAACGTAACCGAGCCAGCGCACTCGCTGATATCTTACTTCATGCACAATATCGGGGATCTTCATCAGATCTCTGATCTCGAAATTGTAGAGCTCGGTAGGTACCATCTATTTCGCGTTTTGGGCCGTAAATCACACGCATGATTCTTCTCTCAAATGTAAGGAGCCATCTCTCGTACTCATCCGTCAGTGCCCAACTTTCACATCCAAACATAACAACGGGCCTGATAAACGCTTTGTAAAGCTTCAGCCTCACGGCACTTGATAGGTGTTTAGATTTTAGCAGTGGCCTTAGAGGATACAAAGCACGACTACCAGCTGTCAGCCGCACTTTAATATCCTCACCCTCGAATAATAGCCGTGTTTCTTGACGTATGATCTGATCTGGATCAGATCATATCTGCTTTCCTTTCATTTGTATAGCCGCGTTTCATGAAATAAACATAAAAATTGTACTATTTTTTGTTTTTGTATCAAAATTTTGAACCAAAATGCTACTAGGATCAATATAATAACCTAAAAACAAAAAATAATACAATTTTTGTGTTGATTTCATGAAACGCAGCTATACAAATGAAAGGGAAGCAGATATGATCTGATCCGGATCAGATCATACGTCAAGAAACACGGCTAATGATTGTCTTCCATGAGTGCCAGACAATGCACACTGCACAGTGCAATATTTGTTTGATATTGATGAATTTATGTTTAAATAAATAAATTAACGGTATGGGGCCTTGTTCATAATGACTGGCCCTGGTCACTCACATTTATGCAATTAATTACTATTTCGAAAGTACAGAAATTCGGTACTTTTTCTTTTATAATTCATAAATGACATTTAGGCGATTAATAACTAATCGGTTTTATTCCCATTGGCGTCGTACATTTTTCACGTTTTGTAATTAAACATGAAATGTAATTTACTTAACTAGGATTTGTAAAACTTTGTTAATACTCGTACAGCTGAGAGTTTTAAAAATTATGCACCAAGTTTTGTCATTTACATATGAGTATAATATTACAAAAAACTTATTAAGATTTCATTTTGTCACCAAAGAAATCCTGGCCAAGAGTATTAAAATAACAATGAAAAATCTTAAGTCGGCTACGCACGTTCAGGCCGGTTAGGTATACCAGCCCAGGAGTACCTATGCAGGTCAACCGGAGTGTGCATGTAGGATAAAGTTGTACCAGAGCAAATAGAAAAAGTTAATCGATATATCTGTACAGGTTTTATCTGTGCGTGTAGCAAGTTTCGTTCAGTTATTGAATATCGAATATACATAAGAGATTGAAGTTGAGTTGAGGGCAATGTGAATTGGTGACATAATTATTAGTACTGATAAAATTACATGAAGCATCAATTGATTATTAGATAATTAAAGTCGCTTTTAACCTGTATCAATGTACTTGGAAGTCTGCCGTAATACAACAAATTAACCAGATAATAAAGGAAAACACTATTCATCTCTGTAGTACATATCGGCTTCTACTGGAATTCTTGTTGATAAGCCAAAAAAATAGACTGCGTTATTTGGAGCAACGGACGTACAAGAGATGAGGAGATGAAATATCAAGCTTTATGGTTAAAATCATATTTAAAAATCCTGGGGCCCTACTATGACTTTCGACAACGATTTTCGACGACGGTCGTTTTCCTATAGTAGGCAAAGGAAGAAAAGGGAAACAATAGTAAATTTATAATATTGTTTTCCTTTTTCTTCCTTTGCCTACTATAGGAAAACGACCGTCGTCGAAAATCGTTGTCGAAAGTCATAGTAGGGCCCCTGATTTAGGATTTAGACATATATGTAAACTTCATTATGCTTTCTACGACATACATGAATATGTCTTTTAAACTTATACAAATCAAGCATCTGACTTTATCGGATATAGGATATCCGCTATATAGTGTCTATAAATTTTATAATTTAAATTACATATTCCATTATGAAGTAAATGATTTTGAAATTATCTATTTACATATCTTAAAAAACGTCTTTGGGAATTACAAACAACTTTGTTTCGGTTAAATAATAATTCAGTTCAAAACAGACTTAAAATTAATTTCAAAAGAAAAAATTGTTGATGTATTTAATATTTACACCACAAGTTAAAGTTTAATTTCTAAGAAATAATTGTTTTATATTATATGTCCGTAATAATTATATACGACTTTCAGCTCTTCATTTGAAATTGTAATGACATATATAGGTACGTGAATATCTTCATCTTACGCGTGTATGGAATATAAATTGTTTGACGAAATTTGGTGTATACGTATACGGTTAGTGTATGAAATACTTTTGGGACGAATATTATCGGGAGCCTAATTCAAGCATAGTTTTAGAAAATAATCTGGTAACGGCTGTTATTTGCGTATAACCTTCCATACTGTTGATGGAAAAATACTTGCAGATAACGGTTACATGTTTGTATAGTATCTCCACGATTAACAAGATCTTGAAAATTTTTCACGTTAACAAAATTAAATTTACGATATCAATCATATTTCAGTAATAATTAATTTTATTGAAACAGTAACTGAATTCTAATCAGAGTTTTGTAGGTTGTTAATCTTATTATTGGTGCAACTGTTGTTTTCGATTGTAACATACTCGGTTGCATTTGTAGTATGTATATAGTGTATATATAGTATATAGATATATATACATATGTTGAAATTTGATTCAGTTGCTGTTGTTTTATCCTATACTTTATTAATTATGGGAACCTTGTTGCTGAAGATGGTACCCGAAGAGTATAAATGTTAATTCATCTTGGATGACGGTTCAAGCTGATCACCTTTTTTGCGGTGTTATAAATAATCTTTACAAATTAATTGCACTTGGTTTTGTAACATTGCTGTTTTCCTACTTTTTATATTTTCATCCTTTTTCACCGACTAATGAACTCATAACTTCTACCGTGTAGGTAAATAGTATTTAGTTTAGGACGGTTTGAACTCGCAGGTGGTGTATAAATTTGATTGCTATGATACTCAAAATGTAAGTTTTAAAAAAATGTAAGTTTTATGTAAGTTTTAGTTTTTGAACTATAGAATATTTAGGTACAAATGTTAAATTTAATGCAATTTTAAAATATAGTTTTTTTTAAGTTGCATACCTTACTTTAGCAACAATAAGATCTTTTCTGTGCGTATACGTATACCTATGTCTGTCTGTTCTGTAACTCAAAAATAAGAAATAATATGATGATCACTGTATTATTTAAAGATACAGTCTAAATCCCAAATGTCTTATTTAAATATTTTATTTTATAAATTTTCTTTATTTGTATCTAATAGTTGGAGCAAACTAAATTTTGTAGTCAGATAGTTAAGTAAATTAGATCGTTAAAAAAAATAAAACTAATATTACGGCATAACATAAAATAGCACATATGTTCGAGTACATACAGTGTAAATTTATTTCGATCACTGTATACTAATAACATGTTGTATTTATTTATATAGCTAAAACAACATATAGCAATGAGTTTTTACAATTTTCTAAAATAACATTCTAATCCAATTTATGTGCAAAGTCTAGAAAATATATTTAGTTAACATATATCCTTCCTAGGAATTTGTACTAATCGTATACTGAAACTTTTATAAGTGCTAACTATTTTAAATAATTTTAATAATAAAAATGCTACATTAATTTAATATTTCATTAATAAATTTAAAAAGTTAATTATTTGAAATGAATTAATTATTTAGTGATGTCTTTCGGTTAATTTGTGTTAAATAAAAATAATGTGCATATAAAAATATTGTAACATTACATAGATATTTTATATTTAAAATGAAACTTAATTAATTTATAGTAATATTAATAACATATATGTAGTTAATAGTAAAATATAAATATAGTGACACAAATATAGTGCAATTATGGTTTATTTGAAATATTTATTAGTTTCAACTATAATCGGATTATTTCAATTACATTTTGGATACTGTACACATTCCCATAGGTAAAGTGTAATAAATCCATATATTCTGGATTAGTAAATTCAAGGATACATTAACACTGTTATTATTTACAAAATCGATCGATGTTACGTTATTTTACATATAGCCTTTCCACCTGATATACTTTATAAGTTTATACCACTACCATTATTTTATAACGTCGAGTTTTGTCAAAATGCTGCAATAGTGAAATTTATTGAAATTTCAGTGTAAATATGGTATAACTCAATGGAGTAGAGGTCAGGTGCAGAGCTTGGGTAAACTAAAATAAATTTAATATAAAAATGTATATGTATATATTGAAAAAATGTTGAATCAGACAAAAGTCGTTAAAATCCACCGTATTATTTAGCAGCGCCTTGTTCTGTTTTTATTTCCGTAATCGATATGTATGCTTAGCCTCCTCATATGATAAAGTGTCAGTTAAGCTCATCTAGATCAAAAATTTTATGTTCGATGTGTAAAATATTAAAACTGCTAAACAATAATAAAATGACAGTGATTATATAACTTTGCGTTGTAGAGTTAAAATCTTTAAACAGTTTCATAAGAGCTTATATAAAGGGTGTTTTTTTTATGTCACTTCAAAATTTTTGAAATTCTTTAGAATTCTTATTTTTGAAAATTTTGAAATTCCCAATTTCCATTCAAAATTTTGTTCTCCGATGAAGTAGATCTTTGTTTTATTATGATTTAAACTTGTGTAACTCTATAAAAAACACCCTTTACCTTTCAGAATCCCTTAAAAGCCTTATAATAGTAGGTAGAGCCGGCTTAGATAGCTAATGAGGCAAAAGCTTGAAGTGCACAATCGCTAAAAGCGTAAAAATTACAAACCGTTTTACAATTTTTATTTTTAAATTCTTTAATCAGAAATAATTTGAGGCATTATAATCGTAGAGTGAAATGAAAAATTGTCAACTATTTCAGACACAAATAAATAGTAGCATAACCAACTATACAAAATTTAAACGACCAAATTCATTCTTCTAATACCAAAAATCTTTTAAAGATTTTGCAGTATATTATTGAAAATATTCTTGCATGCTGTATCTTTTTAATTGAATGTACATTATTATTACATTAAGCATTATTTTGGCATTGCAAGGAACATTTTTAAATTTATTTTATTTATCTAACTGATAATAATATGTTTAAGTTTTCCAAATTTATTATTTGATTAATAAATAAATAATTTATTATATTATCTTCAAATTAATTTTTGTGTTAATTATACACAATTGAAGTGTAATGTATAATATTACTGAAGGGATAAAGATAATTTTATAATATAATTTAATCAAAATGAGAAGTCCCTTTTTAAGAAACAACTTGAGCTAGTTGTGTATCATTAAAACTAGTTTACTTAGCCGGCCATAATACCGTACGTACTCGTAATTGATCCCTCTAGTTTCGTCGGCTACAGTTCACCATCATATAGCACGTGGTTTACAGTCTCCTCACTATTACCACATTTACAAATTTGACCGTATACGTGACTTTAAATCAGCATAAACTAAAATCGTGGAAATTTTTCCAAATTTAATTTTTTCAAGATTGAAACATTTTTGCAAACGTACTAATTTAAAATCTTACCTATATTTTCACTCATTGAAGTCTCTTTAAGTCCAGTACGCTTGAAATGAAATTTTCGCTCGTATCCAAATTTTGCAAGATAAATTTAGCTGAAATATATGACGTGAAGCGGTCTATGTATAAAACTTCATGTTATAATGCCAAATTATATATTATTTTTTGTATAAAATGTGTTTATTATTCATAGGTTTTATTTGCAACACCAAAATTTTCGTAACAATCTTGCCATGGTTTTTACTACACTACTCAAAATAAAAACAAAAATTTGAAAAAAAAATGTTTTCATAAAATTTCAAAATTCAAATTTGCATGGTAGAATTAATCGAGTACTCATATTTGTGACAAATGATTTACTTGGCACACGATGAGGATATACCATCTTACTGCCTTATACGCTATCTGTACGAATTTAAAATATCAGCAATTTTATCGAATCAATCTTCAAATTCCAAATAATTGAATTTAGACATGTAGATTAAGTACACCGCATTAATTCAAAACACAACAGTACTAAAATCATGAAACGTCAACCTTTTGCGTTTCATATTTTGTCGTAGACGTATATAGATAGACCAATAAGAGCGCTGAAAACTGTGTACTGCTGAAATAATGACATCTGTAGTCTTATACGAGAAACATTCATTTCACTAGCTAATGGTGTCACTCATGACACTGGCTAGTTTTGAAGTGGGATAAAGTGCTGTAAACCAATTTTAGCAAGAAAGAGAAAGGAACAGGAGACAACACTATTAATGGACGCAACGTGCGCCAGCATCACAAAACGTAAACATAAAAATTATGATGTGCCGAACTATTTAAAGATTATTGATTTTAAATTTAGATTTTATTTTTAAAATGTCGAAATGTCAAATAAAAAGTGCGTATGTCAAAAACAAGAATCAAAATACAATTCTTTCCTGCTAGAATTGTCCACTTTTTTTGCTAGAAAATTAGAGCTACCCTGGTTTTTTGACATATAACGATTTTTTACGTACTATGTCGTACTATTCACTCACATATGTGATTATTTTGTACACATGTTTTTTTCTCGCACAGTTTGTCTTTTCTAGCCGCTAGAAAAAAGCCAGTGTCATAATACCATAAACTGTGTACTACAGAATGAATTTAAGCTGTGTAATTTTCCTTTTTGTCTGGAAAATTTCATTGCACGCCAACTGCGTACCAAAGTTAAAAGTCAAATAAAACAAATTCACAATATCAAATCAATGCTAACTAAATAAAAATGTATAGAATAAAACAATTGTAGATTTGTATATGATGCATTACCAAACAAATATATTAAAATTTCTTTTATTTCTATACAGGGTGTTTCCAATTACTGGTATTTTTTTAAATTTGCGTGCAGAGAATTAAATTCTAAGAAAATAATTGTTAGTAATTTTCAAATTTGTTGCCGTTGAGCCGTTATAACGGATTAAATGTAAAATAGAGCACTATACGCTTTTCATCTAATAAACTATTCGACATAATTGATTTTTCTTTTCACTTTTTTTCTCAGAATTAAATTTACAATTCTGAAAATAAATTATTGTTACTATTTATCTGAGAAAATTAGTTCAAGTTGATCCAAAGTCGAATTATGAACAAAATCATAAAATTTGACGTTTCTATTGATTATTTATAAAATGAGGTCATTGATATAAACTTTTTATTTTGCTTTACTGTTATGTTCAGAAAGCAGGAGTTTATCAATTACAAAATAGCAGACTCTACTTTACATTTAATCCGTTATAACGGCTTAATGGTAATGAATTAGAATTTAATTATCTATACGCATGTTAAATAAAATAGCAGTAATTGGTAACACCTTGTATATACTACAAAATATCGGAATTTAATAAAGTCTAAAATATTCTAATAGTAGAACTTACTAATATGTAGGTATGTAATTGATTACATAAATAATTGATTACAGTTTAAGCAAAACTTTATAATGGTTTAGCTAGGTACGATCGCGCACACTATAAAAATAAGAAAATATTAGTGTAATAAACTGGCTTATAAGAACTAGTGTGTAAACAGCTTGGCTGCATTATATATAATGTTACCAATAGCTGTATTTTAACGTAACTGTAAATCAAAAGAGTTCTACGGTTCAACCGCATCTACATAATAATAAACAGTATTAAAGGCCATTACTGGCCCCTTACTGAGTCAACAACCTGGCTCCAACGGTTTCGATCCTGAGCATGGTCTTCATACTGTCTAAGACAATCTGAAGAGGCCAAGTCGTTCTCTACATCGTGGAGCCATCGTCGCCGGCAACGACCTCTGCGCCTACCATATGGTGGCTCTCCTTTCAGAGATCGCTGCACAATTCGTTCCGGATCAGCACGCAGAACGTGACCGAGCCAGCGTACTCGCTGAGATCTTATTTCATGTACAATATCGGGGATCTTCATCAGATCTCTGATCTCGATATTGTACAGAGCTCGGTAGGTACCATCTATTTCGCGTTTTGGGCCGTAGATCACACGCATGACTCTTCTCTCAAATGTTAGGAGCCATCTCTCGTATTCATCCGTCAGCGCCCAACTTTCACATCCAAACATAACAACGGGCCTGATCAACGCTTTGTAAAGCTTCAGCTTCACGGTACTTGATAAGTGTTTAGATTTTAGCAGTGGCCTTAGAGGATACAAAGAACGACTGCCAGCTGCCAGCCGCACTTTAATATCCTCACCCACACTATTATCGTGAGTGATAAGAGAACCCAAATATTTGAACCTCCTCACTCCCTCAAACGTGTGGTGGCCACTACTAAAATCTGGTGTACCACTGTCCCTAAAACCAGAGATCAGGTATTTCGTTTTGGACTCATTGATCTGAAGTCCAACTGAAGCTGAAAACTCTACAAGCGGATCAAGTATTTCTTTCACTCCGTTGCTATTCAGTCCAATCACGCATATGTCATCTGCATATGCAAGCACCTGATTGGACTGGCTATATAAGATGTTACGCTGCGGTGTTTCAGTTTTACGAAAGATGTACTCCAACATGAGATTAAAGAGTATCGGGGACAGAGCATCTACATACTGATTTGTTATTTGTTCTAACTTCCAAGGTATCAATTTCATAAGAAATTAGAGGCGTAGAAAATTTGTAAAATTAAATTAAATTAAATAATTAATTAATTAAATTGTTAGTTTCACTAAATCCATTATTGATTTATTATAATTTGTTACAAGCAAATGAATGGCAAAGCATATTTAAAAAAAATACACAACTTCAAAAACTAGATGCTTCGCCCCTGGACACTGCAAAGCATCCCGGCCCCATGGTTACTACACTTTTGTCTGCTACACATTTTATTTACTATACACTATTGCCCGCGCTCACGGAATGACTAAAAAATCGGACATATGTTTAGATAATTGACTAGTGCTTGCTGTGAATTTCTCTTGAAATATTAGGTTAGATAGGTTTTGGTGGCAGTTCAAAAGAGACAGGCATTGACACAAGTAGGTTCATACCACATATTTTTATTTTCTGCACATTCTCATAGAAACCACTTTGAGCTTCTAACAACGCGTTGGATACAGTATATGACTTGGGCTATTATTATATTTATATAGAATATAATAAGGAACCCACTGAATTAATATTTTATCTACTATAACACATTTTTGGAAGTACGGACCAGTTTTTCACTTTTGCATTTTAAAAACTGTTTACCTTCTTAAAGGACTCTGACAATAAATGTTATTGGCTTATCCGTTATATTAAAATACAATAAACAATTTATAATTGGGTATAATATTTTACAATACTCATAATTACAAACTGTTATATTATTTATTTAATTTCATTTCAGAAAATCACACACACAAATTTTATACAATCGTAACAATACGGATAGTGCAGAATTGGTAACCAATTACGAATCAAGTTTAGCACTTCCAGATATATTACCAGTTCGTATAAAAGAATACGATAAGAATCGAGCACCAAAATTACTTGGACAACCGACAGTAGTATATTTTCACGTTACAGTTTTATCATTGGATTCAATAAATGAGGAATCAATGGTATATATGTGCTTTTTATATTAGACGCGAGTTAATAATTTCAAATTTTATTTTCTATAATTTATTATATTTACATGTATATGTATTTAGACCTATGTAACAGACATATTTTTGGCGCAAAGTTGGAGAGATCCGAGATTACGACTTCCAGAAAATATGAGTGAAGAATATCGTATTTTAGATGTCGATTGGTTGCATAATATATGGAGGCCTGATTGTTTTTTTAAGAATGCGAAAAAAGTCACGTTCCATGAAATGAGCATTCCGAACCATTATTTATGGTTGTATCACGATAAAAGTTTGTTGTACATGTCAAAGTACGAATTAATATATTTTGTATAAAATATTTCTATTTATCAATTTGGTCTCTTTTTAAGGTTAACACTCGTTCTTTCGTGTGCAATGAAATTCGAATCATATCCGCATGATACCCAAGTGTGTTCTATGATGATAGAAAGTTGTAAAATATCGAAAACCAATACAAATTATAATAAAAATGTAATTATTAAATCTTTTATTATATTTTAGTGTCACATACTGTACAAGATTTGGTATTCATTTGGAATATAACCGACCCGTTGGTAGTCAATCCTGACATTGAACTACCCCAACTAGATATTGCAAGCAATTATACAACTGACTGTACAATCGAATATTCAACAGGTATTTGTTACATAAATTAATATTATCGTTAAACAAAATATATTTTTATTTTCAGGTAATTTTACTTGTTTAGCAGTTGTTTTCAATTTAAGAAGACGAATTGGATATCATCTATTTCATACGTACATACCATCGGCGTTAATTGTTGTTATGTCATGGATATCATTTTGGATAAAACCCGAAGCAATCCCAGCTAGAGTAACACTTGGTGTCACATCATTGCTTACGTTAGCTACACAAAATACTCAATCACAACAAAATTTGCCGCCCGTTTCATATGTTAAGGCGATTGATGTGTGGATGTCATCATGTTCCGTGTTTGTGTTTTTATCTTTGATGGAATTTGCCGTTGTCAATAATTATATGGGTCCGGTTGCCACAAAAGTAATGAAAGGATATTCCGATGAGGATCTTAGATCATCGGACGTGGACGATTTTAAAAATGGTGATCATCGACCGTCTGTTATATTGCCGCAGTACGATACATTTTGCAATGGTCGTGAAACTGCTTTGTACATTGATCAAATTTCACGATTTTTCTTCCCCTTCTCTTTTTTTATATTAAATATCGTGTATTGGTCAACGTTTCTTTAATTTTAAGAGCATAACTAGTTATAGATTATCGTATAGTTCAATGTATTGTAATTTTGTTAATATTTACAATAAAAGTATGTATAACAATTCAGCAAATAGTTTTATTGGAATGGCAGAGGTCGAGTTTCAATCTATATAACATTTCTAAATGAGTACTCCAAAGATGAATATATATTTGACGTTTCCTCTGTCTATTCATTTCTACCACCTAACTTCAACTCAATAAAAACTTTTGTAAAATTCAAATTCGTTTAGTTCTGTGCACATAAGAGATAATATGCCCTGAACAATGATACAAAAAGTTAAAAATTGTGAATATAAAAATAAATAAGAGCAGGTTGAAACAAATTGATGCGTGTATATTGGCCGTATTATTATTGGCCATCACATTTACAGGCTTATTATCAATTAATAAATTTATTGTTCTGTGGACGTCCAGATATAGCAAATCATGACCTCGTAAGTTTCTGCTAGGTACCTTAAATTGTATGCACGCCTATGGATGGTAGCTGTGAAGATGAGGAGGTAGAAGAAACAGTACTTTGCGCCTATCTTCGTCTAGTGCATGGCAGAATGAAATTTATTTTTAAGTTTATTTCAGCGGATAGCGTCTAAATTTGTTCTAAATGTTTTGATATTTGTAGATATGTAATAAGACATAAGTGGAACCCGGAACCCCAAACATTGATTGCATATTTCACTTCAAATCTGACATAGGGCAAAATATAGGATTTTATTGGCCTCTATATTATCAATATCACAGGTTCATATCACCATTTAATAAAACCGAACATGGAGTTAGCTCTAACAACCACACCTCGATGTGTTTTGTGAAGCACATCTTTCCAACAAAAGTAACCGCTAGGTCTGTATTATCAAATATTTTTTGTAAAATTGTACCATTTACCCATTGTACTTTTCGATGGAATGATTTGGTCTTACATTTATCGATATTCAAGCAGATTGGATTCACACCGCAGATTACCTTGTTTCAGGTGCATTTTCAATTTCTTTCATAGTGTTGCTGGAGAACTCAATAAGGTTGATTGTAGTAAATTTGTTTGGTGTAAAATCATGTTGGCATAGTGGTATGTAATGACTGGTAATTTAAAAATTTTGCATAGAAGTATTACATATTTTTAAGAAAAGTAAAGAAACTGGAATGTCTTCTCAATCACATCCATCTCCGAATGTTCCTAAAGTAAGGCGAATATTTTCGGCTGCAATCTGTGGTATATTATATATATTAAAACGCATGTTGGTTATAATTTGTGAATCATACGATTTATGTCAATTGAATGTTATATATCGTTATTTCACGATTTGATCTAAAGTAGATCCAAACGTATTTGGGATAATTTCTAATTTTTTCTTGAATGCAAGAAGAGTGAAACTCTTGTACTTTGTCAGATACAAACTTTCGAAATTTTGATTACAAATTGTGAAGTTATATTCGTAGTCTCATTTGATTTTTCTTTATAAATATAAGCCGTGTTCTACTTGTTCTTCAGGTAAATTAGTTTACCATCATACCATGGAGGATACTGGTTAGATTTGCTCACCGCAGTGGGGACTAACGATACCAATATAAAATTGGGTATGTATAATTCTTCTACATTAACAATTTAATATCAAAGCTGCTGCTGTTAATCACCGTCTTACTACATTTCTAAAAAATATTGTAGAATAAAATGTTATATAAGCATAAAAGCTTATTAATTGATAAATAATCGCGAAAGAAAAGAAATATTTTTATACTTCTCATACTTTAAATAAGTCTTAATATTCACCTTGATGACGTAGAAGAGAATATGCAAGTACTATAGAAATATAAATTTGCGTGTGGATGCCTATTTATTCTTTAACTTAAAATACTTCTACAATTATGAAATTATATATTTGCGAATTTGCTAATAAGCCTTTGAAAAAATGAAAACGTGTGTTACTTACCAAAAAGTTTAGTATCTATTACCAAAAACTGAGTAATTTTGGAGCCAACTAAGTGGTTTAATGAAAATATAGCAATTGAAAATGCATTATGCTTATAGTAAATTCAACTTTTCTTTTGTGGATATACTGCATTTGTTAAAATTTAGCTGAGTAAAAATAATTTGTATTATTGTCTTTTTCAAAAAAAAATGAACGGGTTCGTTTTTTTTTCATTATTTTGCTATTTTTTGTAAAGTACGCTACCAAACTCTAAATTTTTTTAAAACATATAGTTGTCCTTTATTAATTTTTTCCATTTATAAGCGTATATCTATCTTCTTTTATTTACTTATTTGATTTAGGAATAAAATTGGAAAATAGATTTTAAGATTGAATAAACCAAGCCTTCTTAGTACAGCGGAGCCATTTTAATATTTCCAAAGAAAGTTTTATCACTTTTAGTGTTCGTGTCATTTATTATCAGCGGGTTAAATGAGGCGGAAAGTAGTCTGAAAAAATTAATAATTATGTTTTTCTCCCAAAGTCTTAAAAGCCTCTTGTTTTAATACTGTTTTTGGGTATTAAAATTGGTCTTTTTCTTACTATTTACCGAAATGTGTGTGTTGCTATAAGCTACACTTTTAATGCTTGGTGTAAAAGTAGGTACTTTTAATACTAGGAGAAAAATATTATAGTGAAGACCCAATAATATGTATAATGTATATGAAATAAGTATTTGTTTTTCGGAAATTTTTTTTTTATATATTAACACAAAAAACACAATATTTACATACTCATTTAAAGAAATTATTTGTTCTGGATATTAATATTAAAAGTACAGTTTGAGCAACTTTGATAAAAAGTACGCAAGCCATTAAAGCAATGGCCGGCATTTTTTAAATGTAAATGCAATGCCATTTCTTTTGCGACGCTACTAATTTTGTGACTCCCAACTATGTACTACCCGACGACATTCCCCACCTTGATATTTTATAAAAAGACGTCGTACCTCGTACCTCGAAATTTTCTGGGCGAAGAGGAAAGTATTTTTTGCAAATCCCCAAATAATTTTCTCCCAAAACCATAGAGTCGCAATTTGTTTGTTTTAGATTTGGAATTTTTTACCAACAAAGCTGATTGGACGTCTTCAATGTCTACTATCAATAAATGGACTAGTTCGTCGCAACGACATGCACCCGCTACTTCCAGTATTAAAACAACCTGCAAGAAAAATACCAAAAAATAAGTACATACATATATATATATTATCTTTAAGTTTTAAAGCTTACCTTCATCATTAAATATGTCTTATCGGGAGCAAAATTTAAAAACAAGTCGATTTGTGCCTTATCGAGAACCCTGCATTTTGTTGCTGTGTAATCAATATTCTGTTTTATCTCTACGCCATTTTTATAATTCAATATTCCCTTAACCATTGAAAACTGAGCCGAAAGAGTCGAACTTTTCATCTTCGTCGACAAATTGGTAAAGTATGCCAATAATAGAATACTTCCTGAATATAATCCAGATTGTACATTGTTTTCAAAAACCGCTTATATGCGCACTCATACATCTTACGTGATTTTGATGACAATAGGTTTAACACAATTTCTTTTGATGTTTGAACAACATCCGGTGGTAAATTTGATAAATCTTCTGATCCAAACATTTTGTTCGCAAGAAAGAAAATATTGTAATTATAGCTTTGCAGTTTGACGCGTACAATAGTCACACCAAACAAAAGTCATGATCTCCTTAGTTTCACAACATATTTCAATAAAATTAGTTTCAATTTTGAAGTTTTGATTAAATTATTTGTACTTAGGCTGCGGACTAATCCACGGGTAAATCAATTACTAAGGTAAAAGTCGATTTTTAGTATTTTTATTTTATTGAAATACGTGCTTTTGTTTATTTTCAGCTTACTTAATCCGTAGATCATTAAAAAATGAATAACCTAAACGTTAAATATTCACTTTTGTGTACTCGCTTTACCCTACTTTTTGATAGGGTAAATGAATTTACCAAAAATTAAAGTAAAATTCAACTTTTACCCGTGAATTGGTCCGCAGCCTAACTCGTATAATTAGTTTACAATGAGCTTTTATTCGTTGGAGAAAAAATAGTATGTGTTATACGGATTTAAAGTGACTTTCTTTGACACAATGTACTATTATTGACATGATATCTTGATTTATGATTGCTTTAATTTAAACACTTACCTATAAATTTACAAATTTTTTTAACTGTCTTGAAAATGCGTTATATACTTGGACATTCTAATTTTTTCTTGAAATGCACACCACCAGATTACGATAAATTATGATAAAGTCGTTAAGTATGAATTTTTAGTAAGCCGTTTTACCTATAACAATACTATTATGTAAGAAAATATTATCTTAGTTAAGCTGAAACAGATGATAATTTAGATCAACCGGTTGAATGACACATTGCTTATAATTCATTTTTATCATATTTCTGAAATAAAAAATTAATAATTTGTTGAATACTGTTAATATATGTTTAATTCAATTATCACTATAACTTTCCATTTAAATATTCGTGAATTTTATTTACAGCGATATTTTGGTCTTAACTAAAATTAAATACAAGTCAGAAAATTTATGAAACATAGAATTTTAATTTGGAAATACTCACTTATTATTCCGTTAAAGTTAATCTCCACTCCAAGCATAATCAAAATTCTGTTGCAAATCTTACAGTGCAATGATTTGAGGTATGTATTTAAAATTTTCGTTTTACACAGCAAAATTAGTAAGTATCTCACATCATTTATTTTAGTAGCATGATGAATAAAACAACATCTATGAATGCCACGCTTATCAATATTAGTGATATAAAATGGCCACCACGACTACGCTAACTGAACAATATTATTAGTGATTCATATTTTATAACCGTATAACTCGTACATTTGTGCTCTCAAATATCTCCACGTAAAATAACCCGGAGGTGTTAAAGTAAACAAATTTTTCGGGAGTATACTCGATTATCACTGATCTGTAGGTAATATTAATTATAATTATATTATTAACTGTATTTTGAGAGTAATAAGGTGCAACGATGCTACCAGCTTGTAAACCCCACCACACTATCGGCAAACCAATAACGCAATACATGATGATTTCATTTATTATTAATTATTATTCTAATTTTTTAAAAATAAAAATTATACTTGAAATATTTTTTACTTTATGCGGTCAGTACTGAAAGTTAATTTAAACGGAAAAATAGAAAAATTAATTGTTTACGACGATTGAAACTTAATACTGAAATTAAAAATTCGTAATTAGAGCTCATATATGGTATAATTAAAATAGAGGTATAATTAAAATTTCCATATACTTAAGTTAATTACTTCATATTATGCTTATTTATGATTATATCACATGATGAGTCATTATATAACAAACTTATAGTTAAGCATACTTCATATTCAACGATAGTTCATTAAGCCAAAATAAATAAATTATACTGAGCCACTGTATTTAAGCTCATATAACTTAATTTGTTTTCTTTAGCATTATAATTCGAAATATTTTAAAGTAACAAGCCAACTTACTAACACCGTTAAAATGCTAGCCAACTATAGCCGAAATCTGATCAAAAATATTTCTTGATTTGACAAACTGGAAATAAATTCTTTCGAACACAGTAACGCTGCTTACTAATGCTGTATACGTGAATATAAGGTTACTCGACCCAGAAAGAGAATTGGTGTTATTATAAAATGCTCGTACTTTCATTTATATTGTAGTTTATATATATATATATACATAACTAAATGAGAATTGTATGTATACATTTCCAACGATCACTTTTATAAAATTATTCCATTTAGTTTCTCATCAATCGTGCGTTGTTAATACAGAAAATGTAAGGTGATTTTATAAGAATTCTATATGAATTATTATTCTATTATTATTATTTTTATTATTTATTTAACATTTATAATGTGACTATATATAGTGCTTTAATTAGTTGTTTATTTACGTTGAATAAGTATGCATATAGTATATACACGCGGTAACATTTATCTATTTAATATAATTATTCCACAAATAATTCAAATATAACATACTTTTTTAAGTACCATTTGTTAAAATAATTTTAAAATGCAAGTGCTAATTAACTTTTCAATAAGTGTGCTATATAGGACTAAGTGATTTAATCCAGCATATTGGGTTGCAATATAAATGTAAATTAACGATTATTTTTATATATACATTTAATTAATTAATTTGGTTAACGTTTTCCTAAATCTAAGATGCGAAAAACTAAATTAGACAGTCTGAATTACCGTCGTTTATATGATATATAGAGTGAGTCAAAACAAATGTGGCTAGTTAAGTAAACTTAGTATGTATATGTATTACCATAGTTCCTATATGCGAGAGTTTATTTTAACTTAACTCCTTTGCTCCTTCAAATAGTTGACCACTCAGACACCCCATGTAGTCTGTGCTTTTTTCTGCTTCAAAGTTGACCTCGCAAAATAGTTGGTAATGGCTTTTTCGTTGAAAATAAACACCAGTTAAAACTGAATAAAGACGTATGCATAAGCGTAAAACGTATAGCACATTTTGTCACTTTTTTATGTATTTTAAAAATTACTTTTGTTTTAAAAAGTACTTTAGTTTTCTATTTTCCAAATTTACCATCTGAAAATTGTAAGAAATGTGTTTTTTTTTAACCACACTATATAATTGAAAAATATTGTTTATGACTATGATAATCGAAACACTAAAAAGTGGTTTATACCTCTTAGATATTTTTTGAGAATTTGGTTAAGTTTAATATTAATTTCGAGTTATGCCTGTTACTCTTATCATGCACATCATGTAAAATAAAACACACAACAATACTATACTTCTATAAAAACTAAAACCAAAAAATTGTTTTAAAACTTGTACATATAAATTTTTAATTTAAATTGAGGTGCATGCGTTGAATGATTTGCAGTTGTATGTTTATATGGAAACAATTATATATTTACGTATTTCAGGTCCTATTGGTTTATCAATAGTTAATCCACACATGATGTTCTTTCACTGTATATATTTTATAGCTTATTCAATTTAAGATCCCAAAAAGTATCAAACAATCACCAGTTTATAATTTATTCAAAAACACCAATTATTTCAAATTATCCGCTTAAAGTTGGTTTGATTGATCAACAAAGATTCTATAGAATTACTAGAACAATATGCACTAACCTGGTAGATTTACATATTATATGTGCGCTTAGATAGTCGTACAAACATGCTTCTTGTAAATTGTCTCTAAATTAATAATGTTTACCGATGCAAGGGTTATTTTATACGAATATTTACTTTACACATATAATATGCATATCGTACAAATTATTAAATTGGTTCTATTAAATTATCATAAATATAAATGCATTATAAATAATAAAAATTACGGTTTCCTTATTCAGTGCATATTTTAAAATGCAACCTTGTGACCTCGTTCCATCAACGATCATCTCGGATTACATAAAATTTTGTATTTAATTATTGTATATATTCCTAAAATTAGTCATATATATATATATATATATATATATATATATATATATATATATATATATATATATATATATATATATATATATATATATATATATATATATATATATATATATATATATATATATATATATATATACATACGTATATACTTTGAACTAGCAAATTTTTAGAAGGCATCAGTACCACTTATAATAAGAATTAAGGCATGCATTGACCTACAGGCTACAACCGATCTAAATAATCAAGTTTTGGGCGTCATGTATACTGAAACAAGAAAAACCAAACCAGATTGTTAAATTTTATGTTTGTTTCCATACCATATAGTAATAAATCGTTAGTTGAACAACATCAGTTCTACACTACACCATGACATAACCAACTAATTTATTATTCATTTATGATATTAATAAAAACAAGTTTTTTTTAATATTTTTGATAAAAACGTGATATACTTGGCCTCAACATATGTAATAATTATGTTTCAGCAAAACTCTATACGGAAACAATGATCAGATGCGAGAAATACACTAAAAATCAAAATGAAGATCAATTGAATAATAAAGAAGTGGTATTGGAAACTGGTGAAAAAGAATCTGACAAAATAAATGAAAATAGCCATGGAATTTCACCTGGCCATTCAATTTCGTAAGTATAAATAATAATAAAATATGTTATAGGGTTGATTCACCTTCATCTTAATTATTAAAAACAGTTATTTAGAGACAATGATGCATCTCTTCAAAGGAAATGTTGGTGCAGGGTTGTTTGCTATGGGTGATGCCAATAAAAACGCCGGAATACTACTTGCACCAATATTAACAATGATACTAGGACTAATATGTGTTTATAGCCAACATATACTTGTAACATACTCTAAGTTTCACGACCTTATATTATATTTAAAATTTAAATACATTCCAGTTACGATTATCGGGCCAAATGAAAACCAAATTAGCGTTAAAACGATACCCGGACTTTGCTGAAACAGTTAAATTATGTTTTGAACATGGACCACCAAAATTGCGAAACTGGGCCGAATTAATGAAAATAGTTGTGAACATATTTCTATGTGTAACTCAATTAGGTTTCTGTTGTATCTATTTTGTATTTATAAGCTCCAATTTAAAACAAGTAAGTAAATGTTGCATATATATGTAATAACTCTAACAACACTTGACTATTGTTTAATAAAAAATCATATATATGTACACGCTTTAGGTTCTAAAATATTATGACATCGCTTTAAGCACTAATACGATAATGGCTATTATATTGATACCCATAATGCTTCCATCTCTCTTAACTAATTTAAAATATTTGGCCTATTGTTCAACAATTGCAAATGTGTGTATAGTGACTGGAGTTTGTATAACTGTATATTTTGCTTCACAAAATTTACCACCAATCAGTGATCGTCACTACGTTGCTACATTGAAACAAATACCTTTATTTTTTGGAACCGCAATATTCGCATTTGAAGGAATTAGTTTGGTAAATATAAAATATTTTTTTAAAAATTTGTCAGTGATTTCATACATATACATATACTTTTTTAAGGTTCTGCCGCTTCAAAATTCCATGGAGAAACCTCAAAATTTTGTAAAACCATTTGGTGTCTTAAACGTTGGGATGATTATTGTAACGTCGTTATTTGTTTCGGTTGGTTTTATCGGATATTTAAAATATGGGGAAGATGTGGAAGGAAGTCTAACTTTAAGTTTACCGCAAGAAAATTTGTAATTATTTAAAGGACATGTGGGTAAACTCTCTTAAGATTAACATAATAATTTGTATAATATTATTTTTAGGTTAGCCCAAAGTGTTACAGTTATGATATCAATTGGTGTCTTATTAGGATATGCATTACAATTTTTCGTAGCAATACAAATAATGTGGCCACCAATAAAATGCAAATTGAATATACAACGTCATTCACAATTATGTGAAATCGGGTTCCGAGCAATATTAGTTTTAGTTACATGTAAGTATATATTATGTGTTGAATAATTAAATAAATGTATAAATTTAATTAATTTAACGATTTTCAGTTGGTATAGCAGAAACAATACCAAAACTAAGCCTTTTTATATCATTTAATGGAGCTTTATGCTCCACAGCATTGGCGTTAGTATTTCCGCCCGTAATTGAGTTGGTTTCAGAATGGGAACCATCCAAAGGACCAAGTGCAATAGTATTATTAAGAAATATTGTAATACTTATATTTGCTTTGTTAGGATTCTTAACAGGGACTTATGAAAGTTTGGAAGCTATTATTAAAGAAAAACCAAAATAAATTCATAAAAAATTAAAAAACATAAATGTGATAATTTATTTGTAACGAAGAGTAAAACTCTGTTCCTTAGTTTCGTGGTGGCACTTCGTAAACATACAGATTGACATGGAATTAATTAAATGACCAAAATACTATACAAACTTTAACACAAATAAGTATTATATGCATTAAAGTCAACAGCACACGTATATATATATATATATATATATATATATATGTATATAATATATATATATATATATATATATATATATATATATATATATATATATATATATATATATATATATATATATATATATATATATATATATATATATATATATATATATATATATATATATATATATATATATATATATATATATATATATATATATATATATATATATACATTTATATGTACCATATCTGGTGTTAAGATATTTCTGTATTTGCAGTTATTATTCAATCTATATTCTACCATTAGAATGATTTGAATGGAATTCATTCCATAGTTATTGTTTTCCAATAGCACATATGTACTTAGACTGTATGAGTAACGCCAGGGTCAATTCGACTTGATCGCAATTTGAACTTCAAACTAATAATCTGAAGAGCCAAAACAACATAAATAAAATATGTATTTTTCTAACGCGGAATAACATTCGGTCATCATAACCTTCGATCATCAAAACATAAAGATAGAGAATAACGTACAAATCGATTATTAATAAATCACACCACATCATCATGATATCCACATAATTTCATAACACCTGCCACATAATTATCATAGAAGACGACTAAGAGTTGGAATACTTGGTTGACAAAACCCATCAGTAAAATATACACAAACTCAACAGCAAATAAAAATATGAATATCACCAAAACAATTCCTAATCGCCGCCAAAGTACCTGGAGACGGAGCTTAAGATACGAAACGTAGAAATATACAATATTTTTTAGAAACCCCAGCGTATTATACAAAGTTTATCCACATGTTTGTAAGAGTATCGGTTGACGGTTGGTACTAGATGACCTAAAATTTAAGTAATGAGTCCCTAACCATCATATAGACTATTTGCTGTCTATAGTCGAAATGATTTCCCCACGCATAAAGGCTATTTTGGTTTACAAAAAGGCCAATCAAACCGTGTATTATTAAACGTGCATTGAGGTTGGAGCATCATGGATTCCACGTAGCGGAAACATATTGAAGCGAATATACAAGCAGTTTGACATTTATGATTTATTTTTAGAATAACAAATTAAAAGATTTGTATTGAACAAAATTACTACTTTTGTATAACTATGATTTCAATAGTCAATACCACACAAATCACAAAAGTCATTATGTGTGTATATTTCGTTTACATTTTATCTATGTATATTTCGCTTTTCTAAAAATAAATCATAAACGCCATCCTCCTTGTAAATTCGCTTCAAAAATTTCCCGATACATAGGTTCCATGATGCTCCAATCAATAAAAGAAACTGAGAATTCTCGGGGAGTTCGCAAACAGAATGCATAACGTAAAACTACCCGGGTTAAATAAAAAATCAGTGCACATTTACCCGGTGTCTACACTATGCAAATATGCTGATATTTTCTCTCATGAAATTAAATTTACCAATGTATGTGTAAGTATATTATACATATTTTGACATTCTCAGCAAATTATCAGGAGGCTATTTCACGAAAAAATTATCATGAAATTTTCACGAAATGTCACTATGGTTTTCATTTTTTTCATAGCTGCATAAAAAAAAATATTCACGATTTTAAAAACCTACTCATTTTCTGACAGTATTCACCGAATTTTATTTGACATTCGAAGAAATTATCATGAGAGTAAAATGCCCAGTTATGATAATTTTTTAACAAACATTTAACAATACATTGAAAAAAACACATACAAACATAAATTATCATGAGAGAAAATATCAGCAAATTTGCATAGTGTAGACCCCGGGTTTAGCACAGCTAACGAGCAACTGGTGGCTTGGGTTGAACGCTGTATAGTCAAAACAAACCCTATTAGCCATTTTATAAAATCGTGTAATGATGCCTTGATTTCGGTCTACTACTTTTTGAGCAATCAGATCCAGCAACCTGAGAAAAATTAATGAAAAATAGCTACTACATGAAGATAGTGCGAGCACAAAATTTTTAATCTCATGTAAATAAATGCAAAATGCAATCGTCATTTGTTTAATAATATTGTGTCGTTATTTTAATTGAAGAAAAAAATTAATTTGTCCATTGAAATAAATAATTATTTAATTTAATTTTCAAGTATTGTACAGCGTAAGTCCATCAAAACATATATACCTAAATAGTTTTAAAGATAACAGTTTAATTTAAAATTTGCGGCCGAGTTTTTTGATTTGTTAAAAATGATGTCATGATTTAGATTTTCTATTTTTAGAGCGGGCATGCGTAAAAGTATTTTCAGTGTATTGCATACTTTTTTTTCGCTACAAATTTTTTTGGCTCCGCCATTCATTTCTCTCTGAAAAATTAAAATAAAAGAATAATATCACTTAAGTCAAAAAGTTTCTCGTGCGGGTTGTACAAATTAATAAATTATCTCGTGCACGTTAATATACATGTTTAATAACATTCATATATTTTTGATCGGTTTTCATTAATAAAAATTTGTGTAAACATTTGGAAATCTTTTTTAATTTTTATTCTTAACATTCTAGTGGATAATAGGTAATATATGACTATATGTGAATCTTCTAGCGGATCAAACATCAGTTTTTTTCGTTTTTTTTTTTGATTCGTTTTAAGAAGTGTGAAGTAAAAACCGCAGGTGTGATTTTATTGTGCGTTTAAAAATATTCATTGAAGTTTTCCTTTAAAGTAAAATACGATTCTAGTGAATTTAAGTTTTGTAATTCATTTTTTTTTTATTTTGTTCACAAATTGCAAACTAAAATAGGGCGCTCTACAAAATAATTAAAAATGAAAACATGATGTCAATACATACAAAATGTTGGTGTATTCGCTTGTTTCACGTATAAAAAGAGATGGTGGTACGCGATAATAATAAAAATGTCAATGAAAGGAACCGTAGACGTAAATTAAGAAGCGAGCGCCTTTGAGTTTTCGTAATCGATCTAATTGTGACCATCTTAATTTAAAACACGCTTATATTTTAGGTATTAGTATTCAATAAGTAAATCGGAAAAATTGAATAACATTAAAATTTTCACCTTGATTTACTTCATTAAGTAACTTTTCAGTATTTACAGTTCATCAAACGTAATGACGTGATGCTAAATAAAAACTATGCCTAAATCATTGATAATAAACAATAGTTATCCAAATTTAATTATTTTTACATATATTATGCAAACTATTTTAATACAATTGTATATTATGTCAATATGTACAATTTACCTCAGTAATTATGAAATTTAAGTTTTTAATATCGGGATTTCACTGTATAGGAATGAAATTTGTTACATATTATAAAGAACGCGTAGTGTATTTCAAATTGTAATTAATATTTTATATATGTACATATTATACATTTTCAGATAACTTTTAAAAACTTAATTGATAAATCAGCAATGAAACAGAAATGGGTGCATTTTTAGATCGTCCTAAAACTGAAAAACATAACGAACATGGTGAAGGAAATGGTTTATTGTATGGTGTTGGTTCCATGCAAGGATGGCGCTGTGAAATGGAAGATGCTCATTTCGCTAAAACAGGATTAGGTACAAATTTAGAGGATTGGAATTATTTTGCTGTATTTGATGGTCACGCTGGTGTTAAAGTATCCGAACATTGTGCAAAAAATTTATTAGATTTTATAATACAAACAGATGAATTTAAACAGCAAGATATTGTTAAGGGCATACACTCCGGATTTCTTAGGCTCGATAATAAAATGAGGGATTTACCTGAATTGGCATCGGGCGCTGATAAATCTGGTACAACAGCTGTATGTGCTTTCATTTCTAAAAATCATATCTATATAGCGAATTGTGGAGATTCCCGGGCTGTACTTTGTCGAAACGGTGTTCCAGTTTTTAGTACACAAGATCATAAACCTGTGCTGCCTGGGGAAAAAGAACGGATCCAAAATGCTGGTGGATCGGTTATGATACAACGGGTGAATGGAAGTCTTGCTGTATCAAGAGCTCTAGGGGACTATGAATATAAAAATGTAAAAAATTTAGGGCAATGTGAACAACTAGTTTCTCCTGAACCGGAAATATTTTGTCAAGAGCGAGATAGTCAAGATGAATTTTTAATATTGGCTTGCGATGGAGTTTGGGATGTTATGAATAACGAAGAAGTGTGTGCTTATGTACAGAATCGTTTAAAAGTATCATCAGATTTGGAAGACATATGTAATCAAGTTATTGATACATGTTTGTATAAAGTAAGTGTTTTTTTTATTTGTTTATAATATGTATTTTGGAATAGATCTTCATTTGATATTCTTCATTCAAAAAATGTTGAAAATAAAATTAACTTAACATATATTTTATATTCTTAACTGAAAAACCTGTTGATTTTGTTGTAATTAAAAATTACGATTGTTATATAAATTAGGTCAATTTCAAGAGAAAATTTATTTTTAGAATTTGTTTTGCAAATTTCGAGATAATATCCTTTTCCTAATTTTATATAATATGTAGGTATATATGTACAACTTCCGATTATAAATCTTTATTGAAACTATAAATATAACTAAACGTTGAACTAAAAATATGGAATAGTATTGTATTTTTTTTGTGTTTCGCGTTATTTTGAATGAAATTATTATTGGTTTAAATTTTCATAAAACTGCTCGAATTTATATTATTTATTATAATATTAGTAGTAAAATGAAAACTATGAATTTGATTAGGACATTGAATTTACAATTGTTTTTTTGTAAATTGTATTTTTTCAGGGAAGCCGAGATAATATGAGTATAATTATAATTGTGTTTCCTGGAGGACCACAACTAGTGCCAGAAGCAATACAAGCAGAAAATGAAATCAACTCCTTCATAGAACTTAAAGTTGCAGGTTGCTACAAATTTTTATTTTGTCGTTAAAATATATAACATTTTTTTTACACCAAACCATTTTCAGTATTAATGAATTCTAGTCTCTAAAAGAATAAGTATTATTTACCTATCGTATAGTATATATATATATATATATATATTTTTATATAAAAGAAAACAAATTTAATATTAACTTAATTTTAATAGAGCTTGACTTTTTCATGCCTTTTAATATAAAAATTCTTATGAAGATAAAACATTTACATATTCTAGCTAAATATACTCTTTAGATAAAACGTGTACATACATATGTATTTATTGTTTCAATTAATTAGTTTTAAATAACTGTGATTTTAAACATAATGATTTATAAATATTTTTATACTATACATTTTTTAATCCCATAAGTAGTAAAATTGTATTTGAATTGTTTATAACAATATGTTGCCTAAAAATAAGTACATACAATTTTTAAAATTTTTCATATCATATTACATAATGTTTGTTAATTAGATATAAACTCGAATAAATATTGTAATATACGTATATTTATATTAGATTAATTCAATTTAGTAAAATTAATTTGTTTTGTACTTTAAAAAACAAAAAAAATATTACAAATTTGTCAACAAACAATCTAATTTTATTAAATAACTAATAGAATTTTCCAAATTAAATAATTCAAACTATTTTATGCTCAGTCAATCGACAACATTACGAATTAAAAAAATATCAAAATAAATTAATTTTAAATCTTTTTTGTTTGTTTATTGTTAATTTATGAAATTACATATATAATCATAATAATTAAAAATATTAGTAACATGATATTATAAATATATATTTATATTGTACCTGGACGTCTAAATACAAATATATTTTGTTTTGCAAATAAAATTTAATTTATATAAATTATACGAAGAAAATTAAAATATTGTGTTGAATTTAATTTATATAAATTTAATAACTTATATTTTGATTCGTTTATGTGATTTTGTTTGCTTTAAAAATTAACTTTTCGTACATGTATGTTGTTTTTAATATTCTTATTGCTGAGCATAAAGGTTTGTCTTATTGATAGACATAATTTTAAATGTTATAATTTAATTTACTAACCAATTTTGTTTCCTGTTTTCTTTTTTTTTTTTATTTTCATTTTATTATGACATCAAGAACGAGTAGAGGAAGTGGAAGATATCGGTAATGATTGCCTGTTTTCTACAATTGTTGAGGAGCTGGGAGACATTCCAGGTTTACCACCAGGCGGAGGAATTTATTCCAAGTCAGTATTCATAATTAAATTTGTTTATAAAATCGTAAATATAAAATGTAGAATCAACATTTTTGTTCTGGTGTCCTCTTTAATCTATTAAACTTGAGTTGATTTGTATTTTATGTGAAAATTTAGATTTGTTCACACAGACCACTTAATTAAATAAAAGTACATCACGATATATGAACAATCTCGTTTCTGTTCCTATAAAAAAACGAATATTATTTTTCTTACTTGCATTAATGTTGATCGCAATGAAAAAATTACCAAGCATTAAAATTATTTTATTTACCTGGGATAAAAAATCAACTATTGTCATTGTTATATAATTTGCGACTAGATATGTAGCATTCATATGCTTCGATTTATTATATCAGTACACCGAACGAGATTACCAGTTCACTATGCATATAGGTTTAGATAGTTAAAATTGCAAACACAAAATGTTGATTTTTTAAATTTCTGATTCAGTAATAATTTTTTATTTGATATTGTGGTAATTTTGCGATAATTATTGTTTTTGTGGAATTTCCGAATATGGAGCGATAGCTAAAATAAACAACATCAGGTCATAGTATTGATCTAATAATTTTACTGTATCGTTTTGTGTATCATATCCATTCCATTCATAGTTTTTATTATGTTTTCTTACTTTAACTCAATTTTGCAATGTAGCAACTAAAATCAGAAGAAACGAACCGACGAAATGTACATGTTAATTTTTAGGACATCTGGTATAATGATATTGGCTGTTTTTGAATATTTCAGGTCTCTCAGCTATGAATTGTGGAAAGAGATATTTTATGTTTGAATAATGATATTAATGATATTTATTTGTTTGAATTTTATGATATTTGAAAATAATTAACGCCCGAAATGATTCTTTTTTTTAGACAATATTCAAATTTCCATACTATCCAATATTTATTTATTTAAAATTATTTTATTTAACAACAATTCCATCAAATAAGTAACGTTATAGACTTTGTATAATTAAGTGTTATTAATCCATTTGAGTCAGTACTCGATCGAAATTTATTTGAAATTTCTCGCATCGTAACATAAGTAGTAAGATCGTACCGAAATGGAGCTGATAATTCATTTTCATATGTCTTTTCACACGTATCAAAGTATAAATGTAATAGATTAGTTATATACATACACCATTTGATTTTCAAGTTTTTCGTTGTGATGTAAATATTTTATGTATATGTACATATTATTTATATACACAAAAACATACTCAATAATTAAGTTTGTTTTAATTCGTGGCATTTTCACTAGTATTACACTAAATCTTTACAAACAAATTTTATCTAATTCTTCAGCATCTAAAGCGTGTTCCAATTTGAGGTTAATTTATAAATTTTTAATAGAACAAATTATTTGATAAGTATCTAAAATTTCAAATGATAGAGTATGTACAAAGGTTCCGCTTTAGCAATGAAAAATAATGTCTTGTTAAGACCTCTTTCATATTCCGATATGATGAATTGATGTTTTTGGAGTCTCATTAACACTAGCACTTACAGCAGCAATAATTTTTTTTGAACGATGATGGTATAATTTGCTATTTCATCCTTTACCGAAGCAGTTTTCACAAATTTTTAGAATAACCACGAAATTTGTTTACAACGTCTGCGTAACTTTCACCAAATTTAAAATGATTTTTAACAGTAAATACGCGTTGTTCAATCGTATATCTTTCGTTTACCATAACTGCATATGGCAACAATTTTGAAATTATGGAAATTTAACAAATTACAATTATGATAATTTAATTACTAAAATTGGAAAATTGATTGATGATAATGAAGTTATTTATTTTTATTTATTTAACTGTCAAGAAATAACATTTTTATTTTGCATTCTAATATAATTAGCATATACGTTAAATAAAATCTTAATTTGTTAATCGCAAGTTACAGACAATTTTAATTCTACATCGCAATATGCTCTTTCACAAAGTTTAAACATAATTTTTTGAAATTATTTAAAGTTAAAATTTCCAAGTTTACTAATAAAAATGTTTGCATATTGTTATATACTTTTAACTATTTGTGTGTAAATAATTTTTGTTAAAATGCCTTTTTAATCGGTGGTAACCGAGAATGCTCATTTCTCGTGTTATAAGTATGTATGTTTCTGTTGCACGTTAGAAAGTTCTGTAGACGTTTCTCCTTTTGAAAATGTATACAACAATTTTAGTGTATTAAAGTGTCGTCGCTGATTCACCGAAAGCCAATCTAATTCCTCTAACATTGTCACTATTCCCCTATGCCTATAAGCTTTGTGAATTATTCGTAGAATTTTATTTGAATTTTCTGAATAATGCTGATCTGCCCCTGGTTCATAATAAACAAAAAAGATGAGCAATAATCAACGCTTGGTGCTATCAATGCTTGTTATCTTTAAACAATTTCTATCGTAATCGTTTCAGAAGTCCCAATTCTTTGTTCATCTTCGCTGCTACGTATTCAAGATCATTACAGATGCTTGTATTCATTCGTTCTTTGTATTAAGTGCCCATCTATCAATATCGCTTGGTTTAAATTTACCCGATCTCGAAATATTATCGCCATGTATTTGGTTTTTGATATGTTCAGAGCCAGTTTATAAAATTCATCCATTTTCATAGTCTTCCGAAGTCATCATTCAGGTTTAATATCGCCTCTTTCATGGATTATGCTGATAGTGATATAAGTGTGTCATCAGCGAACATGTTAATTTCTCTGAATAAAATGAATAATTTTTAACTCGCTGTCTTCTATTGGTTTTCAATAGTTTTGAAATACATTTTGTTCTTTTTCGCTTATTCCATATGGTTTAAGCTTTTCTATTAACAAAGTACGATCGATCGTTTCAAACGCTCTTTTGAAATTCAGATAGAAAACTAATATTATCTTGTCGTCATCTATTTCTCGTTTCCAATTAAAGAGCATTAAGTTTAATGCTGACTCGCATGAGTGTTTTTCTCTGAACCCCAATTGCTCATACTAAGATTTCATTATTTTTGGCATGCTGAATTAATAGATCTTTTTCTATTCGCTCAAGAACCCTTTCATTAACAGGAAATATATTAATTGATCGAAGCTCTTCTGTCGTTTTTGGTTTTTTGACTTTAGATATAGGAGCAATAGTTGAAATTTCCCAACTGCCCGGAACTACTCCCTCTCTCAAAGATTGATTCAACATTTCAATAAATTTGTTTGAAAAATTTGTACTTTGAAGTTATGTTGTCAAGTTTCGTATTTCGGCTCTTGTGTATGTTTGAAAATCACCAACTTTAGAAAGATAAATTCTTCTTAGTTGGAATGATAATTTTAAACGCTGATTGTCAAACTGCATGTATATTATTTTGTGAAAAATAAAGTTTTGTAAAATACTATGCATTCCTAATTCAATTTTATTTTTTAAATAATTTTAACTTTCATAACTGTATTGAAAGAAGTAACATATTATTTTTTTTTTAATCGTTTTTTTTAAATCTATTTACAGAGCCTATTTTATAGAAAACACATTAAAAAAATTACGTCCTGAATTGAAAAATGCAACACATGATTTGGAACATCTTGACTAAATATAAATATTATATATATAAATAAATATACATATAAATAATAAAATATATTTAATATAAATAAATTTAAAAAAACAAAAAAAAAATTAGCGAAACAACACATTTTTAGTTATTTTTTTAGTTGGAATAAATTTTCATAAATATTTGTGTATCTAATTCTTATACAAATATTTATGACGAGTAAAATTAAAACTTAATATTGCTGTACCTTAAATAAAATTTACAAAGATTTTTCATGTTGAAATAAAGAATTAATGAAAGATCTTGAACTTTTATTTTTATTTTTTTTTATTTACAAATATCCGATTGCATATTTGTATTACATTGTTTTGTATTACAAAAAAACCTCTTCTTTTATCTCCCAAATTTTTTGTTAATTTTTTCCTCTCAGTTTAAATATAATTTAACAACTAATTAAATGTCTGAACTTGCATAAAAATTATTTACTTGGTTAATAAGTTATTTAGGTACTTACAACAAATTATAAATTCTAAATAATATGCTGTAACGCTGTTAAAATATGTAATTAAATAAGAAAAAAATTATATTTGTTTTAGCTAATACTTAATAAATAAATTAATAAAAGTGGCTGTATAGCAATTTTATTGGGGACCACGTATAAAATTTTGTTTTTTATTCTAATTGTATTTTTTGTTTTGTTTAGTTTCATAGAAAAAGAAGAGGCTGTGTCAAACCTAAAAAAAACTACTTTTTGTTTTTATTTCATCGTTCAATTATTAATTTATTTTGTGAACAAAAAGATGTATTTTTGAAATATTGACAATAATCTACTTAATTTTTAATGCTCTTCTTTTGTTTTTTTTTTGTTATTAGTTTTAATGAATTAATAATTTATTGTATTTAAAAACAAAACAAATATATAAATTTTTATTTTCCAAAAAAAAAAAATATTAATTTTCAATACAATAATTATTTAATATTAAATAAGAAAAAAGTGATTACTTCATATTGTGTTATTAAGCAACAATAAAAATATTTCAAATTTTTAATTAAAAACATAAATTCGCTAATAATTTGGTGCTTTTAATTGTTTTTAATCTGTCAAGGTATGCGAAAATATGAAAGGGAAAACTAATTTTAATTTTTTTTTATAATTAATGTATTGAATATTATATTTTTAATATAAATTGTATAAAATAAATTAAAAATAATCAAACTTAAATATAAATGTTAATAGAAAAAATAGTAATAATATTTATACCTATTTTTCCATTCATCTATGTAAATGAATAGTCTCACAATTAATTATTGTAATAATTTCTATTATTTTTCGTTAGATAGGGATGCCATCATTCAGAGAAATATATATATATATATATATATATATATATATATATATATATATATATATATATATATATATATATATATATATATATATACATATTAACAAAAAATAAAGTCACATTTGCTTATAATTTATTTTAAATAAATTAAAAAATATATCATATCTTTGGCGTATTTAATAATTTATTTTTGAATTATTATATCTCTTGGAGAAATGAATAATAACAATTGTAAATAAAAATTAAATATTTTATTTTTTTTTATACAAAATGAGAATCTCACTTTTTTTTCTCTGGTATGTAACAAAAATACGTCAAACTTTGTTTTGCCTTTAAATTTTATTAAATCATAAAAGAACTTTTAAATAAGGCATTATTTAAAACCTGATTTATTTTTTAATTTTATAATGAAAATATTAAAAATAACAAAAAAAAATTAAAAAGTTGAACATTTTTTTTTATATATATATACATAATATGTGTAGATGTTTGTGTGTATCTAGATTTTATCTTACATTTTTTCTTTAAATTTAATAATTATTAATATTAACCAATATAAATTATAAATAAATGTTTTTTATTGAAGACGACAATAATTAATTTCGATTGTCAATATTTTAAAATCCATGAAACAAAATTCAAAATAAATATTTAATTTATAATTTATCACAGTCAATATTAATAATTTAGTATTAATTTTGTTTTAAATAGATTATACTAAAAGTTATGTTGCTAAATAAAACTAAAAGTAATAAAACAAAAATAAATTAAAATCCTCCATTTCCTTATAATTTTTTGTTTCTTCTCCACCTAATTAGTACAAATATCAATTAAGATGAAAAACGTTGGGAATCGCAGTGTTTAATTTAAAAATTTTAATTTTTTCCTCAAAATAAAAACTTTGAATACACACAAATTAAATATTAAAAATATATACATAAATATATATTTGTGGTCTCCAATAGATATAATGATAATAATAATAATCTTTATTATTATTATGAGTAAAAAAAAAACAAATTAAAAAATAGTAAGAAAAATAAATATTTAAAAAATAATTTATTCTTGTAGTTGCCGTTTTTGTTTACGTTGAAATAATATATACACAACATGAACTAAGTAGTACTAATTTTTCCAAATAACGCAATCGATCATTTATATTATAAAAATAGAACTATAGCTAGGCTTTCAATTCGTATTATTTAAGGTAGGTAAAAATAATAATTTTGTTTGTTTATTATTTAGTTTATTTCCTAATTATTCATTATTGAATCGATGTTACTTCTTGGGAATCGATTTGCTGTAACTTTGGTAGGGTTATTATTAAGCGTTCGAATATCATATATTATGTACAAGCAATATAGAATAAATTTTCAAATTTTGTACTATGTTTTAAGCCATAGTAACATGTGAGTTGGTCATATTTAGCTCCAGTGAACATTATTGATTAATTATCACATGCAAACCATTTAAAAATGCCAGCATATGGTCAAGTCAAACAAAAAGGAGTGATTCTGAGAAGCAAATACGAACAAAGTGAAAATAATTGTAAATTATTAATAGGCGTCCTTGGTGATTAAAACCAATAATATTAATCACGACCTGCAATTTTATGAAACTAGAAAAAATGTATTTTTTTATAAAATAATAAATAATAATAGTAAAACCAAGAAATTTTAGTAACCAATTTAAGGTCAATAAAATAATGGTCAATTTGCACGAAAATACATCAATCAAAACATTATTTTTTCTACTTTGGTATTCTCACTTTCTGTGAATGGTTCTTAGTTATTTGTG
The DNA here is from genome assembly GCA_951394425.1 of Tipula unca. NCBI lineage: Eukaryota > Metazoa > Arthropoda > Insecta > Diptera > Tipulidae > Tipula > Tipula unca. Next base: position 52,897,025 of record OX596381.1, on the reverse strand, counting down.
AAGTTAGGTTTGGGTAATGTTAATGTTGATTAACAGGTATTTTTTCAATTTTTGTTTTAATTACTTAATTCAGATTCACCAACAGATATTCGGATTTCCCCAAAAAAATATTTTAGACTGCCAATGAATAATTTTAAGTTTAATCTGTGAAACAAACATTAAGTCTATATAATTTCCTTCTTTTGAGGAATGTATAAAAAAATATATCTTTGTAAGTGCTTTAAATAAATAAGTAAATCTTATTGCTTCACAGCTTGTGACCATAAATTACTGTTAAATATATAGTACGAGTATACAAGTAAATTGATGTCACCAATTACTAAACTATGACGTCATTTTTCAGTACTTCCTTTAATAGCTGTGTCGATAACATTCATTTTCAATATTTTCTATTCAAATGACAGATATAAAAAATTTGTATAGCATGGAATGTATATGCGGCGGTGGTCCAGTAAGAAAAGTCAGTGACTTTGGATTTATGGTTCGATTCTCGCTTGAGCCAAACATTTTTGATTTAATTCCTTCTGTCAAATTAGTGATGGTGAAATAAAATTACTCAAATCCAACTCAGCTTCTGTTCAAAACTTCAATATTCTCCACGTAAAAGTGGCAAGTATAAATGATGAGTATGATGGGTATAGAAATAGAGTGGTAATGAAACTATACGGCGGTGGTCAAGTAAGCAGAGTTCATTGCCGTTGATAAAATTTTCAATATTTTTTTTTCAAATGGCAGCTATAAACGATAGGAATACCACTATTTATATGTATGGCGGTGGCTCGGTGGTAAAAGAAGCTGGATGATGGGTTTTTCAATCATGACTAGGTTCAAGCCTCAATATACATTTTTAATTTAATTATTAGCAAATTGGTTATTTTTAAATCAAAAAGCGATTTTTTTTAAGATAATGAGAAAAATGTGTGAATGCCCCGCTAAATTTTTTTACCATTAATCGAGAGGTTCGAACACTGACGACAACCACGATTCGAAATCCTATGACACCGCTCTTACTTTACCACCTCACCATTTCCATATATTCATTTGCCGCTATACTCATCCTTTATATTTGCCAATTGAGGGAGAAATTAAATAAATTAAATTAAAAATTATTTAATGCCAAACCGAGGCTTGAACTCATGTTCATAATACCAAATGCAACGACTCTGCTTACTGGACCTCCGGCGTATATAAAATTGGTGCTATACAAATCTTTTATGTTTGCCAATTCAATAGGGAAAATTGAACATTTTAGCAACTAGGACAACATTCATACACAAGAGGTGGCTCTTACATTTTCATTACGGTCATACACAAGAGATGGCTCTTACATTTTTATTACGGCCATACACAAGGGATGGCTCTTATACTTGCCGAAGAAATTAAATTAAAAAAGTATTTACGCTGACGAGAATTGAACTCGAGTTCATGAATTCAAAAGCAATTTTGGTTAACTGCACCACCGCCGAAGATACATAATGCTATACATATCTTTTATATTTGCCAATTCAATAGAGAAAATTGAAAATTTTAGCAACAAGAATGGACTATGCTTATTTGACCAGTACCGTATACACAAGAGATGGCTCTTATACTTGCAGAAATTGAATGTAGATTTCAACAGAACCTGTGTTGAACCAATTTTACAGAAGAAATTAAATTAAAAAAGTATTGGCGCTGACGGGTCTTGAAATCGAGTCCACGATTTCTAGAGCAATCACTCTGCTTACTCGACCATCGGCGTATTAAGATTTCGTGCTGAACAACGATAGAAATCTTTACATTGCACAACTAATAGAAATCTTTACAAAAAATTATAACCTTCATTAAAAACAATCCGGCCAAATTTAACTATGACCGTGCCATAAAATTTAACACACCCCACTCCATGGTAAAACGGATTCGAGATCAGGAAGGCTATGAGTGCTGCCGAGTTATTAAAAAGCCAAATCGTTGAGAGAACCAACACTTGTTCGATAAAATATGTGCCAGACTGATGACGAAATTTTCACAAAATTTAGTGGATGTGTTTTGATGGATGACGAAACGTACATGAAATTGGTTTTGAAACACTTCAAGTTAGATACATTTGCAAAAAAATGTATGATTTGGCCGGCAACTTGTAGTTGTGGAGCCAGGTGTTTGTCACATTTTTCATAACGACGTATTTTGCCGCTAATTCTTTAACACGATTCATCAGTAAAGTTTTGGCCATATAGTTCGATCACACGACTCTAAGAGCCTACAGGTTTTCGATGTATCGAAAAATTTTGGGGTATAGTGGAACGATGCTTATGTGCAAAAGTCACACCGGCAGTTATGCCAGAAATATGGAGCACAAAGAACATGTGCGTGAATTTATCCATAATCAATAGAGGTGATTTGTGCAATAATTAAAAAAACTCAAATAATTAAATTTAATCATATAGAAACTTTATCATTCGATAGAACATTTCTTGCCATTTATTTTTTAAAGATAACTTCTTTCAAATAATCGCCGCAACTGCGATTGTCCTTTCTCAAAGTCCAATTTTTGATTACGCGTTCGAGAATATCGAGTGGTATCTAGCGAATGACACGAGTAATGTTGGCTTCCAATCCCTCAAATCTGCTGGTTAATTCACATATACTTTGGACTTTGCGTAGACCCAAAGAAATGAGTCTAGAGGTATCATACGATCTAAATAGTTAATTGAACGATCCGAACCGTGAAATTAATGGCTCGCCAACATGATTTTTCAATAACATTGCTTCGCGCGCTATATGGCAAATAGCGCCGACTTGGAACCAAATGTCATCGAGGTCGAGCTTCAATTTCAAGCAGCACATATTCCGTTATCTTGATAAGAATTTCATCTCCAATTAATTTTTCAGCAAAATAGCTTCTTGAAGAAATTTCCCATAAAAACTGGTAAGTTAATTTCTACAGGAGCCAGATTGTTGACACACTAAGGAACCAGTATTGGCCTTTAATATACTGTTATAATAATAATTTTTTATATATGTAGACTCTTATAAGTCTATGATATGCTTCGTTGTTTAGAGCCAGATTCTATGTAAAGAGAATTTGTTTCATTTTAGTTAAGGATAGTATGTTATCGCGAGGGCGAGGATAGACAACAGGATGGATTTCATCATATCGATTAAAGACAAAATCCGCGATATTTTAGAAAATCCCTTACGTGGGAAATACTGTGCTTCGGATGTTTCAAGTACAAAACATTCTCACGACCTATAAATTGCGTCTGCGCTGGCCCATATTCAATCCTGATGTGAGTTAACATTTCAATATGGTATCATTAAATACAGCGATGTCACCCAACAATTATAGGTAAACTGACTACAATTAAGCCGTGTCATTTGACACAACCAAAGTAATTCAAATTCATTTCCTGTCAGTTCGAAACTTTGAAATCATATAACTCCAAAATGCGGCCATTTTTCGACCTGCTATTTACGGAAATGGATTTTCCTAGAGTGACAAAGCATATACATTTAATTCTACATATGAAAAAAAATTTTTGTTGAATTTTTATAATTGAACTTTATTGTTTGTTTTTGTAAACTCACAAATTTATTTTGATTTTTACAGTTTACAAAACTATACAAATCGACATAGAAATTAGTATTTCAAAGCCTATATCCGTTGCAATACGGTCTCATTTCCGTTTGCATGGATAATTTTGCAATGTCACCTTATTCCACAACTAAAATAAAGACATGGTCCTACGTCGAAATAAAAATCTTGATTTATAAAGTGCAAATTAAATCCGCTCGACAAAATAAATTGTTCTTAATTTACAATCATCAAATTTATCTTTGCACTTTGCAAATTTTAGGTCTCAACGACGTAAAGTTGGTATTAGCTGGGTAAAGGATCCAGCCTATACATATTTGCACCTTTCACTTTGAATTTTGTGGAACAAAATAAAATGCAGTCAAAAAAAAATGAAAAAGTTGATGTATTTTTAGGCAATAGGAATCTGCTCCAAAATCATATGTTGAAGTGAGTGTATTGAAAGAATGTAACACTTTTGGGACATTTGGTCCAAATCGGTGTGGGGATAGTTTGATTACGCACACGCAACATAAACAATTTTGCTTAATTTTCTATTTGGTATTGTACATAAAAATTTATTTAAAACACTATGGTCAATTAGAATGGAACTATGCTATTCCTTGGCCGATTATGATGAAACCCGACATGTTTGACGGAAATGGATGGCAAGAGAACTAGACCACTCAAATATAAAAAAAACAGAAAACGTTACAAATGTTGCAAACCAATTAACTATGTATAATGTCGTAAGAACTACATCAAACTGCCATTGCAATAACAAAAAAAAAATGTACTCACCTTTACTTACACTTTGTAAAAACACGTACGGATTCTCACGTTAAAGAAAACAATGAAAAGTCTTTGTTTAACATTTTATTTTATTTACATAGTATTCTACAATTAATCTTAGAGGTACAGTTACAATTTTTACGTTCAAAGAAAGTTTATGCTATTGAAGCAATATATCCGGTAAGAAAAATATATAACGCCCGATGAAGCGTCCAATTTTATTTATTCAGATCCAGAAAGTATGTAATGCTGTTTTCTCTCAAAATATTTGGTATTATTTGTGATTGTTATTTAATAGACTAATAATTATGCCAAAATACTAAAGTATTTATAAATAAGAAAAATAATTTAATTAGAAAATATTATAACAATTAACTTAATAGATTTTATTCAAATAGATAAACCGTTTTTTTAAATAAATTTGCTTACATTTTAAATTATATAAATTATGTTTCTTTTTAATTTAAACAAAATTAGAATGCATATACATATAGTTATATCCCAACATGATGCATTTGTAGTTGCATTTCTGACACTTTCAATGTACCATACATGAGCCGGTACGTAGTGTAAATTGATGATAAGAGTCTACGTTACATAAATAAATCGAGTTCAACTTTAAGCGGTATAAGATGTTTTTTTAGATAGTAATTAATTAAGAAATAGTTTCAAGTTAATTGTAAAGATGCTTAAAAGTGAAGAACATATACTTAAAAAGGATATCCTTGTCAATTTCTCTAAGTTAGTGTCATTTTTATATGAACAGCGGATTCGACATTATTCAAGCTAGTACTTCAATTAGCTGTTATTGGAAAGCGGAGTTCAACCTAAGAGAGTCATGTGCCACTACGACATGTTTGTGTATAATACAACTAACCTGAACTAAAAGAGAAACTAAGATTCCATAGCCAGACAAAATATATTAACATAAAAACAGTTCACAAAGAAACCGGACGACAAAAAAGCTAATAGATGCTAATGATATGGTATTGCTCAAGAATAAAAATAGAAGAACAAACCAATGGTCCTTGCCCTTATGGAATACTCAGCATGGGCTTGTTTACAAACGTTACTATACTAGTAAACAAGAAACAGAAAAATAGGATAATAATACAATTTAACGCACAACAAGCAACATTTGGTACACACATTTGTAAACAATATACACGGAAGCAACAACAGAAGACAAAAACGATAATAAACAAACAATATTTTTAGACAAACGCAAATACGGAGACCGATGGTAAAAAAATATTACAAAAAAAAATTTAATAAATGCAAAAACTACAGCAAACCTACTTTATGCTTTGATATAAGAAGCACAACCGGGAACACAACTTTTAGCACCCAAAATCAATGAAAGTGAATAACGAACCAAAACCCTCAATATCGGTAATAGCCAAACAGACGAACAAAATAAATAAATAAAAATCACAATCAAGGAATAGAGAAGAAAAAATATCGACACAACAATAATCAACAAACAACACAAAAAAGAGGATTAGAGGAGATAAAATAACTAAAATAAGACTGCCACAGTATAGTAATCAATAGATCATCAGTGGTCGTAAAATTTTAAATAAAGTATTAAGTGTATACAAAAGTTTTGATTTCTTTCAATATAATCGCCAGATGGAACCCTTAAAATCGGTAAGAATACACGAAGAAAAAATCTTTAAATTTTGTAAAATCATTCACTTTCAAATCGTAGTAGGGTTTCCCGGCCAAAATTATTGGGTCGATGAGTTGTTTGTCAATTTAAATTAAGGTGGTACACGCTCTATGGAGAATGGCCTCTATGGATTCTGAGGAGGACAATCTGGTGCATAACCAGAGAAAATCAAATCCGGTTGGTCAAATGAGTAGCGAGGAACAATTTTCATTCCAAAGGAGCTCTATGACGCTCAGATCTCCAATGAAAAATAACAAATTCATATTTGCAAATGACGCAGTCTCCACTGAAAAAAAAAACATCAGTGTCAGAACAAATTCCGAGTAGATCAGCAAATATTATAAACAGCGAGGAGCTGTTGAATAAATTTCAAAAAATGGGGAAACGCAGCAGAGCAAGGAAGTTGCTGAGCTTAAGAGAGAAAATTCTACACTCAAAGAAAAGGTTAAAAATAACAAAGTGGAGGATTCTGCACGACTTAAAAATCTGTCTTCTAACTAAAATCAGCCATCAACCGTTCAACATGATTGTTCAAATAATTCCAACTGGTTGCTGCGGCAATTTCAAGTTTTTCAACAGAATAATAGATTCAATGCTCTGAGTCAAGAGGAATATTGCACGGATGAGGAAGAACTGGAAAACGAAGTTGGCACTGATAACAGAAATAACAAAAAATGTACGCGCACAAAAACGAAAACGCCTCCAAAACATACTACACAAAGTGTGAACAATAACACTGAACAGAAAAACAAAAAAATACCACTGCCTCCACCCATTAATGTGAGCAACATCAACAAGTTCGAACATTTTCGACAAAAAATAATAAAACCCACTAGTGAACCAACTAATTTTAAGGCGCTTTCAAACAGCGATATTAAAATTACCGTTCAAAATGCAACTGACTACAGAAAGGTCAAAGAAATATTGGAAGAATTAAAAAATGAACCCAGCAACCAACTAAAAAATATCGAATATCACACCTATCAGCTGAAGAGTGAAAAGCCTTATAGAGTTGTGATCTTAGGCCTACCATCATCCATTAGTCGTGATGAAATTAAAGCAAACTTCAAAAAAATGGAACATGAAGTCGCAGGTATTACCAACAAATTCAAAATGGTCACAATTGATGGTGTAAAAGTCTGGAAACACTTTCCAATGTTTTACATCGATTTCAAATCAAATTTTGAAACACCTATTACAAAATTACATAACGAGACTTACGAAATAGAAGAAAAACCGAACCAGATAAAACGTTCTAACGACCACAACGAATACCAGACAAACCAGCTAAATTACATAACGAGACTTACGAAATAGAAGAAAAACCAAACCAAATAAAACGTTCTAACGACCACAACGAATTCTTCGAACGAGCACAAACCTTAGAACACCAGGTATAGTAGAATTGTAATCACTTGTACTGGTGTGATGCTTGCACATAATTAGACAGTACGAGGAAATCACAGAAATAATAGCAGCATTAGATGTAAACACGCTGCATCCACTGCTCCCACAGCAGAACATTTGAAATAATAAAAACCGAGACAAAAATAGAAAACCAGAAGATATTGAAATACGAAATTCTAAAGAAGCTAATACAAACTGAACATTAGACGGACAGATTATCATAAAAATATTGCGATACTAATTAAACAAAAAAAAAATTACTAAATCAATTTCCAATTAATCAACATCCCCAGATTAGGAATTGAACTGAGTGAATACAACTCTCTAATCTTTGATAATGAGGTAGAAAACATGACAAGACGAGAACACAAACACTAACACACATACACGAAAACAATCAACTGTCACAAACTCTCGGGCCCAACACAAGATTAATTAATTCAATTTTTAAATGCCATTACTGACCCCTTACTGAATCAGCAATCTGACTCCATCCGTTTTTATCCTGAACTTGGTCTTCATGCTGTCTTAGACAATCTGAAGAAGCCAAGTCGTTCTCCACACCTTGGAGTCATCGTCGCTTGCAATGACGTCTGTGCCTATCATATGGCGCCTCTCCTTTCAAAGGTCGCTGCACAATTCGTTCCAGATCCGCACGCAGAACGTAACCGAGCCAACTTACTCGCTGAGATCTTACTCAAGATGGTATGTACCAACTTCTTCGCGTTTTGAGCCGTAAATTACACGCATGATTTTTATCTCAAATGTAAGGAGCAATCTCTTATACTCGTCCTTCAGCGTCCAATCATCACATCCCTCCATAACAACGGGCCTGATCCGCTCTGTAAAGATTCAGATCACGGCACTTTATAGGTATTTAGATTTTAGTAGTGGCCTTAGAGGATACAAAGCACTACTGCCCACTACCGCCGCTTTTTAATATCCTCACTTACACTGTTATCGTGAGTGTTAAGATAGCCCAAATATTCGAACCTCCTCGCTTCCTCAAACGTGTATTGACCACTACTAAAATCTGGTGTGTCAAATTTGTTTTGGACTCATTGATCTGGAGTCTACAAGCGGATCAAGTATTTCCTTCACTCCGTTGCTATTCAGTCCAATCTATCTGCAAAAATTCGCAACTAGAGTCAGCCGATACTTCTTCAAGCATGTGATTAGACCTTCCAATGCTCCTTGTTTCCTAACTGACTACACGTTCCACGTGCCGATCCTAAATCTCGTGTCCGGGCACTTGAGCGGGGATCCGGCGTTGGTTTGGCGGATCCATTTTTTCTTTTGTTAACGTTATACACAGTTGATTTTTTTTTACAGATGCGGGTCGTCAGCCCAGCGATCCAACCGTTTAGTCGCCTCTTACGACAAGCAAAGGATACTGTGGTGGTATTCTTGAAAAACATGTTCGTGCCATTTAGATTTACGAGACATGTGAATGCCCCCCCAACCACAGAGGGATTAAAGCATAAATATGCATAATTCAAAACCTACTTCGTCACAGATCAAATGAAAATATTATTTATTTCTGAACCCTCATCACGATATTTTACCAAGCACACGGAAATAATACCTTAGAAAATTTATCTCAACCACATACTGGTGTGTAGCATCAACACAACCTAAAACCGAAATAGTGTCATAAATCACTGGATACAAAAAAAATACAACTTAGCAGATTTTGATGCAACATATTCTAATCACCTCAGTACAAGCTTTCAAATTAAATAAAACAACTTGTTGTACACCCCTGTATAAAATATTAATAACCTAAATAAGTAAAAGTAAAGTAAAACATTTAAAGTAAAACACAACAAAAATTGTAATTGCAAAATTGCATTGTAATTAATTTATAAACCCAAATATTTATATACAATTCATATTACGCAAAATATTTGTAAACCTAAATATTTGTATCCAATACAAATATTTGTACTTAATTCATGAACTCAATTTTTATGTAAAATTATGTAATATAGGAAAAAGTAAGTCAACAACCAAAGTTGACATACTAAAACTAATATATATATAGTCCACTTGAATTAACAAAAGTAGTTCATTTTAAAATCTAGTTCAGTTCAATTAAAACTAGTTCACTCAAAAGGTTCATTCACAGATATCCATGTAAAGTAGTTCATAAAATAAATCAATATAATAAAAGTTTAATCATAGTTTTATCTATTACAACCTAAAGGAATCCACCTGCAAGTAAGTATATTCCTTCCATCGATACTGCCCAGCCCCCACCAGTGGTAAGCGGATATCGATCAAATAACTAAATAACTAAAACAAACACCCTACTAACACTAAGGCACCGATTCTAATTGACATTGATGCACGAACCTCGCATGGCAAAGCTGAGGAGGGAAGCAATAAGAGTGTTTCAGCGCTCGACTCCCCTAGTAACAGGTGTCAATTAAAATCTTTTTCTCCATACTAACACAATATCAAAATTACATTGATATTTCTACAAACAAACAATTGCTAATTCACAAATAACAGTATAACACGACATATAACATAACCAACACATATAAACATTAACACATTTAGACTCCACACTTCCAAACCCCTCACGTATAAATAACAAACTATTTATACAATATTGACACTAAACACTCACGTATAAATAGCATCCCATTTATACAATATTTACCCCTCACTAAAACCACCCCCGTATAAATAAAACCTATTTATACAATAAACTTTAGGAGAAATAACACTACAATCAAAGCCAAAAATATAGATGACATTATAAATGAAATAAACACAAAAAAAATTGCTAACACTGACAACGGGAACACTAACAACCTATAACGGAAGCAAAGACATCATATCCAGTGCAGACGAACCCACAATACAACAATCAGACAAAACCACAGATATCATGTAACTACTGCCATACGACCAAATCACATATGGGACATATGCCGAACATGACTAAACCAGAAGAATGAAAAGAGACACAACACGAACACAATCATACAATTCACAATTCCAAAGTAACCAAAATCGAATATACCAACCAACGAACACATACCAAACAAAGAAAGTTTTAACAAACAATATCATCCGCAATAACTTTAATCATGCAAATAAACACATTATATTTACAACCGTTAGAAAATCAAACACAACTATCTAATAAAACCGCAACCGAACTAGGATATTCTCTTCAAATGGGTACCATTCCTGAAATGTAACTTAAATCCTTCCAAACACACAACGAATATGAAAATCAAATAAACAATAAAAATTCGTTCCCCATGAATTAAATTCCCATAACAAATCAAACGCAAAAAGCACCAATAAGAATTAGCGAACGACTAGTCAGTCAAGCCCGATAAAAAATAATCCCCAAAACAATTACCAAAGCAATGAAACTACAGCTAAAAACTAAAACACTAGAAACGGAAAAACCAACGACGGAAGCTCAGAACAACACCAACAACCAAACAAATAGCGAACAAAACACAAGATAAAACTCTAGCATGACAAAACTAGAAATCAGCCAAAAACGAAGAACAACGAAAGACACTAACAATCAACAAAACACAAACAGCAACAATGAACCAACAACAGAGCAACAAAACATCGCAAGCTTTGTGCCTGAGTTCAGTGGAGAAAACACCAACAAAAGAACAAACGACTTAGTAAGATTTTTAGGAACAGCAGACAATATATATGAAACACTAGAGACAAACGAAAAAAATAAAATTTTCGACAGGCTGATAAAATTTGAGGTTAACAGGTGATGTACACTGCCAACAGGAGCATCAGCAACTCAATCAACACCAGAAACAAGAACTTTACATCAAACAAAAATGAACCAACAACCGAACAATTACACAAGAAACATGGAACTACTGCCAACGACCGGGCCATATATGAAACATATGCCGAACAAGAATGAATCAAGAAAGAATAAGAAGAGAAACAACACCGATGCAACCATACAACATGCAATTCCAACGAAACCAAAACAGAACATCCCAAGCTCAGAACACACACCCGACACATCAAGAACACGCCAACAAACAATATCTCAACCCAAATGAACCAGAACTACTCACCCTATACCTTAAACAATTTCAATAAAGAACCTCTACACCTCACCACAACATTCATATCCCCAGCCGAATATCCAAACGAACCGATTCCCACAAAAATATTGCTCACATGAGAAGGAGACGTGACATCACTGCTCGTAGCGACACTGTCATAGAAACACAAACACTAACTAACCATCTATCAATCCCCATAACCAGAGATCATTCTCTACACCGTGGACCCATCATCGCCTGCAACGACCTCTGCGCCTACCATATGGTGGCTCTCCTTTCAGAGATCGCTGCACAATTCGTTCCGGATCAGCACGCAGAACGTGATCGAGCCAGCGTATTCGCTGAAACCTTATTTCATGCACAATATCAGAGATCTTCATCAGATCTCTGATCTCGTTATTGTACAGAGATCGGTATGTGCCATCTATTTCTATGTAAGGAGACATCTCTCGTACTCATCCGTCAACGCCCAACTTTCACATCCAAACATAACAACGGACCTGATCAACGCGTTGTAAAGCTTCAGCTTCACGGCACTTGATAGATGTTTAGATTTTAGTAGTGGCCTTAGAGAATACAAAGCACAGTTGCCAGCTGCCAGCCGCACTTTAATATCCTCACCCACACTGTTATCGTGAGTGATAAAAGAGCCCAAATATTTGAACCTCCTCACTCCCTCAATTGTGTAGTAGCCACTACTAAAATCTGATGTGCCATTTTCCCTATAACAAGAGATCATATATTTTGTTTTGGACTGATTGACTGGAGTCCAACAGAAGCTGAAAACTCTACAAGCTGTTAACTGTTCTCAACTTTAACACAGTATTCAGACTGCGTCACTGTCACTCTACACAATCGTACCATTTTTGTTGGCATACCTATAGATACTCCAGCGAAGATCACAAACTCTCTCGATTGCTCGAGTCGTAGGCCTGCCGGAAATGGAACACCTGATGTACGGGGATGGAAGTCTAATAATATTTAGATAGAATCATCCGCAGTGAAAAGGCCTGATCAGTGGCTGATCGATTCGGACGAAACCCTCCTTGATAGTCACCAACCAGGCCCTCCGCTAGAGGGGTGAATCTATCCAATATAGTGTAGAACAGTAACTTGTATGCTGTGCAAAGGAGAGCTACACCGCGATAATTCTCACACTTCAAGCGGTCTCCCTTCTTGAAGATGGGGCATATCGCGGCCACTTTCTATGTGAACGGTTTAGTTTCAATCTCTGCATGATCCTAGTGAATTCCTCATTGGATGGATCCTCAATGCAGTCTGTATTTGACTCCTCAATGCAATCTGTATTATTCTCAACTACAGTCTGTGACGCATGATGAACACCATGCAGGACGGTAAAGTATCCATTCCATGCGTCGATGTTGACACAGAGGTATCGCTTCCGGTCCCGAATGGCAGTTGACGTAGGTTTGAAAGTATGGTGCAATCCAATATTTCCTTTAAATAAATTAAGTGAAATGCGCTCATTACTGAGTGTTGTTGTACTTTCAGAACGTCCACCTTCCACCATTCTCGCTTTTTCCGTCTACAAATCCGCTTAGCTGCCCTCCTAGTAAAAGTAGCCTTGTTTTTCCTCGCGATTGTGAGACGTTGTTGCACTTCACTATATGCTATAATTTGTTGCTCTACTGCAAGACGACACTCGTCATCAAACCAATCATTCTTTGGTCTGACTTTCACTACACCTAAAGTCTGTTGAGCAGCACTGACAACCGAAATTTTCAGTTCCTCCCAGACAGAGTTCATAGAATCAGACTGGTAATTAGCTCCCTCAATGTTGTCGCTGATAAGATCCTGATATCGTTTCTTTTGATCTTCATTTATCAGATCTTCACAATCGAAACGTTCCATGCGTTTCGCTGTGTTCCTGGACCTGTACGAAAACTTCCACCGTAGCTTTGCAGTGACCAATAATGATCGCTAAGTTCTCACATCCGGCACAACCCGAGATCGCCCTTTTGAAATTAACACATGGTCATCATTCTCTCACCATTATCGGTCTTGATTTCTGCCAGCTCTAGCATTAAAGTCCCCAATTACCATTCTAACGTCGTGTTCGGGTATAGATCCCATCAGATCGTTCAAGTCATTGTAAAGAGTCTTTATCTTGGGGCTGGCTGACATCTGTGGGCGCATGTTCACAAATTATCGACAGGTTAGCTAACTTCATGCGCTACCGAAGCTTACACAATCGGTTATTGACTGCTTGGAAATCCAAAACAGCTTTCTTTACCTGGGGCCCAAGAATAAATCCAACTCCAAGATTTCCAAGCTCATCTCCACTGTACAACAACGTATAGCCCTGAGACCCATGGTCTCCACTTTTAGGCCAGCGGGTTTCTTGAAGAGCAACAAATTCCAGCCGATATTCCTTCATGCATGTTATTAGGCCCTCTAACGTTCCTGGTTTCTTAAGTGACTGCACGTTCCACGTGCCGATCCTAAATCTCGTGTCCGAGTACGTGGGCGGGGGTCCGGTGTTGTTTTGGATGCAGGTCGTCGGCCCAGCGATCCAACCGTTTAGTCGCCTCCTTCGACAAGCAAAGGATACTGTGGTGGTATTCTAGGAAAACATGTTCGTGCAATTTGGGTTTACGAAACATGTGTGCCCCCCGACCACAGGGGCCAAAAATGCATAATAACCCAAATAAAAAATAACGTAATATAATAAATTTGTAAACATAAATGGCTAAATTGGAAATATGTAGAAACATAATTATAATTCCAACAATAAACTCAAACTCACTCACAAAATAAAATTGAAATACAAAAATGCTAACGTCGCAAACTATCAAATTTAATAAGTTTAATGAACTTAGGTCAATACCACCCAACCGCAATAACCACTCATGTTACAAATATAGGCAAAATAATTATTATACGCAAAATAGGCACAAAAAATTACTATATACGCTTGGGTGCAAAAAATTTGCACATTGATCAATTTTCAAAAAATTCAATGTTTGTTTGCCCCATAAATTTCAATGAGATTGATGTTCGAGCTTCGAGCTGACCACTCCATAACAGGCACATCCAACTTTTGATGGTACTGGTACACTATATACCAGCCGTATGTTGTCTCGCATTATCCTGCATGAATAGGAAGTTTTCACCAACCAACCCGGCAAAACGTACGACGTAGTCCTCGAGTCCTTGATCGACGGCCAGTATTCGCTCCGGAGATGAAAACAAGATCAGCATTCGCCTCTCGTGACATGCCTCCCCAGAACATGCACGATCCCCCTCCACGAGACAAGTTCTTCAATGCAACAATAAGCAAATCGCTTTCCTAATTTTCTATACACTCTTCCTCGTGCATCGTTCCCATATAAACATATCCTACACTCATCAGAGAACAGGACTGTTTGCTGAACTGTGTGCAGTCAGATCATCTTCTCGAACACGTCTTCTAACTGTCCATCGACTGACTTCGACTGAACGTCTTGGGCCCGCTGTCACAGTTGAATCGCATTCAAACGACGATTTCGCTACGAAGTGGTCACAAGAAAGCGGTCATTCCGCTGTGTTGTAGCACGAGGTGGGCTAGATCCTTCTCGCCGTCTGAAGCCGCCTATTTCTTAATATCTCTGCTACACGCGACGAACGGAAAATCGCCTCAAATTTAGTTTTTGCACTTCACTCTGCTTCAACTAATGCAACCACATTTATGCGTTTCGCAAAATCTCTTTGGCGGTACGGTATAAATACGAAAATGAACCACTGGATAGGTGGTGAAATAGACTTTGAATTTGCATTCAAAAAAATTAAACAAGCATTGGATTTTTTGATATTTTTAGTTCAACTTTTGTTGAAAATTGATCAACGTGCCAATGTTTTGTACCCAAGTATATAGTTCGAAATTTATAATGAAAAAATATTCGGCATTTAGTAAACATTCCATCTTTAGTAATTATTCGGTCTTCAGAAGTATATTCAATTAATTAGAATTAATTTAAATAAAGTGAAAAAGTGTATTCAGTTTTGTAAAGTTATAAAATTTTAAAGTCAAATTAAAATAATTTTAACAAAAAATTCAATCCATCACTCAAAGCAAAGCAGCACCACTAAAACGATCAACAAATTTGAAGTAAATATAATCTCCCGAACAACCAAACAATTCATAAATTAAATTAAATTTAAAACTAAATCATCAACCGGTAGTACTTCAATCATCAGAATAGATATCCCTGAGCTTCAATTACCAAAGTAAGTGTAATCCAACCAATTAATCAAATATATTACCATAGCCGCCACCCGTGATAAGCGGATATCAACGAAATTTCATCATACTAACTACTTGGTACCACCAGTACAAGACATGTTAGAGGTTGTAACAGACGAGGAAAGAGTAAGTGCTGCAACAATCTTAAAATTTCGCATACGCTTTGTTTCTCTTACGCACCACGTTTCACGATTCACAATTCCTTTTTATAACTGCGATATCGGAAAAGGAATTTGAGCTGTGATTGTAATTTTTGTAATGATGTAATGATGTATATTTTTTTTTGTTTTACAATAATGAATGCTTTCATCAAAATATTTTAATATTTTACAATGCATTTGAAAACTTTTTTTGTTGAGTGCATTAACTTTGAATGCCCTTAAAACGTGGAATTTATACCCCGTTTTTGTTTGCGTTCGGATAATTTCTTTTTGGTAGTTCGATTTTTTTTTCGAGACAACAGTAATCAAGGTTGTGGAATAATCCATCAAAACGTGTCAAACTGTTAACAGATTGATCTTACCAGCAATTCGTGTGTATGTAAAGGACGTAAAGATTGCCATTCGTAGCACGATACATACATATACATAGCTTATGGTGGGGTTGGTATATAGCGAAGGGACAAGGACTTGCAGTTCCAATCATTTAACTCCGAGCGAGGAATTTACTTTGAAGAGTTGGGGCGGTATCAGTATCCACAATGAAGTGGAAATTTCTTGTCCACTACAATTTTATTTTGCCAAAAAACATCTTCACGAAATCGGGAATCGCCTGCGAGCAGTAAATTATAGATGGAACAAAGTAAAAAAATACAATGAACGGTACAATTATAACAGTCGTTCCAACATCAAACGCAAGTGCTTAACCGCTAATATACTGCGAAAAAACGTAGTGGAGAAGCATTATCAAATGCTGCATAAAGTAATCACTATTGACTTCGGCAATGTTTTTATTTAACTAAATGCGGAGCGAACTGATTGAGGGCTTTTGAGCAGGCCAATATCCAGCTATTACCCACCAACAAAAAACATTGAGCACAAACATATAAGCAACTTTTCCACTAAGGCCAGGATTGTACAGATCAAATTATATGTGATGTCCGATTGGCATAGTTCTCTGGGCTCCGGTTCAGTGTAGGTTTTCGGTTCAAATAACTATCAGAAGTCCAGCAACGATGATGAGTCCGTTAGTTTAGTTTCTGTTCCAATTTCAGTTTTCAATCTACCATTGGTAAATCAACCACATACTAATTCATTCATGAGAAGTGTGGTGGGGTGATGATGAACAGTTATTTTTGAAACTGTCCAACAACATCCGAACACTCGTTGTTCAACGGAGTTCGAAGATGACTGATGCCATGACAATCAATGATCTAATATTGGATCAAGACTGTGGATAGCTCAAACTACAATAATCAACCGAGATAATGTACGTTTAG
Organism: Tipula unca; assembly: GCA_951394425.1. Classification (NCBI taxonomy): domain Eukaryota; kingdom Metazoa; phylum Arthropoda; class Insecta; order Diptera; family Tipulidae; genus Tipula; species Tipula unca. The sequence continues at coordinate 52,879,844 of OX596381.1, read as the reverse complement.
TACTGCGAAAAATTAATTGGTGGCATACATCATCATGTTCAGACTCTTACCCACACGAAGAAACCGCATTGTCTTATAGTATTTTACTAACGTCGCGAATATATGTTAGTTTTAATACAAATTACAAACGGTTTACTATATCTAGTTGAACCTGGAATCATAATAGTAAAAGTTAATAACATAATAGAGTATTTGAGACAAATTTGTTGGAAGTAATAAGAGATTGAACGCATCACTATAGGACCGTCCGTTCATGTATGCTAGTTTCTAAAATTAGTTGTCGACTACAAAATCAAATCATTTTGGTTTACTTCTAATTACAGTCGCCACGACGTTCTACACTCCGTGCTCTCTTTATTTTTAATATGACAGAAGAGGCAAATGGGTTTAGTGATGATATTTAAAAAGGTTTACACTTACATGCAGCCTAAAGTAACTTCATGGATAAACTTTTAATAATTAGAAAATCAATTTAATAGCCACTTGAGCGAATATTAAATATATAATATGTATAGTAAATTTCTAAAAGTCAAAAGTTAAATTTAGCACGGGCGATACCAAACTTTATCAGATATTACGCAATTGATGATCCCTAAAAAGTTAATTGTGATGGATTATTTCACAGGCTTTGATAATTTAAAACAAACAATTATTATGAAAATTATCTCATCGTCTTATAACCTCACAAATCGAGCGAAACGAATTGATCATAAAAATGTATGTTTAGTTTGATAACAGGTAATTAAAATTATAATTTTAACACAAGAAAATGCTGCAATCTGAAATTTAAGCAATAACTCATACATATATTTTAAAAATTAAAACTCATCGTATTTGTGAACAATTCTTACCTTTTGAAGTAAATGATTAGGGAAACTAAACCAAATCATTTGAACTTACAACATCAATTTCTATAAAGATAATACATTCCTCATGAAATTTAATTTAAAATATTTATGATCTAAAACTAATTTAATGAATTATGTTAAAATTAATGAATTGAATCAAGCCAATTAAGTTTTATGTTGATCGAATTAAAACAAAAAACTATAATTTTAAAAATATTATATATGTATTTATTAATTAATTAATATTTTTAATAAAATATGTATATATAAAAAATGTAAATAAAAAAACTGTATTATTTTATAATATTACAAACAAGTTAAATAAATAAAATTTTAAAACATTTAATAAAAACACAATTAAATTACTGGTATTGTTTAAGTATAGTTCGCTTCCGAGAGTTGATAAAAAAATGTAAAGTAAAATAAAATTATTGGAACGAATAACTGAACCTAATTAAAATAAATTTATAATACACATTTTAAAAATACAAATTTAAAATATAATTTTGAAAATATTTCTTATTTAACACAATTCACAAAATTAAATTACCACACGGGTATTAGGATATCTTAGTCACGGATAATTTGTATTCTTCTATAACTCGTTAGATTCAATTAATCGCTATCGAGGGATGTTTTTATAGAAAGTAGAAATAATTAATTATGTGTAAGTCGAATCATTTGAAATATGTAACATGTGTAGGGCTCAAATCTGTTTCCTAACCCTGCTTCTAAATGAAAAATTATGTTACTAAATTTTCATGTTTATCACTTTAACTCTATTTTGAATTTAAATTTTCATAAATGCGTACATTTATTATTTTTTAGTGTTTTTAGTTTGCAAAATACTTCAAATCAAGATGTGCATGCCTGCGGTGAGGTAGTTTAAGTCGACATATTTAGTTTGATGACACTTATTGATATTTAACTGGACAATACCTTCATACTGAATTTTGAGATAGATCTGCTAGAAGTGTTTGTTTGGGCTGATCAATTGGTTCAGCCAATCAATTTCGATTAAATTGAGCAACCCTTTAAATAAAAATATGTTGAGGAGCTACTTAACTCAGAAACAATTATGCTTTCTCATACTAAAATACACGAAAAAATATTATCGATATACTCGTATATTATCATTTATCGGCACTTTTTTTAGAATCGATAATATCCATCAATGTAGTACCTTTTCTTTATAAAGAATGCTGTCTAAATATGAGGTCATGCTGAATGAGAGTGAAATGGTTAAAATAGATTGCAGAATAAGTTGAAACACAAACATTTTTTGTAAATTTTAAATTATAGTGTTGGCTTCAATAGTAACGTCATTTATTTTTGTCTCTACATTTCAACTGAATTTATTTGTTACCATCAAAAAAAAAAAAAATGGCGTACTAAAAATTTCAAAATTCGATTATCACAAACTTGTGTATATTTTTTATAGGCAAATAAAATACCGATGAAGTTCGTACTTATTTTTATGATGCAAACTATCTAATATCTACGCACAAATTATATTTCCCAGTCACAACATCATAATTGGGATATTCAATTGGATAATTTAACAATTTGTAATTTGCAAATCGGTAAATATTAACTGTATCTTGTAAATTTCAATTTCAAAATAATTTTCGAGTCCGTAAATAAAACATGTGACGAGCAATAAAAATTGAGCCGCACATATTTTATTTTTACTGATGAATATTGCTTTCTTGCTAAAAAATCGAGTATCTACCTCACTAACTCATTTGCAAGTTACCTTATATTTATGAAAACACCGCGTCTTAGCAAAAATTATCTCATTAAACTTGTGGTTTATTTCTATTTTCCGATTAATACTGCGTATTTTCAAATTTAGAGACTATTTATTGAGCTGAAAAACCACCCTAAGCCTGTTCTTAGAATAAAAAACGAACAGTACCAAGAGATAAGAAATCAAAGTTAGCTAGCCACAATGAGGAAACAAAATAAGTATATTATCACAAACTTTTAAATTTACTATTGAAGCGCATTCATTCTCTTTGGCGTTTATTTTTATTCTTTCACAATAATTGTTATTAAACGTTAACATTGATTATCGTCTTGTAATTTATATAGTAAAACTTAAAAAGTCGTCTTAATTGGAAGACATATATGTATCTAATTGGGATCAGCTGCAATTTGAAATAAATGTGGTGCATTTATTCAACGGATAATTTCATATATTTAAACTATTGGAAAATTCAAATTTTTACCGCTTTGATAATTAGAGGAAGAAAAATATTAAAATTTAATTAACTAATTATCTCACAATTTTGTTTATTGTTGAATTCTTTAATGTATTCGAACACAATAATTGAATAACAAATTCTTGTGTCAATATTAACCAAATAATAATGCATTTTAATTTCGATTTAACTATAGCTTAAGGTAAATTGAATGATGGCATTAGTAAAGTAACCACCATTCACTCCTCCTAGTGCTCTAAGAAAAACATTTAATTTCAAATGTTGTACAATTATTTGCCAATGTTTAAAAAAAATATACTAATTATATATTATGTAACTAAAATATTTAATAACTTATCTTCCGGTGGTCCAACCTCTCCAAATAGATGCCAAAGATGCAGCTGCGCTAGTCATTAAACCACCAGCCATACTAGCAGTAGCCTGTTGATGTTGCTGCTGTTGTTGTTGATTAAGTAAATTTTGTGGATTAAAATTTCCCGTAGCCTCGTTATTCAATAACAATATTGATTGTGATGACGACGACAGCAGTACATTGTGTGACACATTTTCCCATTCGTTTGGAAAATTATTTTCATCATCCGAATCCGTTTCATCACCATATTCTAATTCTTCAACCAACTGTTTTTCTAATTTTTTGGTCAAACAACTATTGTTTGGGTCGACCGGACCAACATGCCCCAAATCATTTTTATCGATATCGAGTAATTTTAATACATTTTCTAGTGTATGCGATGGGTACAATTGTGATATTTTAACAGATTGTGTATAACATAAATATAATATATTTGCATTTAATCGAGCAACACGACGAGTTATCTGTTGTTCAGACAGCATGCATGAACAAAATTCACTATAAACGGTTTTAAATGGTAAACGAATGTCTAAATAAAAGCTTAAAACTTGAGCTAATTGCGCGGTATAGGTTAAAGCTGCACTTATTCTTGTTGCTGGATTTGGTCGTGACATTAGATCAATATTGGCTCCATCATTTCGACCACCTATTACTCCTGTCCCCACAGTGCCTTTATTTGTAAAAAGAAAATAGTATTAATAAAATAAAACCTAAAATGGAACCACAAAGTAATTAATTACCAACTGTAGAAGACGAGGACGATGGTACACCGTCTTTAATACTCGCCACCCATTCATTATAATCCGAATAATCTCCATTCGCTGGTAGATATGGAGCAACAATTATATAGCAGCAATCATTTTGACTATCCTGTGTAAAACTACATCGCTCTCGGCTATTAATATTTCGAGTTGCATCGGCCAGATCCCGTTCCAAGTCAGTTATTTCATTTAGATTTTGAATTTCACCTTTTCCCATAATTTTTTTTATTGGAAAAATATATTTGATTAACTTTTTTATACATTCTCGGATTATAACTTTTAATTCCAATTCTAATTTATTATAAATTTCTTGTCGTTTACTGATGTCGTCTATTTTAGTAATCACATAATTTTCCAAATCTTTCACCTTATCTTCGTATTTTGGTAATTTTATCCGGAGTGTACGATTAAAATTGGTTAAATATTTCCTTTTTTCAACGTCCTTCTGTAAATTATTTTGATTTTCGTTTAATAAATTTTTGATTAAATTAATTTTTTCTTTTTTCTCAATTATACTGGTTTTCAAATTTTCTATAATTTTCTTTTTTTGTAAATAGTAATTTACTTTTTCATTTATATTATTGTTTGTTGATTTAATGTTCATGAATTTTATTTGCTTATCGTAAAATCTAAAAAAAAAAGAAGAAATCTAATTAAAATGAGTGAAAAAATTAAAAATTAAATGTTCTCTGGAAATTCTTAATCATTTACCAGAGAACATTTAATTAGTATATCTAAAATAAATATTTCAACTTCAGTAAATCCTTTTCAAATTTGATTAAATTTTGTCACTTGTACAAAAATAAATAAATAAAATTAATAGACAAATTCAGCACTCAAAAACAACCAATCATGGATTTTAGTTACCATCAAGAGGGAAGCAATATGTTATCAATGATAATGAGGTCGAGAAAATAAAAATTACTTAAATGCTAGAAGCTTTAAAGTATTTGCTAAAGTAATTACTAGAAAAATAAGTTTGTTATAAAAACTTTGTACACAACACTAATTGTATTGTTCATACTCGCAACATTTATGTCATTAACTGTTTTGTATTTGCAAAACTAAACAAAAACAGAAGTACTATTATGTTGTGCACGAATACCCATATATGTACTCGTATATTTATATAATTTCAAAAAAAATTATGAGAATTATAAAACTAATTTACCCTTTACTCGTATTTTTGGCTACTCGTAGTTTATGCCCAACCCCGATTCGCATAACAATTTACAATCGAAAATGTTAAAATTTATTTTATAAGTTACCAAAAGAAAGAAACAGATGTTGAAAAATTCTTAATATTAAATAATTCATTAAAATCTTAATTTTATTGCTTTACATAGCTAAATTTCTCAATACCGTTAGTGTACATCGTTTTCGTCGATGAATGTGTGTATAACCTATACATTTACGACGGAGTCACGTGCGATGAAAGCGAGGAACAAAAGCTGTGGTAATGGTTCCATATATTCGAATAGAGGGCGAAATACAACAATTATATGCGCCATTAATGACCACTGCGTCGAACACTATTATAAAATAATTTCTAATAAAATTACCATATTCTCCACTGCTAAATCCCATAGAGAAGTGTTTTTCTAAAATGAAACTCTATGCAAGGCAGGTGTTAGCTGATGTGTCAGTTCAGCTTAACCTAGTTGAGGTTATCGAACAATCGGCAAACCAAAATACAGATACCGACTGATCTAATTATATTTTAGACATGATAATGCAAATATGTTTTTGTCGGTTCTATTGAGCAAACCAAAAAAGTTCTATCGCAATCTTAGCAATGAACCAACGGATTCTATTAAAATCATTAAAAATAAACTGGATAATTTAATATTTAAATCGACAAACCTTGGTAGATTTAAAACATGCAATTTTAAGAAAGTTTAATTTCATTTGGAAAAACGTTAATTTGAAATGGAAAATTGTTAATTTTAATTTAAAAAAATTTAATTTATATTCATCAATGGTTTAATTCCGTTTGGAAAAAATTTAATTTCAAATGAAAAAAGTTTCAGTGAATTTGGAAAAAAGTGAAATCTGTTTGGAAATAGTTTAACTTAATTTGGAGAAAGTTGCGTTCAATTTGGAAATAGTTTTGTTTATTTTGGAAAAAGTTGCGCTTAACTTGGAACAAGTTCAATTTAATCTGGAAAAGCTATATGTACATACATGTAGTGTTCAATGAATGTAATTATCAAATTGGTAAATGGGTAAAGATTGTTGAAGGGTTGAGGCTATGTATATACTTTGTGCAACATTTAATGGAGAATTGTGCGAGAAGGATTGCTATTACCTATAAATCTGATGATTTAATGGAATATTAATAATACGATTTTAAATAAATAATAATTACTGTATTTAACGTTTATATTGTAAATTAGTAAAAATGTAATTTTATAAAAACTTTTCAACAATTTTACTTGTTCATTTATTTACGCTTTATTTTGCCTAGTAAGCATTTATAGTTCTGATAACCCAAAAAAGAATACTAATACTTATATTGAATGATATGAATTATACTTTTGAATATTTAGCATATAATTTTTAATTTTTTATCATGAAACATAACAAACAATTATTGACCAAAATGTGATTGGTTGCAGGTAAGTTGGTGCTCGAGATGTTTATGATTATCAATTAATCCGCCAAATTTTATATCTCCCTTAAATATTTTATATCTGAATTCCATAAGAATCGTTTCCCAGGTTTTAAATTTTATTATAACTAAACTCTTTAATTTTTTAATTGCGTACAACTTCAAAAATTGTTTGAATCGTTCACAATTCTTAACTGCACAATAAGAATTTTGAAAAAAAACATCATAATCTTTCATTTCTAAATTTGTTCATTTTTTAATATGAGTTATTAAAAGTCTGTAATATATTTATTAAATTAAACTAAAGCTTAAACTTACTAAAAATAATTTTATATTGTTTTCTAACTTGTATATTTTTATGCGTCTTACTTTCTTTTTTAAATTATGTTTTCTTTGAGTATTTTGAGCGGTCTGTGTAATTGAGATTTGAATTACTTTGTTCGAATGGTAAAAATCTCGCAGACGGCAAGGATTATGCCTCGGATCGTTTGAAAAAGTTAAACGACGAATTGCAGCTTCTACAGAAAAAAACAATTGATCTAAATAACGTATTGTACATCGAGTTAGGTTCAATGTTGATAGATTATTTTATATCAATAACTCATAAGTAAGCGCAGTTCGATCAAATTCACACGAACTGAAAATTCACAAAACGTGGGTCAGGATATTACAAAAATTTCCGGAATATTTAGTTTAATAGGTTTGTTTAGATTAGTTACTTAAAGTAAGTTCACTTTTCCAGTTGATTTATATCAAATTTCTTTAAAGCATAATTTAAAATAAATTTTATATGTAAATATAATTTATGTAATTATAATTTATAACTTACAAGTAAATATCCAAAGTGGTGTTTTATCAAAATTGAAAAAACATCAATAATCATAAATTCTGGAAAATGTCTTACACATTATGTATTTGTAGTTAATTTTCACCATTAAATAAAAATGTTGATAGTAATTTTATATTAAAAGAGTAAACATGGAATTAAAACTTTTTAAATTAATCAGGAGCACACCATTCATGTGAATATTATTTGTATAAGAAAATTATAATTTTCACTCTCAGCAGGCCCGGGGCGAATTTGTAAAAGGCGATAAGCATTGATAAAAAATATTCTGTAATAGTTTATAGAATTTGGGAAATCGAATTCATATTCTAAAAATATAAATTCATTCATTTCGTTCTTTTCAAATAATTCTTACCACATAAACCAAAATTTAACTTACAAGATTTAGGCTGATAAATTCAGAAATTGTACAGCATTCATTTTAATAAGGACTATAAAACTTGTTATAAACACAATCACTATTCATGACCAACCAATCACATTTTCTACACTTCTAATTTTTTTTTACTAATGCGAAGAAATTAGACAATTCCTCGATCACACTTGAATACAGACTGGCGTGATTAAACCAGCTCGTCTACAAAACCAACGATATTATTGAAAAAAGAGATTGCTCAAATTACATGTGGAATATTTTATAAGCAAATCAGCAAGAAATAGTAACTTGAATATCACCCTTTTAAATATTTTGTAGAATCAGCCATCATTCGTTTTTTCTATTCAGGTATAGTGTTTATGACTATATCATATTAATTTGTTCAAGTATATTATGGAAAATGCCTTATACGTAAAACTACAAGTAAATTAAATACTTAGCGCGAAGCGTGATGAATGGAATTTTTACGAATCACAACTATGAACGATCCATTTTTAGGTTTAAGAGTGTCTTGAATTCAAAATAAATATAAACAAGATAATTATTATGCGTTTGAAAGAATCAATATTGAGTTAAAATACAATTAGCAGAAGTTACTTAAACTAAGTTTACTTTTCCAGTTAATATTAAACTTTTATACTTAAATTTCTTATAGGCATGATTGAAAATAAATTTTATATGAACTTTATGTATAATTTCAACATGAAGTACGCAAATAATTATCAATTTCGAATAGAATTATAATTAAAATTTAGAAAAACTAAAAACTAAATAAATACTGGGAAATTGTCTTACTAAATTTTTATTATTAAAAGAACCTGAACATTCAATTAAAAATTCATCTACCCACTCTATTAAAACGGTTGGAACCTACAGAGGTTCCGCACTCAATGATCTACCCACTTAATTAACTATAAAATGTTTACTATTATATTTGAAATTATTCAGGAGAACGCCATTCGTAATATTCAGAAACTATAATTTACTCACAGCAGATAATCAACGAAATTGTAAAAGACGATAAGCATCGATTATAGAAACAATTGTGTTATAGTTTATAAAAATTTTGAAATCGAAGTCATATCCTTAATATACAAATTCATTCGTGGTGTTCTTTTTAAAGAAAAATAATAAACATTTTTATAAAACAAAAATCAACTTACAAAATTTAAACGGCTGATGAAATTCAAAAATTGTACAGCATTCATACACAACTATTCACGATACTAACCAATCACATTTTCTACACTAGTAATTTTATCTTTACTAGATGCAAAGAAATTAGACAATTCCCCGATCACACTTAAATACAGACTGGTGTGATTAAACCAACTGGTCTACAAAACCGACCATGTTGTAGATAAAAGATAATCCTCAGATTACATGTGGAATATTTTATAAGCAAATCAGCAAGAAATAGTAATTTGAATCATTTTATATTATAGTGTTTATGACCATATCATATTAATTTGTTCAAGCCCGTTTTGGAATTTGCCATATACGCAAAACTATAAGTAAATTAACTTAGCACGTAGCGGTGTATGAAATATTTATAAATACAACTATGAACGATTCGTTTCTATGGTTTAGGCTTTCAGAGTTTCTTGAAATCAATCTTCTGTGTTACAGCAATACATAATTGTTATGCAATAAAATGTGTGCAAATTTAAAATAAATATAAAAAACATAATTGTTCGCATTTTCAAGAATCAACAAACAAATTATTTCAATAAAACACGAACCTTTCATCAGCTATTTGTTTGGTAGTGGAATGCACAATATTACCATGTCGTATACAATCTCGGCAATGGAATATTTTTTTTGGCGTGTAGCATAATGGACATTTCATTTGTGTTATAGTTAAACGGCTTGTATTATCCTCATCATTCCCTAGAGAAATATGAAAATTATCAGGCGCTGTACAACTTTCATCCGAACTATTGCTGTTCATTGTAGCTATTTATGTCGAGTAAAGCAATTTTATTTATTATTTGAAGCAATGTAATGCCAACAATATAACTTTACTTTAATCACTACTAATATGAATATGTATAGTATTCGTGTTTAACTCGATTAGAAATTTTCTTTTTTCTTAATTGCACTGATGAATGTTGCAAAACAATGAATCGAATTGTAATTTGTAAAACACAGAAAATAAAAACTAAACAGAAATGTCAAATTTATAATTTTTCTTTTTTTGCGAAGTAGCTAATTGCAAAATCTACATTACCTATGAACAGCTAGTTTCACCGCTGGTTAATAGGTGGACACACCAAAGTTTAAGTAGAGACTTTTACCATGAAAGGCGGAATTAACTTTATTGCCGTCACAAAATGTGAGTTACAGCACTCTTTCGTTTGGTTTGATATTTTCGGAATGAAATACCAATTAAAACGGGAAAATTACAATAGTACATATTGTGTTAAAATAATTGTACACATCGAATAGCCAAGTGAAATTCTTCGTGAACATAAAGAGCGCGAAATAATTGTTTGTACGACTGATTCATAGATGGCAATCAAACATGTCTACACAAAAAATTTCAGGAGAAATATGTAATTTAAAGTATTTATTATTCTAAAAATGTATTTACAAATATATTTCAATTGGAATTTTACTATTGCTAAAAGTAAATCGTCTATTCATTATATCAATACACTAACTGGAAAGCGAGTTTAAAAAAATTTTACAAATTATTTTCTTTTGAAATTTTAAAATTACATTCTGGAGCCGCATCTGGCCACTAAGAAGACTAAAAATCCTCGTTTGGTTAAACATTTCCGATTTCAGGCGTTCAGAAATTCATCAATTTTTTTGCATATTAATATAAATAATTGTCCACGAAATGTTCACGCGTCTGTTTTATCAAAATCATATGACTATCATTGAAGACCACTTTTAATCATTTTAAAAATTAATTTAAATTTATTTAAATAGCTGATCTCCTAATTTGCTATTTTTTTTGCAAATTATGAATATTTCAATTAAATTAAATTTGTAGATAACCCTACCGCGGTTTTCCAATTTTAAAAACTTCCCGGCTTTAATCAAAACAAATTTTGTGTACTAAGTAATGCTACATACATAAGTAGCACATAAGTATACTATAAATACACCAGAATTTAAACCTCCACACATAAACACATAATTCATAATATTTTAAATGTTGGTGTTTTGCAAAATACTCCGAAGTGTAATGCTGCGCTTATAGAAGACCGTGTTTCAAAATTTTGTTAGTAGTCATCTACGCTTGCGGGCTCAATAAAATAACTTTACCCAATTTGCTGGATCGATGCACAAGAATGTTATAGTGGAGTTGTTTAGGTGATTTGTGTATACGTCAAAAGGAATTGAAATGCCAAGGAATCTTTATTAGGAGCATGCTTATCCTTAATTTTCATTGATAGCAGTTCTACGTTAACGCGCAACTCAATAAAATAACTTTGTTCAATTCGCTGGCACACGAATGTTATAGTGGAGTTGTTTATTTAGTTGTCTAGTTTGTGTATATGTTAAAAGAAATTGAAATGCCAAGGAATCTTTATTAGAGGCATGCTTATCGTTAAATTTCATAAAATTATATTAACTTTTATAATTTATATTACTTTATAAATTGGAAAGGACGTTGGATTTAGAAGACTCCGCCTTACAAATTCGAATTCGTGATGTCATTTCCAGGTTCTGTAATGCCTTTACATATATTATGTCCGTTTCGGGCACACTTGAATAGCTTCAATTACAGAACCTGGAAATGCCATCATGAATTCGAATAGAAGATTTATTTTTCGACTCTTAAATATTCAAAAACTATTTAAGACATTTAACATTGGAAAGCAGGCTAAATCATATATAAATGTACGTACTGATGGTCTTAACGAATACAATATGTATAAAATACGCTAAATAAAATGCATTTATAACGTATTTGGTATTAATATGTAAATATTAAAATGAATCCCCCAACAATAAAATCCTGGCTACGACATTGGCTTTAGTAAACCAAATGCTACATACACTTCAGTGGGAAATATGCTTTACCTTATAGCATTTGCTACCAAGCAAGTGCAACGAAGCAATTACTAATACTTTAAGTATTACCAAATGCTACGTTTTATTCATACCCCTCATGATATTGGAACCATGCTTATATTATACAGACATTTCATTATACTTATACTGACGAACGCATTACTGCCTTACTGGGCATTTCAGGTTCATAACAAATAATCTAGCACGTTTTTAAAAACGGTCAGGAGATACATGTATGAATATGCAGAACTGCTTAATCGTGCATGACCGGTCGTAGACCACATACTAAAATAAGAGTCGTCTCAAACAACACAGACTGCCCGACCTCCGTAACCCAATTGATGTGATGGGCGAGCAGTTCATATTATAACAATGTCTTCAAATAATCGTGATAATCATAGGATCAGATATTTATTAAAAATTTCAATGTTCGGTTTAAATTTATGAACAGTTGTCATAATAAACATTTATTAGGTCTAGATACAGATTACATGCAATTTTGTCAGTTCAGCCTGAACAATTGTTGAGGTTTTGCATTTTTGTATGCACAATAGTACAAAATAGACATATAAATTAGAAATAAAAGTCCATGTGAAGACAGTGCATAGTGATTGGATTAGATCCGCTGTGATTGATCAATTTAAGGTCGCTTGATTGTGGTGGGATTGTTCACGAGATTCAAAATTGGGAAACATTAAATTATAAAAACCTCAACTTTTGAATTTTGAGAATTAATAGTATCTTTATTTAATCGAAATTAGATTGGAATTATTATTTTCAATTCCAGTTTTAGTAGCTGAGTTTCGTCCAAAACTGCGTGCACTTATAGAAACAGAATTAAACAATGTACATATAGAATTATAACAAAATCAAATTAAGATCCACGCATGTAATTAGTTTAATACATATAAGAAATTTATTAAGCATCTGAAAAAATTACGATTAGGAAGTGAGCTTCTTCTTTTTTAAATAATTGTCTTGCGTACTGCGTAGTCAGTGAACAAATAAAATATGGGGAATTTTATCAAACCTCCATTTCAAAACTTTCTATTCCCTTCCCCTTGAGACAAACACCATAAATATAAAAACAAAATAATGTTTCTTTAGAGGGTATTTTGAAAAGTACTTAATAATTTCATCTGAGGATCCTAAATATGACCTTGGGTCTAAATAATTATTATCGGAATATAATTTTTCAGAGTTGATTTTGTTCTAAAATGAGATAAAACTTACCTGGCTGTCCGACATATGAAATAAAATTAATGAGATAAATTTATAGAACATGCGCAAAGCACTTAAGTTTAGTATACTCGAATCAAGCTGAAGAATACGTGACCAAAAATGATGGCGATGAGAAAAGCATGATATGGCAAGTGTAAGGTTTGTGGATGATATTAATAAATGGTTTACATAAAAAAAAATTAAAAAATATTTACATGATTAACATTGAATAATAATACATTTATTTGTAATTGAAACACCAAAAAGAAAAAAAAATACTAAACAATATTTATGTATATAGGTATATATAATGTGTATGATATAAGTATAACAAACTATTAAATGGTAATGTTATTTTATGAGGTATATCTATTGAGTGACTTTTTTTTATAATTATACAAATAACACTCTAATAAATAAGCACCCATATAATTTATTTAAAGGTTTTCTCGTTATATATGTATGTATGTATTTATGCATGATTAAATTATAGACATAAAAATTAAATAAAAAAAATGCATGCTTTATTACATGATTTATGAATGTGATGTTATGTTTTAAGTATTAATTAAAATTAAATTAAAAAGCATTATAAATAACTGATTGCTTATGAAGTGATGAAAAACAAAAAAGAATACAATTGAATTTTATTACATTATTTTATTTTCCATTATTCTCATTTTTTTATCTTCTTATAATTAAATAAGAAAACTTTAAATTTTTTTGTACTTCATTTTAAGAGTTTTTTTTTATTTAATTTTTTGTAATTTAAATTTTGATTTTTGTTGTGTTTTTATTGTGATGAGAAAACCAGAGAAAAAATGAAAAAAAAAAATTAAAATTTATAACATAATTTTCTATTATAATATAATTATTATTAGCAACATTTTGTTGTAATTGATTTTTTATATATATTTTTTTGTTAAATTAAAAACTAGGATAACTAGATAAAATTTTAAAAATTTAAAAAGAGCGTAAATTTAGTTTTTTTTTATAATGTCTTTTGTTTTATTTTATCTTTGAAACTATCTAAGAATTTTTTTTTTATTAAAATATAATTAATTATTATGTTTTAATGTAACCGATTTAAATAGCTTTGTTTTTTATTTGCATATGTTTTACACAAATTTGTGGTAACGTAACATGTAACTTCTGTTTTTTTTTGTTGTTGAATTAAATTCATTTATTAATAATAATTATAATATATTTATTTTTATCTACTTTTTTTTATATAATTTTTTTTGAGATGTCTATATAATTTAATTATATTTTTTTTTTTAGATGGAATGAAGCCGCGAATGTGATTGATTTTATTAATGAAAGTTAAAAATTATTTTTTATTACGTTTTACAGCCGCCTTTTTCATGTGTTTGAACTTATTCCTTACTCATAAATATATGATTTATTTAATTCAATTAAAATTGTAATGGGTAGGTAATATGTATGATGTTTAAAAAAGATATTGCTGTTTAAAATATAATCTGTAACTATATTAAGCAAATTGTATTCCAATACTGGCAAAGAAATTAGTACTTCTCCTTTTTAACATAAATTTATATAGCAATTCTGAACGTATTTGAGAAAATTAAATTTGGCACCAATCATAGGGTATGATGAAACATTTAGCAAAATTGCAGACTACGAAGTCCATAAAAAATTATTGTAATACAAATATTTTTCAGCTTACAACCTGGAAAGTATTCTAGTCTAAATAGATTATATGTATAAAGTAAATAGCGTGGTGCAAAATTGCATACCTATGATTTATACTGAAACGTAATGCAGCCGAATGAATTTTGACCGCAACCATTGTAAATAAATGAAATTAATAAACTTTGACATTGTAATGTAACATCAAAACGAAAATCTGGAAGACGAAACAGATATGAACAATTATGCTAATTGAGGAACACAAAATTTAATAATCTCTATTTTATTTTGCTGCAATATATATTATATTGGCTAATAATATTATAATGTAAAGACTAGTTTTATTTTTAAAAAATAAAATAAAAATTATAACAATTAATTAACAAAATGTATATAAAATATATTTTAAAACAAAAACAAAATAAATTTTATATGTAAAATAAAAGAGAAGAAAAAAATATATCCCTTAGAGCCGTTTTATAATAAGAAAAAAAATCAAATCGTTAATTATTCAATTTCATCTGTTGGTATTATATTTTAAAAATATTTACATGAATATTTTGTGTTTGATGTGAGAAGAAAATTGTTATTTGCAGCTGTGATTTTATTATTTACATGAAATAATAGTAACAATTAATAATTATTATGGTTATGGCAAAATATATTCATTTATATTTATTACACAGCCCATTTAAAAACAAATAATATAATGTAATATGTTGTGATGATTTAAATTAAAAAAAATATATATTTTGTGATTTTTATATATTTACAGAAACAAAAACAAATAAATTGCATTTAATTAAATTTTAATAACAAGATATATTTTTATTGTAAATATTTTTATTTATTTATTTTTTGTTTCACTTGTGAATATCACAGAACAATTAAAATCTATACACAAAATATCTATATAAAATAATAAATTATTTTTTATATATAAATTTATTATAGATATACCTTTCTTTCTTCAACAATCATTTTATAATTTTTTTTAAAATTTATTTAGGCCAATTTTAAATTAAAATAGGCATACGAAAAAGAATATAATATATGTATATATATATATATATATATATATATATATATATATATATATATATATATATATATATATATTATATATATATATATATATATATATATATATATATATATATATATATATATATATATATATATATATATATATATATTATATATATATATATATATATATATATATATATATATATATATATATATATATATATATATATATATATATATATATATATATATATATATATATATATATATATATATATATATATATATATATATATATATATATATATATATATATATATATATATATATATATATATATATATATATATATATATATATATATATATATATATATATATATATATATATATGTATATATATATATAATATTAATATAGATATAAAACAAATAATATTTATTTTAATTTTGTTTAATAATGTGAAATTATTACTCGTCACGTCATGTCAATAAAAAATTTAAATTTAATTTTCTTTTTAATTAAAATTAAAAACAACATATAACATATACATATTTTGTTATATATATTTTATAATAATTGGTAAATTACAATTAACTAAATTCATTTCTATATAATTTGATAATTATTTTATAATTTTTTAAAGATTAATTAATATAATGCAACAACGTTTTTTGTATATTTTTAACTATATAATTTTAATTATATTTATAACAGTTTAATTAATTAATAATGGTTTTATTATTTATAATGAAAATAGGTCGAATTAAAATTCTTATAATCTAATATTAATATAATTTTATAGTTTGAATCGACGGACCCAGTCAAATTTATTAATTTTATTATTTAATTTGATTTTTTTTAAATGAGAAATAAATAATTATTCCGCCGAAAAAATTGACTTAATGGCACTCGCACTTTATTGAATATTTACACCAAAAATATAATATATTTGTTTATACTTAATTATTATAAACTTTATTTACTTAACAAAAAGTACGATTAAATACTCTACTAATAAAAAATTTATAATATGTATTAGAATTTTTACAAAAAAAAACTAAAATACCTTGAAGGGAATCTAGAAAATAACCAATTCCAAAAACTGCCAGTTTTAAGAGGCAATATTTTTGGTTTTTGTTTAATTAAATGTAGATAATTTTAAAAATAATGAAGTTCGTTGTTGAGTTTGAAAAATGTGTGATTAGATATTTTAAATTCTATGAGACAACATAAAAATGTTATAAGTATGTAACTTTTAGTAATCTACATTAGAACTTTAAGACAGAAAAAAATCAAGAAAATAATTGATTGCCGGAGATTAAAATGGATGAGGCCAGCTCACTCATTGGACAAACATTGTTATTATTTCTCTTTAGGAATAGTGTATTTATGTTTATTTATTAATAATGATTAATTTTGTATTGTATGTATTATTTGATGATTATTTTTAGATGATGAAATTTTCTTTTAATATTACATATTTTTCATGTCTTAATTATCACAAAAAAACAAAATAGTTTTTGTTTAAAAATATATAACATTTTTTTTTCTATTTACAATTTTACCTTCCTAATTTTCATGTATTTTGTTTTAAACAATTTGTACAATTAATCTACTAAAAAAATTTAATTAAGTTAGGAATAAGTGAACGTGATGAAATCTAAAGATAGAGAGAGAGGAAACCCTGTGTAATTTTTAAGAAACATTTAAAATATTTTTTTGGAAATTCCATTCTATCGGCTTCATAAAAACTTTTCTATTATTTTGGATAAACATATTTCATATATATACATATATGTATATATTTATATATATATATATATATATATATATATATATATATATATATATATATATATATATATATATATATATATATATATATATATATATATATATATATATATATATATATATATATATATATATATATATATATATATATATATATTTTTATATATATTTTAATAAAAACAATTAACAATTAAAATAATTATATATTCTGTGTTTTGTCAATAAGGCAATATTTTATGTAGATTTAATAAATAAAATCTAAAAAAAATAATAATTATATTATTATGAACTAATCTAAGAATTAACATTTTTTTGTTTTTACTACCATTCGTCTTTTATAATTTATTCTTAAAATAAAAATCACTAGAAATCACTTTTTTTTGTTATTATTTTATATATTTTTAATTTGGTTTAACTTTTTTTTTTTTTAATAAAACAGTGGTTTGATTAAGAGTTTCATCATCTTATTATTCATTTAAAACGATTTATTTTATTTTATTTATTAATTTATATACTTTGGATTATTCTCGAGGTAGTTTGAGTAACATAAAATCTGAGTTATGAGGGCCAATTCTTAAAAAAAAAATTATAATCGACTTGACGAAATACTCTTAATCATTTTTTCATCATTCAACTTGCAAGAGAAGGTGGAATTAAAAAAAAATGGGGGAAACAATTAAATTAAAAATTAATTAAAATTTCATGTTCTTAAAATTTATTGCATTATGCTTGGTAACGCAGGTTGTCGAGATCTTTTAGCTTCTTCTTCATTAACTCTTTGTTCAATTAAATAGTGTGCCATTGTAATGGCATTTGATGGACCAGTTATTGTAACAATACGATTTCTGGTACCAGGAGTAAATATACCTTTTTTTGATATTTGTATATTAGCGCCTGATAAATGTTGTATTTCAATTAAATTACGACCACCTGGACCTGGAAAATAATTAGGAAAATATATTTTGAAAATGATAACATTTAAATCAGAAGATTTTTTTTATAAATGTTTACAGCTCGATTTCATTTTCTCTCTAAGAAATATTATTTTTTTTAAAAAATTTCCTTATAGTTTTTTTAACTAAATTTTTAAATTAAACTTCAATTTTTCTTACAGAAAAAATAGTAATAAAGTGATAAAATTATTTATATATATTTATAAAATAATAATATATTATATAATAATAGAACAAAAAACAAATTATAACAAATAATAAAACAAACAGTTTTTTAATAGTTTTTCCTATTTAAACAAAAAATACAACAAAATACGTTGTTGCAAAACAAAAACTAAAATGAAAAATTATAACAGAAATAAACAATATAAAAATTATGAATTTCTAGTCTAATTCTTAATAAAGATAGATTCAATTTTAATTCTAGAATTCAGCATTTTACAAATAAAGTATAATTGGCTGTCTTTTATATAAATTGTGAATTAGTAAATTTTTCATTGTATTGTAACCCATATATATTCAATTGAAGAAGAGAGGAGATGAATTGAATTTAGTCCAGTCAGCCGATCCTTTTTGTAATTTTTTTTTTTATCGTTTTATAATAAATTTATAATTTCTAGTTTTAATTGTATTTTTTTAAAATTGTCAATTGAAATCAAGAGAACCCTTAAAATTTTTGTCCGTTTAAGGGTTAAGTTTAAGTTCATTCAATATAAACAATCGGGTTACCTAGAATAGCGCCTACAATTATTTCCGGAATATCTACATTTTTAGAATCCTTACTGCTGATATCTCCTGGCGTTGGGCTTTTACTTAAAGCACCCAATGTTTGAGCTGCTGCTGCTCCTAATTGTTGTGCTGATTGTCCACCGCCAGTTGCCAAACCAAAACTATTATTATTTAATGTGATTGGTGTTGCTGCTTGTGTTGTTGCATGACGAAATGCCTCAAATGTTGCTTCATATCTTTCTAACGATGTACGGGGTGTGGGGGATGTTGTGCGCATATATGACTCTAAATTTACTTGGCCAATAGGACCAAATACTCCACCAGATGCTGCTTGTTCTAATGCCGGCAGACCGACATATCCTTGAACGGGGTGGCCACCATTTGTATGTGCTAATCCTAGTCCTACGCCTAATACACCATATTTGGCTAGAACACCTAATGCGGCACATATTTCACTCGTAACTGGTTCTGTATAACCTGAACCTCGCATAGCAATCTATAATATAAACATAATATCGTAAATAAAACATTTGAAACCCTATATCGGATATAACTTTTTAACTAACCTTAATATGATCTAATAGTTGTGTAGTAACAGTTGGATTAGCTCCAGGACTAGGTGAACCCAAATTTAACGATAAATTAATGCCATTAACGGTACCATTAACTAAAAGACCACCACCTCCTACTGCATTACTTAGTGCTGAGTTTAATGATGCCGTGCTCGAATTTATTGGATTTTGATTTGCCGCATACGGTGAACCAGTTGGATTAAAATTTGCTACAGGGCCATTTATATCAGCGTACGATACATTCAAACTCGTTCCAGATTGTGGGTCTTCAACAATTTTCGATAATATCATAGTACAAGCTTTTATATTATTTTCCTTCTCACCAATAACAGTAATACACCGTTCTTGTAGTGTAATATCTTTTGGTTTTTGTGATATTTGCACATAGGAACCACTTTCCTCTTTTATTTGTTTAATAAAAGCACCAGCCTTACCAATTATCATGCCTGCAGTTGAATTTGGTACTAAAACTTTTACTTGCTTATCACGTTCATGTGCTTGTTTAGCTTCAACTTCGATTAGTTTTGTGGTTAGATCTGGTTTTTCTTTTATTTTGTCCATTATAAAATCTACAACTGTCAATATAGCTTCAGTGGATCCCGTTATCAGACACACTCGTTCTGAGGTTCCTATTAAAAAGAAAATATGCATTGTTTTAAATATGACCATAAAAATAATATTTTGTATATTTACCTGGATAGAAATCGTGAGCTTTTGACATTTTAACCCTAGCACCCGTATCTTTCTGTAGTGCAGCGATTGTTTCACCGCCTTTTCCAATAATAGCACCAGCAGCGACTGCAGGCACCAAAGTTTTAAAATGATAGGTAACATCACCGCCTTTTGGAAGAAAATAAAAATAAAAATATAAAATTAATAAAAACAAAAATTATTTTAGAGTTTTATTACGAAATAGTATTATAAAATATTCGAATGTATATAAAACATAATAACAATATTTAAATGGTACTTTTAAGCATTTTTATTGAATTATTTGTTAACCTTAACACAAAAACTTATATAAATATTTATTTTGGATTATGGAACGCGATGCGATGATACTCGTATATACAAATTTTGCTTGATATATATATATATATATATATATATATATATATATATATATAAATATATATATATATATATATATATATATATATATATATATATATATATATATATATATATATATATATATATATATATATATATATATATATATATATATATATATATATATAATGTAAATCATATAAGAAAACTTTTGCTTTCAAAACTAACAGTATAAAGATTATAAAACTTGCAATAAAACCGGATTTTACCTCTACTTTATTTGGTTAATTAGTCATAATAATAATGCATTTTAAGTTTTCTGAATATTTTTGGACTATCGAAATTATGAAAAAGGAACTAATATAATTCACAAACAATATATACAGCGTGAAACACGTATAATAATGTACTACTAATAGCTAACTACTATTACAAAATTATGCGTAAATAAATGTAGTCAGAAGTACTAAGCCACATTATACTATAATATCCACACATAATGTAATGCCCTATATACTGGAACGATAAAAATCATGATGATATTTTATTTCTCCGCTTCAATTTTTATTGAATGATAAAATTTAGTTAGTAATAAAAAAATTTGAAAGACAAAATACGGCCGGATTATGCAGTTATGTCTATATAGTTTAATTCTTGATTATGTTACGGTTATAGGTCGAGTTTAAAATTAAGTTCAAAGATGAAATAACTATGAGTAAGTAAGCTGAAGAAGAATTTTTACAGCGGTGCAACTCTAAGCGTATTATGAAATATTTTTTAAAGAATCAAACGAGTAATTACAATTTTACAGATCTTGTATATACCATATGAAGTTATGCATAATTAATTAGCAAATGTGTGAGAAAAATGAAAATTATTTATTTCATTTGGTTAGTGCAATAATTGTATTGTAAAAGTGTTTTATTTATAATATATGTATGTATAGGGAAAGGCGGGCGTTACCAAGATTGTTGCGCAAGTGATATTTAAATATTTATACCAATTAAATTGAACTTGAAGCTTACATAATAAATAGTAATACCTGGGCAGCAAAAATAATAAATAAGCATTAATTCTAATATAATAGTAGATGCTTTTAAAAATTGTAAAAACCATTTAAATTTAATAAAAACCATTCGATTACAATTGTCATAAAATTAATAAATGTATTATATATAAAATGAATAAATAATAAAAAGATAATATAAACATTTAACAACTAATACAAATCAGGTGGCACGTAATTGTTTTATAGAATTAAAGTAAAGAATTAACGTAAGTATTTTATTCGTATTCGTGAATGTACATAAATATAGAAACATAAAAATTATGTATATATTAATCAATATTAATATATAATATGTACATTGTACATACATAATAACCTTGGAAATGCGGGAAATTGATTTACATACTTATGTAGAAAAAATATTTATTATTATTACACTTTAAATCTATAAATATGTATTTATTTATGTGTATTTAACAACTACCATGTTTGATTTTTCTATATATAATTTTTATAATACGAGTATGTAATTAGTTTTCAAATATTTTCTTATTGTAGGATATTCTAGATTGTCAAGTTTAACTAATAATAAACCAAAAATGAAAAATGAAAATATTTTACTTTAAATGACGCATTTACATTTCTAAGAAAAATAATAAAATTTATGTAAGTGCATTAGAACACTAATGATAATGAATAATGACGTCATTAAGGATTCGCGGTTTCGATAATTATATTCAGGAATTAAAATACTCTTAAACAGATTAAAATGTATATGTATGTATACATAAAATGTATGTATAGATATGTATATATATATATATATATATATATATATATATATATATATATATATATATATATATATATTTATATTATATATATATATATATATATATATATATATATATATATATATATATATATATATATATATATATATAAATATATATATATGTATATATATATATATATATATATATATATATATATATATATATATATATATATATATATACCTATATATATATATATAAATATATATCATATATATGACTGATTAAAATAAACAAAGTGAGATGTATTTTTTGTTTGTTTATATTTTTATGACCTACAATACCGAGAGCAAAAAAGCGTTAAAATATTAAATTCAACTTCGAAATTTTCACACTCTATTAATTATTTTGTTGTCCTATTATATTAAGATACTTAGATTTTCATCTAAACATATGTATGTATATGTATCTCTTTTACTTATTTGAATATTTATAAACATATTTTAAGAAAAATTACGACTTGTTTTATCTAAATTTCGTGATTTGTTTATTTGTGTAATATTAGAAAAATGTATATAAACTTATAAAATTTAACACAAAATTGATGCTTCTTCTTTTCTTAAATTCAACACAAAAATATAATTATTGTTATATAAATAGAAATGCTTATGTTCACATACGAGAAAAACTAAATTATATACATAGTTATCTTATAACTACCTGTTGCGTGTATGAACTAGTCACCTATAATGATATTTTATTTGTATTTTTGGCATGATATTTCTAATTTTAAGATATTTATATAAATTTTATTGTGGTAGATATTAGAAAATTCATTAAGAATGTTATAAAAGATAATTGTGGTTAAGACATCACATATGTAAATAGTTTTGAGTTTTAAAAGGTCATGAGCCAATCATTGTGGGGTTTGTTCTGTCGAAAATAATAGAATTAATAGTACAGTATGTATTTAATACTGAGCATAATAGGATAAAATCTTAAATTGACAATCTTTTAATTATAATAATCAATGTATGGTTTTATGCAGCAATTCAACATTTTTATACTCATTTTCCGAAAGTTTCCATAATACTTTATAAAATATTTAATATATTAGGTAACATTTAAAAATTATTTCAAAGAATTTAACCGGTTCGAATTTAAAGTGAAATTAAATTTTATTATAAAAATTACCCATTTCGAAAACAATTGTAATTTTTGTTTTCATCATCCATTATAGATGGTTTAATTTGATATTAAGTGATTTCTGCTCAGTCAACGTGAAGAAATTCAAGCAAGTGCGGGTAAACGGTGGGAGTTACTTTAAAATTTTTAAATTAAAACAGATTTATAAAAAATTCAACAATGGATAACTGCTTTTTTGATTGGCGTTCATTTAATTTTCCTGGTCCAACAATTTAATTTGAAATATTTAACTAAAAATGGCACACTCTAGTTGAGTATGCCATCCCTTTTTCAATATCAAAATCAACACTTAGTTTCCTGAAACAGAAACGTTACTTTCAACACTAAGTATATGCTTGGGTGTTTAACATTAAATTTTTAGCTATGTATTTACACATATCGAATTGACGAATATTTATTCCTTGAGTGAGATTCTGATAATGTATCAATGGAGTAATTACTCATATGTCTAGTAAGCAAACAATTTTGATATAAATAACAGCGATGCAGTTCTAAATAAAATATTAAAACGATACAAAATTTGCTATCTTGTAATCACTTAATAAGTACGAAACAATAGTCCGTGACTTCATCGAATCATCATTAATAATTTTTTCGTTCTTAGTGGGGCCTTTTAATATATATAGTTGACTATTATTAAAATTCGAAGTACTACATATATACATATTCCTTAAAATAAAACATATTAGCATAACTTTTAAACTGGTTCGCCCACTTAAAACCAAAATATGATAATTTACTCTATATGTATACTTATACATATATGTATTGATATTAAAACTAACGACTAAATACTGTGTAAAAATTTTGTAAAACCAGTTAAACGCGAGGAGAGTTAAATTGTATGTTTTCTAATGAATTTGGAATTTATTATAATCAAAAGGAAAAAATAAAAATAAACCTCGATAAACTGTATATTGTATATAAAAATAAGAATGTATGTATGTGCGGATAAAATGCATGGTATAGCAACCTTAACCTTGAATTCAGTACACATTTTAAAATATGTATTAACAAATTTGTTTTTGTTTTCTTAAGAATAGTTTGTATTTTTTTATAAAATATTAAAATACAATTTAAATATATTGTTACAAACATATTTGGAGGAATTTGAAATTCACGATACAACAAAAATTAAAAAATATATCTTCTAAATAAAACCGAATTAGGGATTGAACTTAAATTGGTTCAACATGTTTTCACAAAATTAAGATAAATATGTACTCTTTTGAGACTCATATGCTAATATATGTTGTTAATATATCTTATATACATGTACAGTCAAATATTTAAGTTAAGTTTAATGCTACTTGTGATTAACGAAATCGACAAGTAGACTTTATCGAACCAATAACATTCTGGTAATGATGTTCATCGATAATACATCAGTACTAAACATGTATGTACAAATTTACAATTTTAATTAATTTAAAATGTAAGAATTTATGTCTGTTTGAATGTTTAGAATATAAGCAGTTGACTGCCTTACCAATTTGTATTATATGTACATGTATAAATAAATGAAAATTGCAATTTCCTCTGATAGATAGATAACATTCCGGATAGACGGACAAAAATTATATATATGTATAAGTTGATAAAATCATCAACTTCATTATATTTTATTATTATACTTTAAGAACAAATTAGAATTTATATAAATTGCCAGATTTGTATATTTTGTTGTTGCATTTATAATTATAACTGAATCTGACTCGCGCTCAGAAAGGTTGTTATAAAATAAAAATTTATTTTCTATTCAATTTTAAATTTAGAAAATTAAAAAAAAAATATTGCAATGCCAAAATATTTAAATTAGGAATTTAACGGGGATTACGAAAAGAAAATCCCTTTATAACAAATTTAATTGATTTGATCAAATAAGCAATTTAGGAAATTACACACCGCTTGCAAAATAAGTTCGATTGACTACCTCTGTGTAATGATAAGTTAACTTTCTTGCACGTATTTTATGATATTTAAAATAACAAAAAATGTTAATCTAGTCTCTGCGATCAAAACTTATACACGGAATCATTAATTGAAAATTATTGAACAATCGAAAAGCTTATCAATGTTATATTTCTATTTTGCTTTTGAATGTGTTATCAGTTAACAAATATTGTAATGATAAACCCAAAATCGTTTATACATACATTATCTACCTAACAAAATACGACTTTAATTTTCTTTATTGCAATTGTTGAAAATACCTGGCAATATACTCACCTTAACATATCTATAATTAACTCTATACACAAGTTAAATATGATTATCTAATTCATGTAGTTGCTATACGTGTTTATATAATAATTGCTATTCGGTATTGTTTTTTTTTACTTTAGACTCCACTAACCTATTTTTATGTAACCTTGCGCAAAATAAAAAAAATATATGTATATAAAATAAAAAGAAAAATTAAAAGTGTAGATCTTGAAACTGAAGTTTAACAACTTCAACCGTAGATTCAAATTTCATTGATATGTTAGATTGTACAACAAAAACTAACATAATTATAATTTATTTTAATAGATTAATGAAGCTTATTTACGGAAAAAATAAATGATATTTTCAATACATCATTGAAAATTAATTATGTAATATCGCGGCTTCATTTTTTTTATTTGGGTATTTCACATTTTTTTAAAGTTATGTCTCTTTTTTATACAGATATATTTCGCTGTTTTGATTATTTTTTACCTAAATTGAAAGATTGAAAGTGATATTTCATATTCTTATGCGCGAGACTTAGATTTATTCAACGCAAAAGATTATTTAGCGTCAATTACATAGCACAGACCAAAAACGTTGTGAAATATTCATATGAACTTTATGGTGTATACATATATGTATATGTATGACTGTATGTACTATACATATTTTGTTAGCAAGTCTTCTACCAATATAACTATAAGAGTCTATGTAAATTATTAGTGTTTTGATTGAAAACCGACTAAGTAAATGTTTATCGTATATACAGTGCCTTCCAATCAAATGTACTAATTAATTTCTAATAAAAGTAAAAACCGATTTTAATTAATTCATTTAAATCATTCATTATATAAATGAACTATGCATTTTTGTATGAAAATATACAGTAAGACCTCCATTTAACTAAAAAAATTGGGGAGTGATTTAATTGAAGTTTAATTTTTGTTAAATCTTAAATTTGATTAATTTATAAACTATTCCAAATTAATACTAAAATCCAAAAAGATAAAAAAAACATAATACTAATAAACGCTCAACCAATTTAGTAAAGAGTCCATAGTTCGACGAAATTCCCGAAATTGTTTGAAGTTTGTTTGTTTGCCGAATGCTAGGAATCTCTACCGTATTCAAAACTTCAATATGTATATGAAACTAGAGACTATACTATATAATTGCCACCTTTTGAAATTGAAGTTTTCAAACATACTCGTATTATAGAATTTAATGAAATTTTAAACTAAACACATAATATGTGTACATGTTTAAAGATTTATAAAATATTTAAAATTGCTAAATATTTCAGATCAAGTCATAAAAAAAAATTTTCAAATTCTATAAATCGAAATTAAATTATCACGTTAAATTCCAAAGGATTTAATGAAACAGTTTCACTAATCAAGTATTCATATTAATTGAATATCTGAGACAGAAATTCAATTTGTATTGTTTCAAAAATATTTGCTCAAACGTTTTTTTCAATCGTGGGTTACAATGACAAATCACAAATCAAAAGAAATTTATTCTATCATAATGTTTTAGTATTTGTTTGTGGTGATTTAGATTTAAGACAAGCGGCAGAGATTTAAACAATGATAACTATATCTATATGATATGCTTTGTTTAATAGTATGAGAGTTATCGTAATAAAAATTAATTTTAGTTATTAGTTGTGATTAATATTTTTTTTGCGACAAAACAAATTTTAATAAATAATTTTATTTTCCCTTTGATTGCGTCATTTGATGAACAAATGCAAATTATCAAATTATAATTTTTTAGTAACAACATTGTATTGAGTGTTAGACCATTTCAAAATATTTTTAAGTAAAAATGTGCCAAATGGAATGACTGATTTTAACCTAAAACAAATTAACAAAGTTTACACCATAGGTACTATACTAACCAAAATACTTTATTTTTGGTAGCTACTATTATACTGAGACACTTTATTTTGATATTATAGTATTTACGTTCGGTTTAAACCGTATTCGTTTTTAGTATTGTGCTATTTGGTTTGTAGCATCTACGGTGTAAAGCCAGTAATAATGAGTACATTTTATTAATTTACTTTTTTGGATTTATATTTAAAAAGAAATAACTATATAGATTATGTACATATCGATTATATATTATTAATTAAAACTTATGAATAATGCATATTTTATATTTAAAAAAAACATACAAGCAATAATTTGAAGAAAACTTACATTTTACTAAAGCACGACCAATATGTAAACTTTTAAAAATCGCAAAATCCCCATTATTTTTTTAGATTTTAAATTGTCCAATTTT
The DNA here is from genome assembly GCA_951394425.1 of Tipula unca. Classification (NCBI taxonomy): domain Eukaryota; kingdom Metazoa; phylum Arthropoda; class Insecta; order Diptera; family Tipulidae; genus Tipula; species Tipula unca. The sequence goes on along the minus strand of OX596381.1, from coordinate 52,851,298 downwards.
TTGAATTTTCTAAAACATATTCGAGATTTGGTGTCTAAAAAAGGCAAACAACAATTCAGATATTATTTCAGAAGTATTATTTTCTCGTAATTAAAATATATGATGAAAAAATTGAATTGTTTTTATTTTTGAATTGTGAGTTAATAAAATGGATAAAATAATTTTTAATTGCTGAGTTTAATTAATTATATTTTGACATTTTGTGAAATAATTATGTATATATAATTTATATAGATAAAACGAAATCAATGAAATGAAAATGCTTGTATGTTTTATTGATTGGCGCTGTGTAGAAAATAAGCGGTTTGATTTGATGCGGTCTTCGTATATGTATTACAGTAGATATATTATTTTGGTTATAAAGTGAATAATTCGCATTAATATTTTTATAGTTTCGAAAGCATTTCATTTAATACATACATAAAAAGCATAATGCTGATTTTTCAGATGAAAAGGATTTGAAAACGAATATCCAACTAACAACCCTCTACTATAAGTCTTAAATGGTTAATTTTAATAGAAAAATAATGGAAAATAATATGTTTGTACAATAACTGTGGCTGGGACAAAGATGTAAACAATATTTAATCCACAATTTATGAACATATACATATATCCTCGAGAAAGGGTTGAAATTAAAACAGTACACTATTTAATTTAGAGTTCCTTTCTCGATGATACGAATATTTCAATTTACGAATAATTAACCAAAGATGAGCGATATACTGCATACAACATTAAATAATTATTTTCAATTTTGGCAGTTTTGTTCAATTTATAAAAATTTATAAATTGAAAAAATATTAATTATATTTTAAAAAACTTTATCTGTTTTATTGAACAGAAATATTTTTTAAACTTTAATCAGGACTTTCTGATATTTTCCAAAAATATAACATAGATATTTCATCGAAAATTTACCACTTAAAAATGGTGCAAGTGGAATATAACACGTATGCTAATAAAATTACCGTGTTTCTTACGAGAATTTTCGAAGCATTTAACATATTATGCAAACTATGTCAGCCCAACGGACAATTTTACACGCAGTGCTTACATCTGTCGGTGCATATTGACATTTTTTAATTTTGTTTTTCGCTCTCAAGATCGTGATGTGGTAATCAGTTCTTGAGGGCTAACACTATGATGAACCGCGAATAAATATACAATAACAAGTACAAAGATTGAAAGAAATAATACATTTTTTTTAAATATTCGGATCCTAAATATATTGTGTTCTAATAAATGTTAAATATATAAAACTGTCACGTAGAACAATTTCAGCATCAATTTAAAAAAATTTTAATTTGAGAACATTTTATTATTCTAAAAAAAAACTCCTAATCTCGTGCCTCTAATGAACTTTTGAAAAAGTCAAACATACAAAAATTTTAATGATAAACTCAACCAATAATATTTTACTGTACATATTGTATTTCCGGCTCGGAATTTACCCCCTCATTAATGGAAATATTAACGGAGTAAAAAAAATTAATTAATTAACGAGACATATTTTATTTCTGTATTATCAGTATTGAGCGGAACTAGAAAATTATTAATCTCATAAACAAAAAAATAAAGTGTCAAAAAAATATAAATAAAAAATGTAAAATCTGTTTTCCTGTCTATATGCTAATATGTGTACGCGTTTGTTACAGTATGTTCATTCATCTCTATATAAACCAAAATCTCTGTTCACTAGAAAAAGTATTTATTTGAACAATTAATTTAATTGCTATGAATTAGTAATTTAACGCCAGCATGTGCTTTTGCTATTATATAACAGACAAAAAAGCATTGTGATTTTAAATAAAGAAAATAAAAAATGACGATATAATAATTCAAAAAAAAAAAAAAACGATCGTCAACGAAGCATAAATTTGATGAAAATAACATAAATTTGCCTAAATATTTCAATTACTTTTAAAAACATTTACATTAATACTTGTAAGGTTAAAGATAACCAAAATTGTGCAAAACATAGCTATTTAATATCGATAGCAAATAATATCGATAAACACATAGTGTACTAGTGAATTAAATATAAAATTACAGCTTTTGTTACTATCTATATAAACGCTAACGTTAATTATCATAATGGAAATAATCTAAAAGTCATTAACAAGCAAACATGTAATTAAAAATGGTGGCTAACATATACTATATCAGAATTCAAGATTAAACTATGTATTTGGCATTTTAGACCTAGGTTATTACGAAAACTTTCGATTGAATAATATAAAACTAATAGTTTTGCAAACGAATGAAAAAAGGAAACACACAAAAAGCAATAAGTAGCAGCAATGTATGTATTCACTTTCGTAACGAAAACAATTAAGTAATATGTATATGCCTATTAATCACAATAAATATACAGAATACTTGTTATAATCAATAAATTATGTCCAAATCATTCAATGCTATATATAGTGATGTAATAAATATAACAAAACAATGTATTAGATAAATACGAAAAATTGGTGTCGAGTTGGTATTACATAATCGGCGGGATGATAGAAATTAGCGCAATGAAATTGAATGTATGTACATACATATGTATGTATATAACAAGGGTATCCACAAAATCAACGATACAAGCAAAATATGTATCATACGTATGTACATAATTTAAGTAATTAATTGAAGAGAAGATACAAACATAAAATTAAATTAAAACAAAACAAAAATTACTAAAAATACATATAGTTTTCTCATGCAAATAACTTGAAATCATTCCAACAGTGAATTTATATAGAACATTTACCTACTCTAATATTAAAAAACTACATGTATCATTGTCGTCATCATCATTCTATTGAGATGATGATACCCTACTTTATTTTTGTTCTTTTTCTATATATACATAAAATGAGGTTCCTAATGTAAGGTGGCATTAAAAAGGAATGACGTCATCAGCAACAAGAAAAGAGAACTAGTAAGTATGTTTCTTTTAAAATACATACATTTAAAAAAAAATGTAAAATGAAAGAGAAAAACAAGTATTGTTATGGCACGTGTACCATATTTTCTTTTTACTTCTAAAACATACCACTACATTCGTAAATCATGAAAATTATATATCTCTGTTGGTATTGATGGCTTTGTGTATGTGTATAAGAAAATTGAATTTTCATAGTAAATTTTTTTTTGTTATGCGTGCTAAAGAAAATGGAAATACGTATACATAACATAATTTTATCATTTATTACTGCAGAAAATTTTGGAAACAAATTTATTTCGGGAAATTGATCTAAATTATGGCCGTATAATTATGTACCACTGTTATATTTATTTCAATATCAATTTAACGATTTCATATTTTTTTTGTATATGTCATCATCCTACTGCAAAATATGGCTTCTAGTATGTGGCAATTTCTTTGTACATATTTTTATTGTTTTGAATAAATTTTATTACTAACTTGAAAATAGTATCATTCTTGGTGTTAAAGTTATAATGAAATTTAAAGTCAACTATATTGATCAACAATTTTAACCAGCTTTATGTTGCAGTTTGTCGTACATTAAAGAAAACAAAATATCCTAAAAAATGAAATTTATTCATTTATGTTAGTTGTAGACTAATTAAAATTTAGTCTTAGGTATTTAGAAATTTATCGTATTAGAGATAATAATTGTATCTATTTTAGAATACTTCTACTCTGATCTTAACACAAAGACAAAGTGAGAGGAATCAATTTATTGATATTGAAAGCAAATACAGCTATTATAGCTGGCAGGTTCACAAAAAGAACAAAAGTTTATTGTGTTTATTTAATTTAAATTTTTTTAAATCCAAATTATAAATATAATTCTATTTTATTTTTTGTAGTTGTTTTCAGCATTAATTTTTTATGAATTTAATAGCATCCCTACCGATTTGTAAATTTTAATAAATCCTATAGATATAGAAAATATATTTTTGACGAAAATTGATGCGGGTGGCGATTGTGATTTAGCAACTCTTGCTTATGATTTTAACATTGCATTAGATGAATTTAGCCAAAACACCTCGGTTAAAAAATCAATAATTGTTAATATCGATAGAATTTCGATAGAATTACAGCATATATTGCCACATTGAAGCTTAGTAAACTAATATAGTGTCAGATATGTTCACCCATGTGTGTATATACGAGTATTTATTCATTAGTTTTCAAATATAAAATTTATATTGAAATAATTAAATACTTAATTACCAATGAAATATGTATTTATATTATTCAATAGAAAAAAATATGAATAATGATTTATTTTAGCAATGCGGGTGAAATGAAAGTTTAGTTTTATAAGTGGCATTAATTACTTAACAATAATTATTTACGAATTAATAATCTGTAATATGATGTGCATTTTATTAAAAATAAATGGTGTGTAGCTGACATACATACATATGTATGTTTATCTGAAAACGTTGATATAGTATATTTTTTATTAGATGTACGTTTATAATTGTATATATTTGAATATATATATATATATATATATATATATATATATATATATATATATATATATATATATATATATATATATATATATATATATATATATATATATATATATATATTTAAATATATATATATATATATATATATATATATATTTAAATATATATATATATATATATATATATATATATATATATATATATATATATATATATATATATAATATAATAATATATTTATAATATATACATATATACATACGATATACCACACCTAAGTTGTTTTAATTTGTAGAAACAATCTTATGAATTAATGAGTTGATTTCTTCGATCAGTTAAAACACTGCTTCAAGTTTTTATTTTTTATTTTTGTTATTACAAAAATTTGTTTAATTTATTTTTTAGTTTATTAAAAAAGAATTATGAATAACCCCCTAAATTAAAATTAATTGATTATATATGTACATAATGTACTTTAAAATTGTAATAATGTAACACCGTTTTAATATTTTTTTAAAACCTATATCAAACCAAGAACAATGTGACAATTAAAATATAAGTATTTCCGATTTTAAACTGAATTATTTGCAAATATTTGCTGTATTATTTGATTTTAAATTTTATTTTTCACATAATATAATATATTTGATGTATGTGGTGATGAAGTATATATGTGATGATGATGATGTGATGATCTGATGAAGAGTATATATGATTCAATAGTCCAACGTTGTGAGATGATAATAGTAATTATTGAATTAGAATTTTTTATAGCCATTTTATAATACAAATGCGCATGAAATCATGCATTATAGTTCTGTGTGTATATCGTATTGTAACTCAAACTCACCAACAAATTTTGATTTCTGTTGTTGATTTTGCGTAACAGCTGATGATGATGTAGATAATGATGTTTGTAGTGAAGATTTTGTTGAATTTGATGATGTTTCATTAATGGCCCTTTGCTGTTGTTCCTGTAATGCTGTTGATAATTCATCGAATATAAAATATCCATGTTTGTGCTCATCCTCTTGATATAATATCTGTTGACTCGGAACTTGCTGATGATGCTGTTGTTGTTGGTGTTGTGTTTGGCTATTTAACATTTGAATTTTATTATAGATTTTAATTCTTGCTTGTGTTTGTGTGTATTTATATTTTTTGCTTTAGTTTATTATATTAGATTAAAGTTTTTTTGTTTTATTTCTTCGATAGTTTTTATTTTTTTAACGAACAAATAGATAGAATTTACACTAGTTTTTAATATATTTATATATATATGTGTATATATATGATGCACACTAAATTATAAACATAAAAAACATAAAAATATGCATATTAGGAAACAAATATTTGATTTTGAAATGCCAGTTTTTTGAATATCATTAATATACAAAACCAAATACATTAAAAAAAATAACAAACTTATGACAACATTGAATGTGCGAGAGTAAGACAGTTATATTGCGCAATAAATGAAATGATTTTTTCTCTTATTTTCGTATAAAAAATATATTTATATATCTATTTTTTTTTTACTTCATTCACAATTATTGTTTTATTATTTAATAAAAAACAAAAGCTAAGAATAAAAAAAAATCACTTAAACAATTCTTAAACAACCACTTGATGTGACATTACATTATCATCACTTAGCCACATGAAAAAACTAAATAAAGATGAGCATGATGAAGAAAAAAAGATACATACAAATATAACATAAAATTTAATATCAGTTGGAATGGGTCAATTAAAAAAAATGTATGTATATTAACATTTATTTACAAATACAAATAATAATTATGTAACAAATACATATTAAAAAAAATTAAAATGAACAATTGACACGTGTTTATATATTAAAATATGAAATAATTGTCACATATAGTATAACGACAATAATTTTGAATTCAAAAATGATGTTGTAAAGCAAGGATACAATAGTTTGACACGTCACATATATAAATTAAATACATAATTATACTATTAAAAAACACATAAATAATATATAATATTTTAATAAAATTCAGTTAGAATAACACAAAAACGACAACTAAAATCAAATATAGTTTTTATACAACTAAAAAACGAAATAAAATATTTTACATTTGTTGTTTGTTTTCTTTTTCTTTTTTTTTTAATTTGGTTATATGTGTTTGAAAAATTGAATATGAATTAATATATAAAAAAATGTAATTCACAAGTTATTTGTTTTTTATTTAACAAAAAAAAAAAAGAAAAAAGAAATACATTGAAGCGAAAAAACAAAATGATTATAATTAATAAGAGTGTGGGTGAATTTATTATGTGACGTTTATACTTTACAATTTGTGCAATATAGCGCTAATAGTACTTGAATAGTACACTGTAGAATTTGGTTTTGTTCTAATATAGCATAGGAATTGACATTCTTCGTTATTGGGTTCAACGAAGTTTAAAAAACATAATCAACTGAATAAATTTAAACAACAAAATTTTTTAAGTGGGGATACATTTATGAAGCAGTAATTCTACTGAGATACCATTATGATAACTAACTGAATGACTGCATTGCATGTACATATTCAGTATTGTATTGTATCGAACCGAGTAAGACATAGCAGGTGTTTTGTTTTTAAATTATTTCCCAAAAATTAGACTTTCAAAATTTACGGCTTAGAAATTATTTAATCGTGATAAAGCAACTTTAAATAGTTTGTAAAGCGGTTTTAATCCGGTTTTGATTTTTAGTAAATGTCAACTGACAAAATAAACTACGATATGATCGTTTCACAATATTTTAATATTCGTTGAATAATTCATCAAGTATGTAAACATATTCCTTACTAGCGTTTTAAGACAAGAATTATTCTATTCCAAGTGAATTTTTAGCGTATTAAGCATGTTGAAGCAGTATTGCGTGTTATACTCTTTAAACGCGCAAAAATTTGGCAACATAATAATTATCTCTCTAACTTTTTTATAGAATTAAGTATTACATGTTGGCGGGAAATAATTTAAAATTAAAAAGCGAAATGTTTTATTACTTGTTTATTCTACTAATCAAGGCTATGTTATATCTATCGAATAGATTCTAAACTTCTATTTACAACTCAATTGTAGAATTTAGTAATTAAATTACATAATATGATTAAATATTTTATTATAATTTGCATGTAATAATTTTATAAAGATAAACTATAAAGTTATCATTCTCACTATTATAGTTATACGTATTAATATATTAATGTGATTTTTATGAATTCTGTTGTGTATCGAAAATACAATATAATTAAAACAATTATTACGGATAATTAAACATAAATTAAAATGTAACGATATACATTTCTATAATAAAGTTATTATGAAATTAAAAAAAAAAGAAAACTATGTTTTAACCTTGGATTATGAATGTTTATGTATAATCTGATGAATTTATCGTTTTAAGTCATCACAAAACAGGTCATTAGGCATTCAACGACAGAAATATATATATATATGTATATATATATATATATATATATATATATATATATATATATATATATATATATATATATATATATATATATATATATATATATATATATATATATATATATATATATATATATACATACTATATATATTCATACGTATATTTAGTTTCAAAAATACCAAGGTAAGAAAAACATGTAGTATGAAAAAGCCCAACAACTAAATTAATATTTCAATACTACATGCATTTATTAAATTTATATATGTATACATATATTTACATAAATGTCCCAAAATTATTTATCTATATACAAAATCTATATTTGAATAGCCAACACCACAAATTTATGTTGATCATAGTTAGTGAAGTATCTTCATTTTTACTAAAAGCACCGTTATAATTTTTGTAAGTTCAAAAAAATACCAATATGGGAATTAATTATGTAAACGAGATTGGAAAAGTTTCCAATGGGTATCATATTATTATCAATGTATGTACATAATTTTATAAATATAATGAAACTAAGCTTAATTATTTTTTTTGTATTCTAGTTAAAATTGTGATTGGATATTAAAACGTTGTTTTAATAAGTTTTGTGGATATATATTAAATATCTTACTTACTAATTAATAATTAAAAAATAAAATAAAGATATAAATCCCTATCTACCGAAAATCTATCTATCGAAAAAAACAGATCATACTATCGACATAATTTCCACACAAAAATTTGTTAGTTGTCATGTTCTGTATAATCCCTGTGATAACTACCTTATTTAATTGAAAAACGATATTTGAAATGACTTTTCGTAAATTCGCAGAAAAAATATGATATTACGTTATAAAATGATTTGAAATGTTTTATGGGTAAATTATCTTTATATGTTGAATTATTTTGATGTAATGGTTACCACGACCAATTTATTTTTTAAATTGTTTAAAGATAAAAATTATAATATTAAATTTATACATACATACGAACATTATGTACATCGTACCGTGGTTATATCAAGAGTTGCGTTTGAACCATTCAGAAGCCAAATATTATTAAGTACTTTAAATAAAACTTGATGAAAATTGATGTTTTGTAAAACATTAAATTCAGCATTTTTAATTTTTTAGGTATCATTTGATCAAAGATAGAAATATGTGAAAGCTTTTTCCAAGATGTAAGACTCTATTGAATTAAGCCCAATTTTTTGTTTCTTACTTTATTCATTGACTAGCCAATGGCCACGAACACGGTAGGATAGATATTCTTGAAAATTTACTAACATATTATGTGGGTATTATTACCCTAAAGCAAAAATTAAAAATTACAGTAGGATAAAAATATTATGTATTTAACTGTAAAAAATGAATATATTTATATCTAATATAATTCGGGTTATATCCACTTTACCAACTCTGTAATTATATCGATATGGTTGAAAATTGAAAATACGAGAGATCAAGACGCCATGCATTCTTAACCATATGAAAATCAAGGTTTCTTGATATATAATTAAAACAATTAAAAAATTTAATGGATAAAGTAACAATTTATATAGGGTCATTCAGATAGCGTGGGAGTTTTTCTTAAATAAAACACATATTTTATGAGCGAAATCGGAATTATTTATTGTTTCATTTATGGCAATTATATGTGGAAAACACTATCGTTCTAATGACCACCAAGGCTACATTTACAGACGATCCTCAATAGACGATCTATAATAGCTCGAATGTTATCTTTCAGGTGCTCAAGTGTATATCGTTTATTGATATACACTTGAACATTGTAACCAAAGGAGTTAAATCGCATAATCTTGGAGGCCAATTACTTTTGAAAATGATTCAATCAATTCAAAAAATGATTATTTAGGAACTTCTATTGGTTATGGCGCCGTGTTGTTGTGCGCGATACTGGCGGCTATGTCAACATTTCCAAAATAATACGATCCAGTGATGCCATTGTGATGCTGCAAATGGTCTGACGGCATAATTGATTGAATTTTGAAAGAATTGAAGAGCTCTGTAAAAGCCTATGCATACTGCCAAATGAGATCTGTAATTGATTTGAAATGACGAACTTGTAATCACGAACTGCACTTGGTTGGTTCACGAGGCCGAATATTTACTCTAGTTATTTATATCTGAGTTGAACCATTAAAATCAGGTAACACAACTTAACTTTCAAGTTAAAATATTTTAATATTATGGTCTGATGTAAATAGCTATTTACATCCGACCACAATATAAAAATATTTTAACTGGAAATTATGATTTTTTTTGGCTGATTTTACTTGATTCTATTGGGTAAATATCCATTCTCGTCAACCAACCTTAAAGGCGATAAAGTCTTCGTTTAACTGGGCTGGACGTCTAACTGATCCGCGATTTGCTAAGTACGGTGATAAACAATTCAATTATTTCCATCAGGAATTTTACGAAATGTATTTTGTACAGAACGACTATAAGTTTGGATTACTTTTACGTGCTAAGGCAACTCCATGATTAACATATATCCTTGTGCGATGCATCATATGTTCGAATGCCACATAATGCTAATCAACATCCACGCCGTCTGTTGAATCGTCTTTTATTGTGAGACAAAGGAAGGACTATTACTAATTTGCATTGATGATACAGTAATATACAGAGGGCTAATTGTATAGCTGTGTTTTAGTTTGCAAAATAATAGAGTTATGTAACTGAAAGCCTCGTCAATAAACTGGATCTGTTAAAAATGAACAAATTCTATTTTACTTGAAATTCATATTAAACACATATTATTACTGGATCTAGCAAATTTCACTAGGGCCTACATACATACATACATACATATTTCAAAAGGCATCTGAATGGTGACATTTTGGATCTTTCATCAGACCATAAGTCTAACTTTATTTTTTCTTACAATATTTCTATGCTTAATAAAACGATTGTTTGGAAATAAATTTTCAATAAATATATATATGTACATATGTATAACCATATAACTTAACATTTGTAGCAAATTTTTGGTTTTACAATTGGACTGTAAATAATCGTAATTATGAGTAATGAAGTTCATGTGTCAAGATCAATTATGGTTCGGTTAGAACAGCTTATTGTCAACTCAATTAACTAATATTAGTAAAAATAATTACAATGATCCAAGAGACAGTCTTTAACAAATTAAAAGAAATGTTACTTACATATGTGTGTTAGAAATTGTAAGACACGTTGTAAGAAATTTAAATGTCGCGAATTCACTTCTTCCAATTACATAATACTTAATTGAACTTTAACATTAGTAGTATTACGGTTTGTGACAATAACCTCGTTTGTATGGATATCGATTAATTCCACTGGAAGGAGTATTCAGATACTTAAAAGTGAGTTTAAAAAATCTCTTTTAAGTAGGTCACCAAGTAGATTGGATGGTTAACATTTATTTAAACATTACCGCAAGTGGTACAAAAACTTCATCTAAAAGGAATTGTCCAAAGGGTTTTACATTTTTTTAACATGCAGTAAAACTATTTTGTGATTCCTTCCAATTCTGAAGGTGAATCAGCAAACATTTATTTTGCTTACTTGAATTTGTAAAATAGAAAAACTACCGAACTACCGAAATACATAAACCTAATTTAAAGAATATATATAAATATAATATGTATTGATTATCATACAACACAAATAAACTAAACAACTATAGTTTTAGTGTATTATAAATATGCATAATAAAAGCTAGATCGCAATAATAATACCATATAAACTTTCAAAACTAGCGTTGATTCTATCGATATATGAATTTAAAAATACTTGTTCTAAAGGCAAGATTCGTAATTGGTTAAAAAACATTTTGCTTACGTAATGGAAAATTGCTAATATTAAAGCAACTAAACCGTAATAAATTTTCCATAATGTACACAAAATATTATTACAATAAAATTAGCGCATACTGTACTGAAACTATTGGTGCAATTCGTTTTAAAAACTATTAGTATTGCAACATATATATATATCGTATATTTATATAATATAATGTATGTACATATTTCTATGTGTATCAGTTTTATTAAATAATTAATTTCCTCCTACATAGTGCTATGTACTACATAATATCCTATATATTATAATATGGTCTACATATTTTTAAATGTCATGTGGTGCCTAGATTTTAAAATTGACAAATACCTTCGAATTACTTATATGCATTGTTATCAAGTTTATATTGATTACGTCATCAAAACTAATACTCGGATAATAGCCCTAAGTAACTCATAGTGGTATTGTGTATATATAGGAAAAAAGCATGATTGCTACAAATCATACCATTCTTCGGCCATGCTCAGAATAGAATTTGTGCCAGCAATGTTGACGAAAAAATATCAAGAACTAAAATAAATGTTGCTTTATAAGAACACTACACAAAAAATTATGTAATAAAAATCACTGGGTTGCAATGATAGATTCTAATAAGCTAAAATGTAATCAAACACAAATCTAACAAGAATCCTATTGGATTTTCTTCAATGTTTTTTTGTAACACAAACAGATGATTTTCACACAAAATTAAAACTATACTAAAACAAATATATTAATGCACTGTATTGTAGTAACACCACTAAACTTAACTATTTTATTAGAAATAAAAAGTATAATATTATATTAAACAAAATTTTGTTTTATTTCTTAAATATTATCTCCGAATGAAATAAAAAATAAAACAAAAAATTCTTATTTTTTTCAAGTTTTGACAAAAACAAATACTAATATTAAAAAAACTTTCGCAGTTTTCTACAGCATTACTACCGCAAACATACACCAATATAACATTTACATTTGTATGTATTAATTTTCAAGTACATATATAAAAAAAACACTATCGCGATAGAAAATATTATGTATTTTGGTTTACTTGTGTGACATTTCGTATATAAAAAAAAACTTCGTATAGGAATTTTTTGTATTATAGAAAGAGACGAATATATATAAAAAAAAAAATAGAAAAATGTTTTACGTCATTAGCAAAAAAAAAACCATATTTTTCAATTAAAAATAAAATTCTATTGATTAATAAAATAAATGGAAAAAATATGAATTGTCAATTGTATTCAATAAAAGAAACAAAACAAAATATCAAAAGGCAAATTACGATAATTAAATTGTACAATATCATTGTACAATATTTTAACACATCATAAAACAAAAATACATAATAGTGTGTGATGTTGTTGAATATGTATGAGTGAATTAAAAGTAGACAAAATCACTTTTTTCAAGGACGAATGACACTTATTTATATACATCCACATATAGATTTTTTAAGTTTTATTATTTTTTATTCAAAAATTAGAATCTTTGAGCGCAGAAAATGATTTATAATGCAGCACTAAACATTCCTAATCTTATTATGTATTCTATGTACATTGTACACTGTATTTGACCGAAATTATAATAAGAAAACTATTGGTCAATATTCACTAAATAATGCCAAAATCACAACATTTTTATCAATAACATTTATGATTTTACGATGATTATTGATGAAAAGAGAATGAGATAAAAATAAATAAAGAATGAGAATAAGATTTAAAATCAAAAATTTTTAATGTATGTAGATTGTAGTTTGTAGCTATGTATTTATATAAAAAAAAAACAAAAAAGAGCGAAAAATGTTTAAATAAAATTATGTTGGTTAACCCAATTTCTTTTTAATGTCACATTGTAAAAGGCTGAAAGGCGTTAAGAAAATAAATAATGAAAATATGTAAATTTAAATAAAATAAAAAAATAACAGACTTAAAAATGATTATAAAAATATGGAACCACTGAGAAACTTACCCGAACTAAAGTGGGAACGTTTCGTTGAACCATTTTCCGAGTCACCATCTAATGGCCTTTTCCTGGAATCTCCAATTTCAGGACTTGGACAAGTATCCATTCCACCGTCAGCAGCCATATTCTCTATTTTACTTATGTTTTTTTGTTTTATTATAAATCGCAACTAAATGTTTCTTTCTATTTTTATTCAATATTTTTTAATTAAATTACTAATTTTTTTATTTAGACGTCCATTTTACGTCGCAATGCGCAAGCTTTTTCGAAAAATAAAATAAAATACAAAAAATTTAGAACAGCAAAACAACAAATAAATACAAAAAAAAAAGTTTCATAAAATTTAGTCACTACACAAAACACTATATTTTTTATCTTTTTTTTTTTTGTACACCACAATAAAATAATTACAATAAATTAAATTAAAAAATAAATCAACTGATAATAACAACAGAAATGTAATTATTTATTTTTTTTTTTATTTATTAATGAGAATATTTTATATTCGTTCAAATTAGAAAAAATAATAGTTTAAAACTAAAAATACTACTAGCTAACCAATGAAGAGAACAAGAAATATGATTCAACCGTGTTAATGTGGTATCAGTGACTAAAGTAAAGTTGTATGGTGAAGTACGGTGCGAATGAATAATAATGAAATAGAAAGAGATAACCGTATGTGAGAGCGCTGTTCACTTGGCGTTAATAATTTGTAGCTTGAGAAATACAGTTGAAGTCAACCATTTTTAAATTGACCTTTGCTCATATAGTTTCATCGAATTTTTTATTTTTAAATTATTTTTAATTCTGCATAAAAAAGTAATTAGCTTCACACCATATTTCACTGGATTATCCTCGTTCGAAATTTCAAAAACTAAAAGCACATATATTTACATTTTTCCTTTCTACTGACTAAATAACTTAATCTGTAAATTCAGCGCACTTTCAATGTTTTTTTTTAAATTATTCAAAAAAGTTATGATGTCATAGAGGTGACTTTAGGGCAAATACCCGATATACCAGCAATTCGCTATTTTGAGGTTAGTAGATCAAACAATCGTTTCCATTTTACACAGCAATTGAAGAAAACTAGTTTAAATCATGTGTACTTTTCTTTAGAATACTTGTGAAATCCACCAATTAGGGGTCATCTACCTCTTATTTAGATTTAGATTTAAACCAATAAATGCGAGGCTGAAGACATAAGAGAATTAAAATGTATGCAATTGGGTTTTTAAAATGGTCTCGGTCAGGCTTTTTGTAGATTTCCTGCAACCACAATCTAGTAATCGAAATATGTATGTAATGTACCTACAAGAATTTATTTAAAAAAATTGCTATATCATTGTGATAGAGAACTTAGACACGAACGGAATATGGTAAACTGCTCTTCCGCATGCCGGTACGGGAATCTATAAGTTACAGTTTACAATGTACATATTTGGTGAATAACAGTACAATACCTAACAGATTCTCAAGAATTGTTCATAATTGAGGTGCAATTAGTATTTATTTTGAATTTTTACATAGCACAATAGCCATAGTTAATGTTTTTTTTAAAATTTAATTTCAAAATACATGCATTTATAAATTGGAATAATTTACATATTTTGATCATTTTGGTCCAATTGTTACCCGACATCAATTACTAAATCGATTTTTAGTATTTTTAATCGAGTATTTTTTAAGAGAAATCAATGAATGTTTATTTCATTGTAAAGAGGAAGGTATACCATTAACATTTGGAATATCAGCCAAATGGCCGCAACAGCTACGCTTGCAGCACCATATCCTTTTCATGAAATGTTGCATGACCAATTCGCACATTTGCAGCTGTATGTCCTCGATCACTCCACGAATTCCATCTTTAAGGCCTTGAATCGATTGTGGAGAATTGGCATAGACCTTATCGTTCATGTAGCCCCAAAGAAAAAAGTCTAAAGGTGTTAAATCACAAGATCTCGGTGGCCAATTGTGATCAGCTCTTCGAGAAATAAATCGAGCGCAGGAAACTTTTCTTGCAAAATTGGGATTGTTTCGTTGGATGTGTGGCACGTAGCGCCGCTGAAAATAATCGTCGTCCACATCAAATGTTTCAAATCCGGCCATAAAAAATCATGAAACATAGCTCGGTAGCGCAATCCATTCACCGTAACAGTTGCACCAGCCTCATTTTCGAAAAAATAACGTCCAATCACACCGCCAGCCCAAAAACCGCACCAAACAGTGACAGTTGAGGATGGAGAAGCTTTTCAACAATCATTCTTGGATTTTGTGATCCCCAAATACAACAATTCTGCTTATTAACGAAACCTCCGAGGTGAAAATGGGCCTCATAGCTGAAGATGATTTTTCGATGAAAATCCAGATCATTTTGATGCATTTGAAGGACCAAATCAGCGAAGATACGACGTTTATGGTAATCGACCGGCTTGAATTCTGGTGTTAAGAAAAATACGGTGTACTGTTATTTGTGGAATGTCTAATTCCAAAGATCGACGAGGAATCGACAAATTCTCAGTTGTTCTTGAGCGACGCACACGATTTCGATTCTTCACATCACTAACTTATCCCAACAGCTCAAATTTTTCCACCAGTTTCACTATTGCCGGAGAAGGTGCTTCACGACAACCAAAAAGTGCTTTAGTTTTGCGAACTTTGACTGCAAAGTTTTCACCATTTTTGTAGTGAATTTTAACAAATTCAATGCGTTTTTGAAGCGTGTATCGTACCACTTATAGTAATGGAGTAGTTTTTACTTGTCAAATGTCAAAAGATGACAGCTTCAAAATTGACCGCTGCCCAAATAGCCCGCTATTCAAAATGAAACCTCTTATTGGAAAACTCTTTACATTTTAATTGAATATACCGTTATTTTATCTCCTTAGCCATGGTATAATTATATATAGCACTATAGAAATAGAGTGGCTTTTCTACCTTACGACAAACCAAGGCTAAATAAACTAGTCGATTTTTTTTAAACAAAAATCGGCGGTACTACATTGGTTGAGAAGAAACAAATAGTACTAATTTGAATGGCATATCTTATAGCCGCTTAATACATATGATATATGTACGTGCATTATTGTAATATGCAAGACTATACGGGGAAATTGTCAAGTTTATTCAAAGTAATATTTGTAAGATAATTCATATCTTACGGATATTTTAGCTAAGGCAGATTAAATCACTACAACAAATAGTGTAAGGTGCCTTGATACTTTAGTGGAATGAATTTGTATAGTGGAATGCATATGCCTTTTATTCTGTTATCATATATGCATATTACTTTAAACACCATTCCAAACATTTTGATTTTAGAATTTTCGTAAAAAGAAATTTTAATATTTCAGTTTCAAAACAGTTTATCTTCCAACAGTTTACTCTTAATATATTACATATACCGAGCAAATAGCACAGTGGTTAAAGCTGTGGCGTTTGGTTATTTCGTCCTTTTTAGAGTATAATCATAGAACACAACTTATTGAAATCCTTTTTCTATGGTAGAATTACACACCAGTACGATTGTCAGGTGTAATAACTGGATAATTGATTTTAATATATGCACTATGTTTGTTATTGTTGAAAGAATACTTTAAAATAAAATTATTCTTCTCGTCTATGTCGATTGTACAAAAATATCTCTTTAACTCAAATATAGGCTCACATAAAATAATACTTACCTGAAAATGTATAATACAGAATTAAATTGAAACCATTAATGCATTAAAAATCAAAAATTTGAAATCAACGGAAAATAAAAAAATTGTTTCAAAACCCCGAAACCTGGTTTCGATATCAGCTGACTACCAAAAACCCAGATTTAAAAATTGGCTATCTTACTTTTTCCTGCATCAAATACAATAAAAACATAGTTCTTATAATTTTCTCTTTCTAAATTTTTCATTTTCGTTAAAAAGCTAATTATAATTATTTTGGTTTGTATTTATTGTTTTTTTCTTTTCAATAAAACAGAAAAAGAACTAAATTTATAATAAGTAATAAAGTAATTATGAAAGAGTGACAACAATGAAATTTTATTTATATTTTTAAAAACAAATATGCATACAAACAATTGAAATTGATTATTTAATGGTGTTGCATTATCAATGGTCATGTCATTTTACCATACAAATTTATTTTTGGATGTGTGTGCGTAAAAATTGATTTGTTTTTATTTGATAATGCTTGTTTGTTTAAAATTTTGATTGAATTAAAAATAAAAATAAACGTTAGTATGTATCTCATTCTTCTATTGTCAAATAAACATAACGAGGAAAAATATAAAACGTTGGGCTTGGGGTCAAAATAATTTTTATTGATAATAATAATACGAATGTGTTGCCTTTCGTATACAATATTAGTATGTATGTATGTATATTATATTATGGTCGAATCAAATTGATTTTATTTAATAACGGGCGGTTGAAAATGAAATGAGCCGGCATTTCTTTAAAATTCTATACTTTGCTTAAAGATTTGAGTAGACGTTATTTTAGGAAATCAATAGATTTGTACTTAACAATAAATTCAAATGCATCAAGGTCATACTTAAAATTTCTAGCTGTTATAATAACGCTGTTTATATTAGGAGTAGAAAAAACTGAATTGTATAAAACTTAATCTAAATTATAAATTTAGGACATTCATATTCTAATTATAGTGATTAGTTTGTTGTATTAATATTTTTTATACATACATATATATTGATTTTATTTTCAACGAAAATTCAGCATTGTACAGCGTGCGACTACGGTAAGCTTTACCAATTTTGAATTTTCTATATATATACTAGTAAAAATCTGTTTTTATAATACACGTGTGTAGTATTATTTTAAGTCTAGGTTTTGATGGAATAGTGAAAATGAACTTCTTTGTAGAATATTTTCATTAGTACTCCATTCAAGTCTAATCAAATTCGAATCAAATTATGTATTTGAATTGAAGTTTTTTCAAGTTAAATGCAACTTTTTCCAACATAAACGAACTATTTCCAAATTAAATTAAACTTTTTCCAAACAGATGTCACTTTTTTCCAAATTCACTAAAACTTTTTCCAAATTGAATACAACTTTTATCATCTAATTTAGTATGAAAAATAGTTGCATTCAAATTGGAAAAAGTTTAATTTAATTTGGAACAAGTTGTCATTAATTTGGAAATAGTTTAATTTAATTTGGAAATAGAATCGTTTATGTTGGAAAAAGTTGCGCTTAACTTGGAAAAAGTTCAATTTAATCTGGAAAAGCTATATGAAAAAAAATTACATTCAATTTGGAAAAAGTTTAATTTAATTTGGAACAAGTTGTCATTAATTTGGAAATAGTTTAATTTAATTTGGAAAAGGTTGCGTTCAATTTGGAAATAGTTTCGTTTATGTTGGAAGAAGTTGCGTTTAACTTGGAAAAAGTTCAATTTAATCTAGAAAAGCTAAAAAATAATTCTCACGTATTACAGGATTTGCACTTCAAATTCAATTTGCATTCCAATTTCGCCATTTTGCAAATTAATTTCATCCTTTTGCATATTAATTTCATTCTTTTCCAAATTAATTTCAACCATTTGCAAATCAAATTTAACCATTTACAAAATAAATTCAACCTTTAGCAAATTCAAAAGTATTTTAGGCTCTGCATTTTCTTAACCATTGTCAAAAATTTCCTGTGACACGTTCACGAGTACGGAGTAATACAAAGTTACATCAATTTGATTGCAAAACCTGATATGAGATTTACTCAAAAACTCAATTTCGTTCAATCTTCAATTTGTTAACTTTAGTTACAAGTTTCAAATATATTTCTTAGCTGTATAGTTTAAGCTTAATTTTCCGATCACACAATTCATTACTGCAATAAATTTCAATAATTAAATAGTCAAATACTTATACAATTTAGGCCGAAAATTGTTTAATTTTACCAACCATTTCAATCACTGTCAGAAAAATTTATACTTGAATTAACAGCGAAACATTGTTAAAATATTCTGTAGGCCCCATATGACAAAATTGGCCAAAATCTAGAGAGAAAAAAATGAAATTTTCTGAAATTACCAAATACCAGTAGTATATAACTGAAAATTTAATACATGCATCCAACTCTACTTCTATTCCAACTTCAGAATTTTATTCAAATCTCTTTTGATAATTTTTAAATTTTACTTGAAGTTTTTAAATATTATAATCAAGTCTCATACTCTATCAAATTCTCAAGTCTTTTATAAAACTGATAGAGTATTGAACTCAAACTCTACACTCAAAGTTCAACTAAAATATACGTTAGGAAATTGCTTATGAGATTGGTGATCTATGGCCAGGAACCGTAGCCTATGAGTTGACAAACAGAATATTTTAGTCAACTTGAGGATTTAATAGTTGTGAAAAAGTCTCAATGTAATTTTTTCAATTTAATGTAAATTTGAATCTGTACACTTGAATGTGCTACAGAAAAAATTTGACAACCGTTGAAAAATGCTAAATCGATGGTCTGTTCTCTATACCCTGAAAACATAACCGGATTTTGACAAATTAAATATTTTATTAGAAAGCAGTATTGGGTTTTTGCATTTGATTTGGAAAAGGTTGAAATTAATTTGCAGACGGATGAAACTGATTTGGAAAAATGTGAATAATGGGCATGCGCAAAAGTTGGAATTTACAGTGCAAACACTGTATTACAATTACTTTAAATATCAAATATATTTGGATTACGTTGAACAATTATATACATACAATCAAATTAAACTAAACATTCCATGAGCATTATACAGAATTTGCATTCCAAATTGAATCTTTTGCAAACCAATTTCATCATTTTTTCCAATATTGCTTTGTAATAAAAATAAACCATTTAATTTGTCACCTCTATATGGTTATAAAGGGTGTTTGTTATAGAGTTACACAAGTTTAAATCATAATAAAACAAAGAAATATATTTTTAATATCAATGAAACGGGCTTTATTGGATAGAACATTTTATGACATTATTGTTAAAATTTGATTTGTTACTGCCACCGCTGGCGCGTTCAAGGCGCAATCTGGAACACCAATTTTCACAAACTTTTCGCAACATTTGCGGCCGTATTTCGCCAATAACTCTTAGAATGTTGATTTCCAGGTGTTAAATTATCTCTGGTTTATCGACGTAGACAAGTGACTTTACATAACACAAAAGAAAATAATCCAATTGGGTTAAATCACACGATCTTGGTGGCCAATTAATTGGACCATTACGAAATTATTCTTTCATCAAAAGTTTCTTTGAGTAAATTAATTGCAGCGCGCGCTGTGTGGCATGTGGCTCCGTCCTGTTGGTACCACATGTCAGCAAGATTAATGCCAGCTAATCGAGGTACGTAAAACTTTCAAATCATGTCCCTATATACCGCTCACCATTGACAGTAACATTCTGACCATCATCGTTTTTGAAGACATATGGACTAATGACTCCGCCAGCCCATAAAGCGCACCAAACAGTAATTTTCTGTGGATGTAATGGTGTTTCGACAAAAGCTTGTGGATTATCCAAGTAAACATGGTCCGAAAACGATATATTGTTATTCGAATTAGCCGCTCTGAGGGACGATTATGTACGCCATAAAATGGACGAAGTGCACGATAAGTTTGACGAATAGAACCATTATTTTGATACAAAAATTCAACAATTTGCAAGCGTTGCTCTTGTGCAAGTCTATCCATAATGACATGTCAAACCAAACTAAACAAAAAGCAACTATCAGCTTTTAAATGGGTTATTAAATAAAGCAGTGTTGCCAACTCAAAGTTGTGAACCTCTAAAAAACCACCCTTTAATTTCGAGGGGTATACAAAACAGGCCAACTGGTTGACATTTTACATGTCGGTTGTCAAAAATTTACTATACGAGTATGATACATTTAAGAATACGCGGAACGATTAAAATTTACGATTTTTCACCGGTCGTATAGATTGTAGAATCAAATCAATAAATGAATTGAGTAAAACTCTAAAATCATGAATCAGAAGTTTCAAAACCAATGGAGTTTACTAAATTTTCAGTTTCAATTGCAAATTTAATTTCAAAAATTAATCATTTGAATTTTGGTAATTTCTCAAATTTTCTATCTAGAATTTTATTGATGGTATATGATCGGAGAATTGGATTTAAACTACACTCAAAACTCAATTAAAAAATACATTTGAAACATTCTAAATAATCATTCTATGGCCTGAATCTTTTAGTAAAAAATTAAAGTTATCTAAAAATTGATTCGTTAGTACTTTTGAATAACTCGCATACCAATTTTTTGGTGTAAATTTGCTTTCCGTACTATTGAATGTATCAGATGAAATTTTTGACAGCCAGTACGGAAAATGCTGAGCCAGCAGTACTGTTGAATCTGATTTACCAACGGTTGAATTTGTTTTGCAAACAGTTGAATTTGATTTGGATAACGTTAAAATTGATTTGCAATAGTTTGAAAATTGAATTGCAAAAAGATACAATTTTTTTTAAATACAAAACTGCATGTTGTATATACATAAAATTCGGTTTCCAAACATAAAATTTGGTTCATTTCATATATTTTGCCATGAAAAAATACATTCGGATAATTCGGATTAAAATTTCAAATTCAGAATGGGATATGTAAAAAATTTAAATTGTTGTGTATTCGAAAACGATCGAAACAACTGGATTGAATTGCCGCAATTGAGGTTGGAGCTCACTATTTTGATATCCGACCACTTCCCGAAGTTTGTCTCTTAAAAGTTAGGGCACGCTTTAAAACTATGGATTAGTAAGGATTCAATAAATAAATAAAACTCATATAATATAGGAATTTTAAATATACCCGAAGACGTCTATACCGCTAAGTTTTATGGGTAACTTGGAAGATAGGGGACATTTTATTTCTTGATATCGAATCAGTTTGTCAATATTTGTCGTTTGTTCTTATAAAATGCTATTAAAAATTACATAAATCAGTCTGAAAAACACTCATCTTATAACGAACAGAGCCAAAAATACTATTATGAATTGGCAAACAAAGCATTTGCCCAGATTGGTGCCTATGCTGTAATA